>VZTB01006125.1:6045-60404 GCA_013397245.1 Thryothorus ludovicianus | reverse complement strand
CAGACACCTGTCTTTCAAACCAAGACAGTGATTGTCTTGGTATTGTCTTGATTGACAGGTATTAGAGCTTGGGTGTTATGGGGAAAATGAAGGGCTTGAGGGCAGCTGAGCAGATCCTGCAGAGCAACTCTGGATTGCATAGCTGCTACTGGCAACAGGATTTTGCATTCTACAGCAAACCCCAAGCACGAATTTAGGCTGGGTGGAAAATGGACTGAGAGTAGCTCTGGGGAGAAGGAGTTGGGGATGTTGGAGGGTGAGGGGCTCAACCTGCCCTGACCATGGTCACTGGCTCCCAGAAACCTCCCCTGTGCTGGGCTGAGCCCTCAGGATGGGAAACAGGGGAGGGGGGTGCACTTTCCTTCTGTTCAGAGAAGCTGTGGCTGTCCCATGCCTGGAAGTGTTCAGGGCAGACTGGGGCTTGACACAACCTGGGATAGAGGAGGGTGACCCTTGATTTCTGTGTAACCTGGTCCTGTGTTTCAGTTCTTTGATAGTCTTTGAGATGTTCTCATACCTGAATAATTTTTTTTTCCCCCTTAGGTGAGTGGAATCAAGAGTCTCTATGAGTCTGAACTGGCTGATGCTCGAAGAGTTCTGGATGAAACTGCCAAAGAGAGGGCTAGATTACAAATTGAAATAGGAAAACTAAGAGCAGAACTTGAGGAATTCAATAAAAGGTGAGGAGGCTATTTGATTTTTTTTTTCTTTTAATTAGAATGGGCAGTATTTGCTGTGGAACTGATACTAATGATGCTTCTTAAAATGCCTTTTGGAAGCAGATCCATGAGAAGATACAGGCTTGTCAGAGGGAAAATCCTTCAGCTTGTTGGTACAGCTGGTCAGAGCACACAACTCTAGCAGTATATATACAAGTGTATTTGTGAATGTACGATGAATGTCATGTGATTTAAGGCTCAAACAAATGGCTGTGACTGCTTTGTCCTGACATACCTCCCCTTAAATGAACATGTATGTGTGCAGCTGCTTGGTAAACTGGTTTGGGGAAGAGATATAGATTAAAATTGATCTCTCCAAGGAGGATTAATTCATGATTTTTATTGTCTGGTTCACTGTACGACTGATGGGAGAAATGGAAGAAAAGGGAAAGGGTTGGTCCTGAGCAGCTCAGAATATGGAAGCAGTGTTGCCTTGAAAAAACATGAAGCTGCAATGTAAATGTGCTGGGAAAAAACCTTGTACTGCCTAAATTTTTTGTACCTACTGTTCAGTTTGCATCACAGAAAATTGACATAAGAAACTAGTTCCTGAAGCCAAGTAGAATTCATTATTTAAATTCCCATGTGAGTTATTTGTAAACAAATACTGTTTAGTAGTAGAAAATTAATTTTAAAATAATATATGTGGAGGAAAAATAAATTTTTAAATTTTGGCACCTATTTTAATATATGAGATTTGGGAATTACAGATTTTTCCTGAGCGGGTCATTATGTACATCACCTGTTTATCTATGTTGTCAGTCATAGAATGGGTTTTAATCTGGCAGTGCCCCTGAGTCCTACTGTAACTCTTTCATCTCTATTCATTTGCAACTAAATACTTATAAAAGGACTTAAGTGTTTCCCTCCCTTGTCTTTTTTTTCTAACTAGCTAGTTGATTTATGATAAAGTATTTCAAGTTTTCTCTGTAAATTTTGCTGTATCACTGGATACTCATTTTCTATGTTGGGACCTCTTTTTAAAGTCAGCCATTGGACATATTTTTGGAATTTGCGCTAAAACAACTGTCCAAAAATGAAATAGCAATAGTGTAAATATCTCCATTTGAGTGAGTCAGTGTAAAGCCTGTTGAAGCACAGCCAGTACCACAGGCCTGTGTGGTCAGGCAGCCTGGGCACTGGTATTTGTGGACTGGGTTAGCTCAGCTTTTGTTAACTATGAAAAACCCCTCTGGTAACTAGGTCAGCCATAAAACCTCTTAAGTGCAATGAGGTGAATCTCACCCAACCCTACTGGGATGTCCTGCTGGGACTGTTTTTCCTCTTCAAAGCCTTCTTCGTGCCAACTACCATGCAAAATATACTATCCAAAATAAATGCCAAGAGGCCAGCAGTCTTGACATTTATTTTGGATAGTATATTTTGCATGGCACTTGGCCTTGTGTGGACTTTAGATTGTCTCGATCACGTCTCGTGATAGCAGGTACTCTTCTTGCTTGGCTTTTAAAGCAAACTCCAGAAGAGGGCAACAGTAGTAACTTGGAATTTGGTTCACCTCTTGTGTTCTGCAAGATGATATTTCTCTATTTTGATTAAGGTATCCTTGTAAGAAGTATCTTCATTTGGCAGGTAATGGGAATCCAGTTGATTCGTGTTCTTTAGACTTTTGATAGCCCTAAGAGATTTTACAAATACTTTGTTGTAGGCAATTGTGCATGTAAAGTGATGGAGATAGTGTTTTCCCTTGGATCACCTCCCTCATCTGTTGCCTGGACAACTGAGTTGCCCCTTACCAGTCACTTCAATGACCAATTCTACCAAACTAATTTCACTTTTTTGTTTGTTTGTCTTCTGCAATAGATGAGGAGAAAATACCTGGTTTGTGGGTTTCTCTCTGTGTTTACAGTTCATATCAGTATAGTTTAATTCTTCTTCAGCTTCAAAATTTTTGCCACCAAATTCCTTCCAGTCCATTGAAATGCTTAAAATGTACTTGGAGTGTTCATGGGGTGTCTAGCTTGTGATGTGGCTAGATTTTAAATATTACTCTTGCAAGTGCAACTTTCAATTTTTTGTCTGCTTTACAGTGTTTACTTGACATCTAGCTCATTACTGAACCTTCTCTGTCTATGCTGACAGTCAGATGGTTTTCCTCTCACACCAGACTTGCTTTGAGAACTGTGTTTAATGGAATAGTAGATTATTGCATAATTTTATATTCATTTCTGTTACCTTTATCTCTCTTTCAAACTCATGATATAGGAGAGATTTAAGAATGCCAGCACAGTCTGGCCAGGAGGGATCTCAAAGTGCCATTCTGTTGTTTGCTTGGAATAGGTTGGGTTGCTGGGACAGGAGATAATGGACTTCCCTCGAGACATAGGATCTCAGTCAACCTCCTGCTTTAAGAGCAGATTGCCCCTTTCTTTTTTTCTTCCAAAGCCTGGGTTTGTGAGCATGGAAAGCCCTGAAGGCACTGAAGATACTCCAGGGAAGCCACAGGGATGTGGTTGGATGTGCTAACATCAGGCTTAGTTTGTGTCCAGAGGAGCCTGAAGTTTACCCTGATTTTAGTTCCTTCCTAGGGCTGTCTACGCACACAATTTCAACTTGTGAAGCAGCTGACCAACCTGCATCAAGAGCCTTGATGGGTTATAAGGATTTGAGATAAGGAATGTGGTCTAGGGGAGAATAAGATTTTTATGTCAGTGTAATGGACTTCAGAGGAAGCACTTCTGCTTATGTCTTTCTGTATCTTGTTCAGATACTGACAGATAAGACTACCCTAAGGCTCCATGTGAATGCAAATTCAACTCCCAGGGTTTGGATTCTTGGGCATGTTTTTGTTGAATTTAGATATTTTTTTCTCTTACTGTGTTACCAATGTTGTAACATTTTCTGGGGGATTTTTAGTGTTTGAGATAATTGAATATGATTTTGCCTAGTAAGTCAACAAGAAGCATCCCAAGGCTTTTTCTAGAGTAGTTTGTCCACTGGATTGGACCAAAAATTTACTTAGAGCCTGTTAATTGATCTCTATTAAAAGACGTGTCTAGAGAGTAATGTAACATCCATAGCAGCAGTTCTCTGGAATCCCCTTCCAGTCTTCAACAATTCCCTTCAGCTAAGGAACTTCCTGATGTCCATCTGGGTTCTGTATAATACCCATCATGGGTTTGCATTTCATAGTGTGATCAGTATTCTGAGACCAACTGTTTGTGGAGTTCTTAGACATAGCAAAGGGGTTCTGAGCTTACCTTTGTAATGTGTAAACATGTTCAATCTGCCTGCCCAGTTTAATTTGTTCATTTATCCCTTTCTTTTTGTATTCTCCTTCATGTTTCCTAAGATTTTTTTCTTTAAAGATGTCTTTTTTTCAAGTGGAAACATCTTACTGCTTAGCTGCTTCTACTCCTGAAGCTGCTTTGTCCTTTCAGTCAACATTTTATCCTCTCTCATTTTTCCTACTTTACTGTATCCTCTTGGGAAGGAAAGCTGCAGAATTGGAACTTCAGCCAGTGTTCAAGATGCTATTGTACCATAACAGTGTTCAATGTCTTATTCTGTATTTTATGTATGAATAATTTCTTAAACACAGTTGCATTTTGAGTGTTTCTGAGCTGCTGATGCGTGAAGAAGGATAAGCTCCACGTAGTATTTTACATCAGACTCAAAGATGTCTCCGAAGACCCCAGTGAGTGGCAGGAATGCTACAGAAGTCAGAACTGTCTTGTAGTAGCTAGACTGGCTGTGTCCTCTTTAGGCAGAGGTGAAGTGAGGCCCTCTCAGAGCCCTTCTGTGCAGGGTTCCTGCCCTTGCTTACACTCCTTGCCTTGCTTTACAAAAGCCAAATTGACTCTGAATTTTCAAGTTCTTCTATGTTTATGCATATGCCCCCTACTTTTCTTCATTGATGCCTTTTTCTAATTTTACCTGTGCAATTATCAGAAAAAGATGTTGTGGGGGGACTTTTTCAAAGGCCTTACAGAAGTCCAGACAGACAATATTCATAGCCCTTCTGCAATTAAGGGATTCCCATCAGTGGACAAGAGAAGGCCACTAGGTTGGTCAAGCAGAACTTGGGAGAAGCTGTACTGGATGTCTTGAATTACTTCCCTGGTCTCTGTGTGCCTTAGCAGAGCTTCTAGGAGGATCTGTTCCATGATATCCCCAGCTACAGAGTTATGGTTGGCAGGTCAGTAACCCCTGAAGTCCTTCCTCCCACCCTTTTGAAAAAATGGGTGCAATGTTTCCCTTTTTTCTGTTACCTGGGCATTCATCTGACTGCCATGAGTTTTCAAATGTCATGGAGAGTGGTTTGGTAGCTATATCAGCCAATGCCTCAAGACTCTAGGGTGCATCTCGTCGGGTCCCATGCAGGTTTCTCAGGTGGTCACAAACCTAATACCTTCTCTTACAGTGTGAGCTATTTTGCCTTCCCAGTTCCTGTTTTGTGATCCATCTACTGGAGAGGTTACCATTGAAGGCTGAGGCAAAATAGTTTTTGAGTGCATCAACCTTCTCGTCTGTTATTACCACTTTGCCAGTCTTTTTCATCGAAGAAGTGCACTTGCTTTGACCTTCCTTTTCTGACTAACATACCTGTGGACACTCTTGTTATTCTTGGTGTCCCTTGCCAAGTTTGACATCAGCTGTGCCTTGGCCTTACTGACCCTATCCCTATACAAGCAGGCAATGTTACTCCATACTGTTGCCAGGGTACCACCCCATACTAATACTGCCTCTTCATTATCCTCTTGCCTCTTATCTCACCTGCTGCTCTAAACTCATCCATGCTTGTCTCTTCCAGTCCTGAGGATCAAGAGCTCTTGTGCTCTAGAAAACTTCCTAAAAGATCTTCTCCCTTGTCCCCAAGGGCTGATTTCCAGGGTGTGCTATTGACCAACTCCTTGCTTTTCTAAAAGATTCATTCTTCATTACTCTTCAGTTGATCCATGTCTCTCAGAACTGCAGACTCCTGTACTATATGATCACTGCAGCCCAGGCTGCCTCCTGTTTTGACACCACCAATTAGCTTACTTGTATTGATGGCTATTAAGTCTAGTATCTCATCCCATCTGATAGAGCCGTTTATTACCTGGCTTGACAAACTATCTTCAGTGCTGACAGCCTCCTCAATTGCCTACAGCTCGCCTTGCTACTTTTCCAGCAGATACTGGGATGGTCCCACAGCAGGATGAGTCTGTGAGTGCAATGCTTCCTGTAGCTGGAGCAAAAAGGCTCCACTTGATCAACCAGGAGTAGATGCCAGCCACAAGGGTTCCCATTATTGCCTCGGTCTCTGATTCTTACCCACAGGCTTTCAAAATACTTACGGCTGTTTTTTAGAGACAGCCCTTCACAATCAATCCACTTCTTGGGGAGGGCAACCCCTCACTCATCCCTTCTTGACAGCTTCTAGCTCTTGATACTTGAAGTCCATTCATGAGATTCATCCCACCATGTTTCACCAGCAACTAGGTCGCAGCTCTCCAGCAGCACAGCGGCTTCCAGCTCCTCCTATTTAATGCCCACCCTGCATGCATTGGTGTAGACAAACAGCTGTATCACCTTAGATGAGTGCCCCTTAATTTCTTTGAGGTATTTCACGTGTGTTTCCCTCTCAGGTGCCACCAGCTCATCATCTCCATAAGACTTCCAGAGTACCCACTGGAAACTAAATGTGAAACTATGGCATGAGGGGGGCAAGGGGCAGGAAGCACTTCCTTCTAATGAGAAAGAACAGCTAACCAAAACATGTGTGGTACAGTTGATGCACTGAAGGGATGCTATCTAAAGAAATTAGAACAGGCTGGAGAAGTGGGTCTGTGTGAACCTTATAAAGTTCAACAAGGTCAAGTGTGAGGTTCTGCATATGTGTTGGGTCATTCTTATCACAAATAAGGCTGGGTGGAGAGCCAGGTCAAGAGCAGCCCTGAAGAGAACCGAGCATCAATGGATGAAAAACTGAATTTGAGCTAACAGTGTGCACTTGCAGCCCTGAAAGCTAATCATATCCTGTACTGCATCAAAAGAATTGTGGCCAGCAGCTTAAGAGAGGTGATTTGCCCACCCTCAAGTCCACCTTGAGTACTGCATTCTGTTCTGGGGACCCAACATCAGAATAATGTGAAGCTGTTGGAGTGAGTCCAGAGAAGACCACATGTTCTGGTGTTCTTAGGGCTGGAGCCCCTCTGCTCTGGAGCCAGGCTGGGAGATCTGGGGCATTCACCTGGAGAAGAGAAGGCTCCAGTGAGACCTCAGAGCCCCTTGCAGGGCCTAAAGGGGCTCCAAGAGAGGGAGCAGGACTTGGGACAAGGCAGTAATGGTAGGACAAGGATGAATGGCTTCATACTGACATAGGGCAGCATTAGATGGGATATTGGAAAGAAATTCTTCCATGTGAGGGTGGTGAGGCACTGATTCATAGAATCATGGAATATCCTGAGCTGGAATGGATCCACAGGAACCATCAAGTCAACTCCTGGCCCTGCAGAGACACCCTAAAATGCTGCCCTATGCCTGAGAGTCTTGTCCAAACTCTCCTTGAGTTCTGGCAGCCTTGGGCCTGTGATCATTCCCTGGGGAGCCTGGTTGGTGCCCTGGCACCCTCAGGGGGAAGAACATAATATCCAACCACTAGAACAGCTCTGAGAGAAGCTGTGGCTGCCCCATCTGTACGAAGTGTTCAAGACCAGGCTAGATGGGGCTTGGAGCCAGCTTGGTCTAATGGAAGGTGTCCCTGCCCATGGGAGGGGTGAAACAAGATGAAATTTCAGGTCCCTTCCATCCCATTCTGTGATTGCATATTTTACAACATCTGTGATACATATATGTAGGTACTGTTGTACATACATGTACCTTGTACCATACATGTATGTACCTTGAATGCAACTCATGAATGTAAAAATTTTTTTACAAAACTCATGAATATAAAAATTTTTTTACAAAAAAACCAAGTTCATAACTAGGTTCATAAAGCAGGTGGGTAGTTTCACTTTTTATAAAGTTAAATATATTTAGGATGTTTGAACACCATTTATATGATGTAAGGAATAGCTTAACTTTTAGTTTAAAGATGTTTTCCTCATGAGTAGGGACATATTTTTAAATCTAGAATTAAAATATTATTGTAAAAGTATCCATTCTCATATCATTCTGTAGCATGTATGTTTCTATCCTATATGCTGTGTAATGGCTTCCAGTGTTTGTGTTTTCATCTTCAACCGTTTGACAAAACTTTTGACTGCTGGAGGGAGGGGATAAGTGGAGGAGATATGGATGCAAACAGTTAATTTACTGGTGAGGTGCACATCACTTCTGCCTCAGTAGACCACCACCCTCCCACAAGACTGTGGAACCAGACCTAGTGAAGTGAATCGGTTCCATTCATTGAGAGCATGGCTAAGGAAAGTCTCCTGTCCTGGTGTTCATGAAGTGTCTGTTCCTATCTTTACTGGCATCACTTTTCCCCAGGTCAAGCCAGGTGTGAAGGCCAGTATCAGTCAGGTGCCATCATTCTGCTTGTTTTATCAATCTTCTGCTGGAGCTGCACTCTCCCAGCTCTGAGAGAGGTGAATGTCATACTGTGGCTTCCTCTGCCTGCTACCTACCCCACCTGTAGGGACACGACAAAAGGACATGGCTTCAGACTGAAAGATAGTAGGTTTAGGTTTGATATTAGGAACAAATTGTTCCCTGTGAGGGTGATGAAGGCCTGGCACAGGTTGCCCAGAACACCTGTGGCTGCCCCATCCCTGGAAGTGTCCAAGGCCAGGTTGGAGAGGGCTTGGAGCATGATGGGGATGCAACAAGATGGGCTTTAAGATCTCTTCCAACCCAAACAATGCTGTGATTCTGTGTTCACTGAAACATTTCCCTTGAACAAACTTGACTCTTTGGGGAAAAAAAGCTCTTGAGAGCTACCTTTACTTGGTGTTCTTTGAAGCATTGACACACCTCACCGGGTGGATTGACTGCTTGTGGGAACTTCTTAAAATCTCAGAGACCCCCAAAAGCAGTTGTACCTTTGTAAAACCTCTGTGACATTTTTGCATGAAGGCAATAAACCAGTCTGAAATTATATGTGAAAATAAAAATTAAAATTACTTGCAATGTTGTCAGTGTCCTTGAGGGGGCTGAAGTTACTTATCACTCAAGAATGCTCTGTGGTTCTTTTTCAAGCTGTACATCAAACACTTCTATTCATTCCCTTTCCTGGAAGCACTCACTACCTGGCTTCTGCAGGTGGGAGGAAGCAGGAGGCTGTGTGAGCACGTACTGCTGTTCATGCTCAGAGTGAAGTGGAATGTGCCCTTTGGGTCCTGCACAGGTGGAATGCCCCTGGTCTGATTGATTGTGACACAGGCACAGTGGCTTGTTTTACAACATAGGCATAACACAGCGCTTTTGACCTTCTGATTACTGCTAACTAACTGTCTTTTAAGTAGAAGCCATGTTTTGTCTGTGCCTCCAGCAAGCTGCTGAGTTTGAAGACACTGCACATATGTTGTAGAACAGAATTCACAGTGACAGATTGGACCAATGATAAGAAAAATTGGTTACACTTAAAGGAAAACAAATTCCAAGATCTACACCATGAAATACTGAGAGAAAACACAAGCTGAATACATCACAAAATAAAGATGTCAACTTAGAAAAAGATGCACATCATGCTGAACCATGTAAAGAAGTATTGTATGTAGGGCACAGCAATACCCCATAGTGGAGGCTTTTTGTAAAATAATTCTGGCTAATTCAGGCAAATCAGAAGTTCAGGAAAACAACACAAGTGATGAGGAGTTTGGGAACCAAGCTTCAGGATCTGGGCTGGGCAGCAAGGTTTGTATAATTTAGAAGAGTGGTTTTCAGCTTTTTTTTTCCTCTTTGCTGACATAATGGTTTTTTTCCCATGTTTGGAGTTGCGGATTGAACTATACATGGTAGGAATTCTCTTCAAAGTTATTTCTGTGGGCCCTTAAAAACAGCTGATGGACCACAGGTGCAAACTACAGACCTATAGAATAGAAGTTTGAGGAAAAGGAAGGAGTAAAATTGTCTGCAATGACTTAAGAGAAAAAAATTTTAAAACTGTTCCCTTCATCCCGTGTGGTGTGAGGCTAGAACAGTGAGCTTAAGCAGCAACAAGGAAGGATTACAGCACATAACAGAACAGTTTCTTAATAAAATAATGATACGTGCTGAGAAAAGCTGCAGTAAGTCACTATGTTAAATGAGAAGACTGGTAAATTACTTGGTAGACAGAAAAAAGATTACTTTGATCGTATCTGCAAGTTTGGTATAAAAGCTCAAATAATGATATTTAAGCACTCTGATGTGCTTTACCCATAATGAATTCTGCTGAAGAAATACTGGTTAATTCCTGAAAGGTGACCACATTTCCACAGTGGATGATTTTATTTTACTTTTTGTGGGAGCACATCATGAGGAATAGGCTTGACCACATCAGATATAAAACACTGGGGGCGCTCAGGCCTCTTTGGCCATTGCATGTATTTTGCTTCATGGGCTGTACTCCAAAATAAAAGATACTTTTACTCAGCTGTTTAACTGCCAGATGAAAAAGTACTGTTTACACCTTGAGTGCATTACTGTCTCTTAGCTGCCAGAAGCTGTTTTTATCTTGTGTGCCATGCATTTACAGAACATGATACCAGCTGCACATTTTGGACATGTTCCAAGTAATTGATCAGCAGCATTTGCAGGTTACTGCAGGAGCCATATAGTGGTGAACTGGGCTTGATAAAAGGTGTCTGATAACAGAACACCTGTGGCTGTAACCAGGACGTGCTCAGGATGGGTGTGCATTCATGTGTAAGTACAATGTACTTCTGTTTTTCCAGCTACAAGAAGAAAGATGCAGATTTGTCTGTGGCTCAGGGTCGCATCAAGGATCTGGAAGTTCTCTTTCATAGAAGTGAAGCAGAACTCAATACTGTCCTGAATGAGAAACGCAGTCTGGAAGCAGAAGTGGCTGATCTGCGTGCCCAGCTCGCCAAGGTATGACAGGGAATGCTGTCTTGCTTCAGCACAAGGACAGCCTGTGTAGTGTAAATTCTCTTTTTTCTTTGTAGTTAGTTTATAGTCTGAACATCAATGATCCACTTTGCTTGCTGCTGAACCTTTGGCTGCCCCTCTTGGACACAAAACTAAATTGTAAAATATCTATGTAAAACAACCAAAGCAACACAATGTTTTAGACATTTTGCTCGTCAGAAGCTTTTATTTAAAATTTTCTGATGTTTCTATATTCATGGGATATTGGGTTATTAAATGTTGTCCTTTGTAAGGTCCTGCATAATTTTACACTTGTGCTGGAGTAACCAATGGGACCATGCTAGAAGGAAAAAAAAAAGAAAGTGCAACATTTTATGCTTGAGGAATTAATAATCCTCAGCTTCAATACAAGAATGAATTGAACTAATCCTACGTTTTAAATAGTTGGTATGCAAACATAAAAACTTGGTTTAAATATCAATTAACACATATATGTGCACACACACACTTGTTCTTTTATTTTTGGTGAGGCTTTTGTTTATATATTGTGTTTCTTTCTGATGGAGGTATGGGTTGGTTTTCTTTAAATCAGTGGCTTGACATTAGGTTTGTTATTGTGAGTAACTGGTCCACAGACATCAGATGAAGACCATAAAAGATTTATGGGTGGAAGATAGGAATCCAGACAAAATTGTCTTTAAAATTCTTTACCAGGCTGAAGATGGTCATGCTGTGGCAAAGAAGCAGTTGGAGAAGGAGACACTTATGCGTGTGGACCTGGAAAATCGATGCCAGAGTTTGCAAGAGGATCTGGATTTCAGGAAGAATGTATTTGAGGAGGTATTGTCAGTGTAATAATCTTGCCACTGTCCAAAGTTAATGTAGCTTTTAATCAAATTGACTATGAGCAACTACTAACTAGTCCAGGTAGAGAAAATAAGTATTATCCTTCTTATAAATGGGTTGAGTAATAAAATTGGTTTACACCTTTTTACATGGTAAATCAGTGGTGGAGTCAGTATGAGAGCCAGGTTACAAGAGTATTGTTCCATAGGCAGATAAACCCATGGAGCCAGCTGACTGCTGTGGGAAAGGGAAAATCTTGTTCCCTCTCTCTGGACCTCGTTTTTACTTCCATATCACTTCAGAGCACATTGCTGCTAGTAAAAGGACATGTTTCTGGGGATCTATTTTTAGATGTAGAGCATTTCTGCAAAACAACTAATAAAGTTGGTTTGAATATGTGTTAGACTTCTATGGTTCCAGTTTAGCAAAACTGAGCATTGCTTCACTTGCTGTTGTTCCTCATGGCCCTGCTGCTAACTTCAGGCCTCCTCCCAGTACTCAGAACCACTCCTTGGTTGTTTGTCCTGCCCTGAAGGAAGAAATTGTTTTTCTCATACCACACATTCAGACCTGGCCAGGTCTCTGCATGAATAAGTGCATGTGTAAGCCTTACCTTACTAGTTTGCAACCAGTGTTCCTAAGCACAGAAAACTCATACATTTCTAGAAATGAAAATTTCTTAGTAAAAACTCTGATCATAAAACATTATGTCTTCAAGATTGCTTGGGTTGCTGCTTTATTCATACTCTTAATCAAAATCCAATAAGAAGGGGTCATCAAGTATATAGAACATAGATGAGATCCACATGTGCTTAAGAGTGAAATTTGAAGATGCAATTTTTCTCTATAATGATTTTTTTTACAATATATATAGTGTTCACAAAAGGTGTTCATTTTCATCTAATTCCTTGTAGACCACTATTGTAATGTCAGGATATATATTGAGAAGGACAGGATTTGTAGTGCAGCATATGGAGTCTCTTTGCTATGTAAAAATTGATGTTTTTTCACCTTCCTTCTCCCACATTTTGATTTTTGTAGCATAAAACAGCTCCTTACTTAGACAGTATATAACTATTTTTGAAGCTAGTTTTAAGTTAGATTACATCCTTACAAATGGGAACAATAACTTAAATCTGTTAGTGCATTCAGCAATTCCCAGGCTCAAATGCCTGTAGTACTGTAGCTCCATTATACTAAATAGTTAGTACTGCAGTAGTTAATTGTTTGTACTGTTTACCTTAGTGTGGGAATTTGTCCCTCTTCTTTTGTGTGTGTTTGTAGGAAATAAGGGAAACAAGAAAACGACATGAACATCGTTTGATTGAGGTGGACACAAGCCGCCAACAAGAGTATGAATCCAAAATGACTCAGGCTCTGGAGGATCTGCGAAATCAACATGATGAACAAGTCAAACTGTATAAGATGGAGCTGGAGCAGACCTATCAGGCTAAGGTAACAACTGCTGTCCACAGCACTGTCAGACTGGAAGCCCAGTTTGTGAGATAAAAACTACTTCTACCAGCATTGCTGCCCTTAAGGAAATGAGTAACTATAATTCGATGAAGTTTTGTCCCAGTGTTCAAATGCCTTTCCTGGGATGTGAGTGCAGGTGCAGTTCCAGGGAGGTTATAGCCAGAGGTTATAGCAAGCAATAGCTTCAGCCAAGAGAGGTCAGTTAGTGAGAAAACATGTGGAGCTGTTGTTGATCTCTGTAGAAGACACTTTTGGAATAGTGATGTCACACAGTAGCTGATTAGACAATATCTTCTGCTATAAGGGTTCTTTTCTTACGTCAGTAGATCCAGTTTTTTCTTGACAAATGGAGGGGGTAGGGAAGACTTGCAATATGTGCAGTATGTTTTGCATAAGGAGCTGGAGGGGGGATTGGAGAGCTTAAAAATGGGTGTGTCTCAGTATGGGATTTTCCTTGGTGGCAGTCAGCTTGCAAACTAATATAGACACACTAGAAGGGGCTTCTTATCTGAGGGTGCATGGTCACTTTGCTCTTACTGTGATCTTTGCAGTGTTCTTAATCACACCAAGACACTTTTAAATATGTTTAAGCTTGGCCACATTTCAGTGATCTGGACTGGAAAATTACTAGATACAGCTGTGATTTCTTTGGTGACAGAGAAACTTCAGACATTTCTTGACCAGCTTTGGCAAGATATCAGACCTTTCTTGACCAGCTTTGGCAATGGAAACCATGGTATATAATTTGGAAATTGTAGAATTGTAGAGAGGTTTGGGCTGGAAGGGATCTTTAAGAGCTGTATAGTCCCACCCCCTGCCTTGTACAGGAAGTCTAGTCTTTAGACTAGACCAGGTTGCTCAGATTCCCATCCTGGAAATTCTGGCTGTTGAAAATATTTGTCAATAGTTACAGCCACTTCTTGTTCTCGTCTGCTGTAAGAATGACAGTACTGATAACATTGTTCTCTCAAACCCTTTATTGAGACTCCCTTTGAATTCTTTGGGTTGATAATTTGGTTTGAGAAACACTGATGTACAAATATTTAACTATTACTTACAGCAGCAACACTACAGATAATAGATACTAAAACCCCAAAATTGAAATTAAACCCCCCAACACAGTTGGCAGGATTAGAATTATTCACAGAACTCTGGAACATGTAATATTTTATACAAGGAACTGTTTGGATTGACTTGTCACAGACTGGAGGAGGTCCAGGATAGAAGATGCGTAGTTGAAAAATAAAAAAAAATTTAAAAGGCTGCAGTACACAGACTTATAGAATGAAAAAGTGGCCAGCTTTGAACAGGGGAATGAACAAATTAAGCTGCTTTTTCCCTCCATAAAGGTGGTTGTTATTGATGAAGTTGGAATATGGAGGGAAGGAGGTTTATCTGTGAAGTTTATTCTGTGATTTCTGAACAAAGATATGTGACAGCATACAGATAGTCTGTATGCCTCATATGAGGAGGAGGGATTTGACTGCAGAGAGTGGATGCTTGCCAGTCCCTGATGCTGAAGGTAAGCAGGCAGCTGTCAGTCACTGAGCTGTGTGGTAACCAGTCATAGCCAGTCAGGTTGAATGCAGAGCCTCTGGAACAGAGTGTGTAAGAGCTGTGTAAAGTGCTCTCTGCTGCATGAAACCGTGATGTCGCCTTGTGTCCCCGTCTGCCCCAACTGCAATAAGATGTGTCCCTGTTAGAGGGCCAAAACTGGGGAGGAATATGATGTCAAAGCAAATCATTAGGTTTAGCTACTGTGCAGCTCCAGGATGAGATGATCTTGGGTAAAAGCTCACTTCTTGCACAGGACAGATGTGGAGCAGCTGGAGAAAGTCCAGAGGAGGCCACAAAAGTGATCGGAGGACTGGAGCACCTCTTATGGAGAGAGTTGGGGTGTTCAGCTTGGACAAGAGAACTCTCCAGGGAGACCTCATCATGACTTTTGAACACTTAAAAAGGGCTTCTAAGGAAGATCATCATGATCTGTGATAATAAGTAATAGAAATTCTGAGTATTTGGCACTATACTAACTGACTATAAGGTAGTGAATGTTTGTCAGACTTCAAATATTTTTTAATTTTAAACTTTACAAGGAATAATGGAGTGTGTAGATGAAGTTTCTTCAAAATCTGTAGCCTAAAGAAGGCTCTGTGTGCTGCTCAGAATCTAGGGAACAACAGAGCTAATGAAGACTGATTTTTATTAACTTTTTTGCTGTGTGGCTAAAGAACATTTTCTGCCTATAACTGTTCTTAGAATTGGATTGGTTTAGTTTTTGAGTGGATTCCAAGGTGTGGCAAAATTGTTAAAGTCCAACTCTAAGGTATGCAAAGGATGCTTTTTTTAGCTCTCCGCTTTCATGAAACTTACTATGTGAAAGTTCTGGTTTTGCTCTCTCTGTTTTGGTTAAAATCAACCACTAGAAATTAAGCTTGTTCACTAGATGAATTTAACAAAAAATTAAAAACAGATCATATATTGACAACTATTAGGGAAAGAGAATAAAACCAAACCCATTGTTTTGTCTCTGGGACAAGATGTCATCTGGAGTGCCACGGATAGTTTTATTGCTTCTTTCAAAAGTACTACAGTGTAGTACAGAGCAGACTAATCAAGAATTCAGAGTGGGAAACAAGTAATGCATGGGAAAATTTTAAATAAAACTTTACCTGGAAAAGAGATGCGTTGAGAGAAGTGAAAGATACAGTAGATGTCTGTAAAAGGATAAATATCATGGGGAAGGTGAATGAGGAGCAACTGTTTATTATTTTTTCAGGAGGAGCAGGGACAGTGAATGTTCACTGAGAATGTCCAGATTGAGAAGAAACAAAAAGTATTGATCTTTAATGTAGAGCTAAACTCATTGCCCAAAAAATTCAAAAAGCAGGGACAAATTCCTGCCTGAGAAGTCCACTGAGAGATAGTAAGCAGCAAAATACTGTCTCTGACTGAGGAAGTCCCTGAGTTGCAGATAGCCAGCAGAGACATAATACCTGTGGAATATTTTATTGAGTTAGTCTCTGGGCATCCAGGGAACTGTTGGACCAGGACATGAATTAGGTAGGTAGCCTTTGCTGTCACCCAGTGTGACTTGCCTTAGGACAAACACACAGAGCACATGGTCAGATTTTTGGAAACTTAGGTTGCTTGTATAATGGAAGGGCTAACAGAGCATTTTTTTAACAGCATAGGCAAATCCTGTAGGAACAGATCTGAAGTAGATTTTCCTTCCATCCTTAGGGCGTTCCTTAGTGTTATGCAGTTCTTATCCTAAACTTACCAGACCATTTAAATTTTTTAAAAAATTAAATAGTTGCTATTTTTTTACCAAAGGGATAATGCAGGATTTCTAACTCAGTACAAGTGAGCTGTACAAAACTTTCTTTCCAGCTGGAGAATGCCAAATTGTCCTCTGACCAAAATGACAAAGCTGCTGGTGCAGCTCGAGAGGAGCTGAAAGAGGCTCGTATGAGGATAGAGGCTCTCAGCTATCAGCTTTCTGGTCTTCAGAAACAGGTAATGAACCTAAATTTGCTTTCATCTCAAACACACAGCTGTTTTGTGTGACTATGTTAACACTTCTGACCTTTCATATTTTCTGAATTTTACACAGAGAAATCTTTGTTATGTTCATTTGGGGGGGAGAAGAATTTTAACTTTTTGAGTGAACTTGCATGGATGCCAGGTGAACTTTTTCTTGTGATGTGTGCCTAGGCCAGTGCAGCAGAAGATCGCATTCGGGAACTGGAGGAAATGATGGCTGGTGAGCGGGAGAAGTTTAGGAAGATGCTGGATGCAAAGGAGAGGGAAATGACAGACATGAGGGACCAGATGCAGCTTCAGCTTACGGAGTACCAAGAACTGCTTGATGTTAAACTAGCACTGGACATGGAGATCAGTGCTTACCGAAAACTCCTGGAAGGAGAAGAGGAAAGGTGCATAAAGATTCCACTTTATTTTCTAAGGACTCACAAGTGTTATTTTCATTTCTTGCACTTATTTTTTTACCACTTGAGCAGGAATGCCCAGATTTCCGTTCACTGCAGTTATATTGTCTTCACACCACGGTGTTCTTGCATGGAACACTTGTTCCCAACTGAACACTGTCCTTATTTTGGGTTTTTGTAATGGTCTTAGAGTACAGTTAAATATATCATGTGCTTGATCTTCATATCATCTTTTTACTTAAGTGCTTGTACTTCTGTGGTTTTAAATCATGCTGCCCAAGAATAATGTGTTTAGCAGTAGCTGTACTGGAGGGAGAGGTTAAGTGATCTGTGTTGCCCTCAGTAGCCCTTCTTTCCATGTCACATGGTCCTACTGCCAGAACATTCCTCAGGGGTGGGTAGCTCCCTCCACCTCATGTATGCAGTCCTCTTGACATAGTGAGGATGCTGTCAGCCTCGGAGCACATTACAGTCTGGTTACTTGAGGATATTGTGGCTTTGTCAATGATTCTCTGGGTGAGTTAATTAAAATGCTTTCTTGGTTGTGTTAAGGTTGAAGCTCTCTCCAAGTCCCTCCTCCCGTGTCACAGTCTCTCGGGCTACCTCCAGCAGCAGCAGCAGCAGCACTTCACTTGTTCGCTCTTCCCGAGGCAAGAGAAAACGGATTGAAGCAGAGGAGCTTTCGGGCAGTGGAACAAGTGGGATTGGCACTGGAAGTATTAGTGGCAGCAGCAGCAGCAGCAGCTTTCAAATGTCCCAGCAAGCTTCAGCTACAGGAAGCATCAGCATAGAAGAGATAGATCTGGAGGGCAAATACGTTCAGCTTAAGAACAACTCAGAGAAGGTAAGCATCAGCAGAACTCATAGAAAACAAGGAGGAGCTAAACTGAAATGATCCACAGCCCTTTGCAGCATGAGTGAGTGTAGCCATGTGGAGAGCAGGAGTGGCATCTCAAGGTGCAGCATCCTGCAGGAATTAATGGGGGCTTTGAAAAGTTGAACATAATGGAGGGCTAACATGCTGCAGAAGGAGAATACAATTTGTGTCCCAAATATGTAAATGTGTGCTGAGACACTGCTCACAGAAGCAGCTTGCTGCTAGCAGAACTTTGTTTGAAATGGTTATCTTTTAAAATTTTGCTGAATGACCTTACAGGATTTATACTTTGACTGGATATAGGGAAATATTTTCAAGGTAGAATGCAAATATCTAACAACCATATAAATAAATTTATATTCCCACTATTTGAATAACAAAGACCTAGACTCTGATGCCTGTTTGTTCTGTTTTGTTCACTCTGAATAACTTTCTGACTCTCTCCATTAGGATCAGTCTTTGGGTAACTGGAGACTCAAAAGACAAATTGGAGATGGAGACGAAATTGCTTACAAATTTACTCCTAAGTATGTCCTCAGAGCTGGGCAGACTGTTACAGTAAGTTGTATTTACAGTATGTCAACAACATATTCTTCTGTTGATGCCATGGCAGTTGAAAATCTTGAAGTCTGGTACAGCCTGATTCCATATATAACTTTCTAACTTTTGGGCCCATAGATCTTCCTCTGGAGAAGGAGGATTTCAGTTATAAAAATGCAAAACAAAAATTAATTTCTATATTAGTACTTCAGCATTTAAGACCAATTTTTTAGGCACAGAGAACATTGAAGAAAAGGATATTTTGGGGGATTAATCAAGGGCTGGCTCTTTGTTTCCAAACACCTTTCCCCAGGTTTAGAACCCTAATCCTGCTCAACCTCTTTAAAGAATTTGCAACAGTTCAGAGCATTCATCCAGACTAGTAGAATGTAGTTAAGACTGGACATTCTCAGCATTTACTGTAGTAGAATTTCTACTTTTCAATAATTTCGCTTTTTATTTTCAGTCTACAACAGATATTCTTTTAGGAAGAAACAAATGTATCTTTTAATCACTTGCAGCTATTTCTACTTAAGGATCAATTGTTCAGATACATTTAAAAGACAAAGTTGATACACTAGTTGCTTCTTTTTGCCTGGGCTTCATACAGTATGGTTATTGAGACAGTGGTAGGAGAAATTTGTTCAGAAGAGAATTAATGACTGCAATATTAGATTTTTTTTTAATACCTTTCTACAAGTACTAGTGTAGTTAAAAGTATGGTAAAACTGCCATTCGTATTCAGAAAAGAAACCTAGTATGTAGAGAGAAGTAGGAGAATTCGAGGGCTATGTATATTTAAAAGAAAAAATGGATAAACAGCTCATTACAGATTGTCATTCTCTCTAGATCTGGGGTGCAGATGCAGGTGTATCTCATAGCCCCCCTTCTGTTCTCGTGTGGAAGAACCAAGGCAGCTGGGGCACCGGTGGGAATATCCGCACGTACCTCGTGAACTCGGAAGGAGAGGTAGGCTGTGTCCATGGACTGAGCTATCTCCCAGGCTCTTCATTTGAGGGTGGGGTGACATGACACAATGACAAAGTCCTGATTGTAAGATCTCTGCTGCTGTCTTCTAACGTGACTGTTTATAACACTAAAATAATTAGGTGTCTGTGCATCTCTGGCATTTTTGGGATATTTTTGAAAACTGTGATCATCATGATTATGCCATAGACACTTTTTTCCTATTTTAGAAGAATACTCTGCTAGTAGAGAATTTGTATGGAATTTGAATATATGCTTTCAGAAGAGACAAAGAAAAGAAGCATTTCTGGCAATTCACAGTTCCATTATATAGTCCCTATACTGTTCTGAGGTGCAATGTAAATATTAATGTGGGAAGATAGTTGTCCATTCCATGTTAAAAGCATATAATAAGTTCTCATTTGGCAGAGATTCCTGAGCATTCTGCATTGTCCTACATCTGCCCACAGTTAAGTTTTTTAAAACCATCCCTGCAGATGACTTTTGCAAAGGAGAATCGTGCCTTGGCTGTTACTCATAACCATGCCATTATTCCATCTGATAGCAGTAGGATACAGTTGATACTGATATAGTTGTGTCAGATTTTGTGTTGCCTTTCTGGATGACAGTTTTGTTGAAGAACTTTGTGGGCAGGATGAGGTGGAGTGGGGTAATTTGTACAAATAGAAAGCTAACATTCTCAGTATTCGAACTGTGTGGTCAAACTAGTATTTGAAAAAAATTTCAAATCCATGTCTGTTTTCACTGTGGTTACATTTAGTATCCTTGCTTAGGAGTGTATGTTAAGGGCAACTTTTTCCACAAGAAAAGATTTTCACCTGTGATTTCCTTGGTGCAAGTAGACAGAAGAATTTCTTACTATTTAGAAGTGTTTAAAATAATTTATTAATAAAAGAAGGTTCCTGGGGTTTTAGAATTCTCTTTAGTGCCTGGCTTGTAAGACCATGCTGATAACCAATATATGCAATTGACATTGAATATTTATTAGAAGTTGGGAATATTCTTTATGTTGTGTAATCATACAGAGGAAGTTTAGTTTCTCACATTACACTGTATCTCAGACAGCTCCTACCTGTGTCTGCTGTGAAAAATTGACTACCCATCACCTGAAACATGTCTGTTTCCTCTTAAGTCCCAGGGTAATGAAAGAAAGTTCAAGTGGTTGAATTACATTAATATGCCTTTTAGTGCACAGAAATAGGAATGATGTTGTGGTTTGCAGGATGTTGCCAGGATTTGTTTGCATAGCTAGTGTTAAGTCTAGGCCAAGTTGCTTTAAACTCTCCAAAATTCAGTAAGGATATTATATTGATGGTATAGCAATGGATAGCTAAAGACTTCTGGCCATGTCCTTATCTGTCATTTTGTGTAGGAAGTTGCAGTGAGAAGCGTTACTAAATCAGTAGTCATGCGAGAGAACGAAGAGGAAGAAGATGAAGCAGAATATGGAGAGGAAGACCTTTTCAACCAACAGGTAATCAGATACAGACCAGATGTTTAACTTGTACCTCATAAGTAGGATCAATCAGGCATAAGATTTTAGGGGAGATTCCCCTTCAACTTTTGCCAGCTCAGAGCTTCCTGGTCCTTTCTTCATCTTTTCCAATGGTTGCTTGCAAATTGCAGCTCACTGAGAGGGAACAATGTGGGTGATGCTGCCAGGAATTACTGCTGGGATCCTGGTACAGCTCAGGCAGTGGCTCATGCTAGCTCAGGGTATCTGTGCTTCAGCTCACACATTTGCAGCATTAGCAGACAATGTTCCTCCCAGTATCTGCTTCTCTGTGCAACAGAGCCTGGGACATTCTTACTGGAAGCAGAATATTACCAGATAACCATTGAAAACCAGTAATGGAGGTGCTTCTCTTGCTGCAAGCTTCAGCGTATTGGTTTATTTGCTGATACAATATTGCTTCTACACCTGAAATAAATTTGTTTTTTCTTAATAATACCACCTGTATGTTTTGATAACATTTAGCTTAATAATATGAAATAAGTGACCAGCAGTTGACAGAGCAAAAAAAAAAGAAGAAAGATATATAGCTAGAAAGATAACAGAAAATATTTTAAATTTGAAACTCAAGGGATTTATTCTTCTCCTCAGTGGTCATTAGTAGCTCTTTTCACAAATAACCCATTCTGTGCAGGTTCACAGGTGAGTTTTCAAAGCTTTTTTTGTTCCAAAAATTGAGCAGTGTATTTGTAGTATAAAACAACTGATTTTTCTTACCCAAAAAAGCAGCTATACAGCAGAGATCTCTCTCAAATGGAATCAGCATGCTGGTCTTAAGCTAATGACATCACGATTTTCATTTGTCATCTGTATCATTGTTGGAAATACAGAAACTGAGTAGTGAACCCATTGCAGGGAACCACAGCCAGAAGAGCAGTTGTGTCAGTCCTGGCAGCAGACCAGGGCATAAGCTCTACTTCCTGTTATGTGATGATGTTCCCTTAATGTAACTTAACTACTAAAAAAGTGCTTTTGACAACTGAGATGATAAACAGAGTCTAGGCTTGCAGTCTGAACAGCTGGTAAGAACTGAATTCAACTCTGTCTATCTTATTTTAGGGTGATCCCAGAACAACCTCTAGAGGATGCTCAGTGATGTGAAAAAAGAAGAAACTATTATTTGCGCTTTTCCCCCTTCATTTATTTCCTTTTATTTTTGCTATTTTTTCCTTCCAGAGCCACTGAAAACTATTTTTATATGCATCACTTGATTTCTTTGACGTTTACTCCTTGGTACATTTTTATAAAAAAAAATTTAAAAAAAAAACTTTACTGGACAAAACTGCCAGAATTTTTAATAGATTTCTTTATTTTTCCCTCTTTGTTGAAACACTATATTGGAATACAATATTTTTCCCCATACAGAATTTAAAGTCTTACATAGAAACCTAAAGCAGAAAAGAGATTTTTAGCTAAAATGAGATGAGACTCCTTGAGTGTATGGTAAATCTATAATTACATATATAACCAGAATAATACCCCCAGAAAAAAAGTTTAATGTATGTTCATCTACAGGGACCTGGGAGAGATTCACTAAATGTTTCCTCTACAGTTGTAGAAATGCTAGTATTTTGCCTGGTATCCTCAGCAATTCCCAGCTTAGGAAAATTGGACCACAGATTCACTCAAAGTGCTGCTCCACAATTGCAGTGACACAGGGAAGCTTCATGTTTGGCATTTTTGACTCAGGACCGTGCCATTGTGTCTTTCTCCAAGTTTTGACAGCCTAACAGTAAAACATCTGGGTTTGTCACACCTGAGCTCTGTGTCATCATTTCAGAAGATGGAAATGGTAGGTTCTGCTTCCTGAATATACACACCATCCTAAGTTGGAATTGTCAAACCCAGAGTTCAAACTGATTTTTAGGGGATCTTGCCATCGTCACAAGTTAAATCATGGACACAAATTGTGATATTCAGTATTTATGATTTGACCCTTTTGACATATTCAGCTTTAAAAATATTTGATTACTATTTTAGAAATAAAACATATTTATACTTTTGGCAATGATAAATATTGGGAATTTTAAAGGTTATCCCACCTAAATGTTGACCTTTTCAATCAGAGCTAGATATAGCTTGTTCATACTTCTCTTAGGTTCAAAGGGGCATTGTCAGGTATCCTAAGGAGCAATTTACAAAATTGAGCAGAACTAGTTTAATGTCTTATAAACAGTTCAAAGGAACTGCCTACATTAAGGACATAAACGATGCAGTGTTCAAGTGATCAAGGCAAAGTCTAACAAAGTGAAGGCATAATAATGTTTTTTATAAAAAATGCGTTATATTGGTAGCAGATAATTTTTATTTTAATAGGATACATTTCTATCTGACAGTGTCCATTTCGCTTAAGGTTTCTGCTGCTGCATTTCTCTGGAGATAACTCTGAGTCCCATAAGGGTTAGTCTTCATCTTTAAGCATGAGGAAAAATACTTTAACACTCCAAAGAATGCAAATGTTTTTTCAACTACTAGTTGAAAAACAAACTTAGTAGTTTGGATATAAAATTTGGATATCATTTGATTCCAGCATAGAATCCTGTTTTTACCTGCACTCTTGAACTCTGATCTTGTCATTCAAATAGTTAAGACTCATCAGACAAGTGACAAGGTTTGGATGTTTTCGGTGGCTTTCAGACATTTTGTTCTCTGAACAATGTAGTGACTGACAGATATAACCTAGAAAGTTGGTTTAGTGGCTCTGGCTGATGGCTTTGTTATGCAAGCAGGGTGGGAACAAAAGGGGCTTTAAGCTTCAGGATTTATTTTGCCATATAAAAATAAATCAAAGATGCTACTTTTCACTCTTTGGGATGACTGACTTGCTGAAGTTAAGCTAATAGACTTTTAGAAATATGTTTTAATCCATTATCAGAAGACCCATTACAAGAAAACAGGATGAAGATTTGGCTGTTTGGGCTGATGGGATAACTGCATTGATGCATTTGACCATCTTTCTAATGTAATTTTCCCACTCTGCTTGAGTAGAAGGTTTAATATGTAGTAAATCATGTCTCTCTGTAAGATGTACCTAGTGAAATTATGTTTCTCAGACAAACTGTTAAAATTACCTTTTCTAAATTTGTTTTGCAAATGAATGCAATCAATGTGAAGTTATTTTTGCAACACACCTTCCAACCACTGGACACTGTTTCCCTTTCTGACCTACAGCTTCTATAATATATTGACATAGTGTTTGAGGGCTTTTTGCTTTTTTCTGAAAGATTTTTTTTTTTACATGGGCCAGTTTTCAGACTGCATATTCCTTTAAGATTATTTTTTGATCTTAAATACTAAAGCAATGAATGTGAAATGAAAAATTTACTCTTCTTTTCTGTGGTTTTTGGTTTGTTTGTTTGTTTCCTGTAGAGAATGGCCTCAGAAAGGCAGCTCAAATGAAGAAAAACCTCTTGCTATCTGAGCCATAGTTTTCTTAACAGCTACTGTATGGGGAATTTGTCTTCTTGTAGCCTTAAGAACTGGTGCTTGCAGATCTCCTGTGATGAGCACTGTGTCCTTGAGTAACAGTCTGCAGAATTTGTCCTAAGAATTAGAACTGTGTCCTTTAACTTTGGAAAGAGTTTATTTGATTCTTCAGGATCATGTTTAGGTATATACAGGTCAAATAAACTTGTGATTGACACTGTGGGAAAAGCCAAGTCTGAATGTGGATGATTCTGTTACCACTGTGCTTTTTAATAGGCTACTACAAATATGATAAATAACTCCTGGCTGTAAATTACAAGACAAGAAAAACTACTGTATTCCATGAACTTTGTTTTTTGTGTTGCCTTCTCCTGCCACGATCCCAGCCTCTTGCTTTTGATGCTGAGTTTCAGTCTAATGATGCTGTTCCAGCCAGACTGGGAGGCAATTTTGTGGCTTTACCAGCCCCAAAAGCATACTTCCTTTTTTTTCTGTCTTTCAAAGATTTCTTTCCATAGTCAGGATATTTAAAGCTTTTTGTTCCAATAAAATCCAGTGTCTCCTTGTCCCCTTTTGCTCTTTCATCCTGTATATGAACCAGTCTTGACAAAATTGGAGCCTGGACAGCAGGTCTACTCCAGTCCTGGCATAAAACTTGAAGGAGAAATAGATTTGACTTGTCTGGAGAAAAATTATTTTAAGGTGTCTCTGATGAGGGAAATTAAGCTTTTATCTGAGTAGTTACTTGAGCATAACTATCCGTGTGGATGTTCTTATTCCAGAAATACAACCTTATTCTGGATGAAATGCTAAATAGTTTTTTCTATGTGTAGCTCATAACAGAATATCATATAAAATATAATAAATACATCCTGCCTCCTCCTAAGCTCATGCCACATGGAAATGCTTGTCTCAGAAGAAGTCCATCCCTCTGTCAGATCTGTCTGGACTGTGGTGCCTTCTGGAGTGAGGTGTGGTCTCAGACCCCCTGGCATTTCATGCCACTTTTTTCTCCCCTGCTATTGCATTTGTTCCTTTACCTGTTGCATTGCAGTGACATACTCCAAGGAGTGGAGTTGCTGGGATTCCTTTGTTCCTGCACATCTGTATTTCCTGATTCCTTTGCTGGTGCACAGCTGTATTTCCTGTCCCTTGTTGCTTCACAGCTCTGTTTCCCAGCAAGTCTCTTAATGCCTACACGGGGCTTCAGCTTGGCTCTGACAGAACCCATCATTTGCACTGACATGTTGCTCATTTGTCTTTAGCTCTGTGTTGCCATTAGATGGGAAGTTGGCTGCATAGTCTGCAGCAGGAACCAAAATTCTCAGGAAGAACATAAATATCTGCTTCCTGTGATGTAAAAGTCAGCTGAGCATGTGTGCAAGCTGGCTATAGAGTGAGAATTGTACTGCAGTGTGAAAGGAGATTTCTATGTGGTGTCTGTCCTCAAACAATGAGACACTTCATGTTCGGTTCAGGGATCTTACTGGGTTTTATACACCTATTTTTTTTTTCTTTTTTAATGCTCATCCTGTATAAAGGCCCTTTAACTGCAACTTGAACAGACGTTTCAGGTTAGAACAGACATGTAAAAATCCTCTCTATACCCCAGGACCTAGGACAATTTGTTACTTTTAATCAGAAAGGTTTGGATGCTGAAAGAAAACATGTATGCTGTTAGTTCTAGATTTCTTGTAGCCACTTCTCTCATGTCTTCACTGTTAAACCATTCTAGCTCTTCTTTCTGTATCTTCTTTTGAAAGTCTTATCTCTAAACAAAGGCATATTCATATTCAATCCTGCATTTTATTGACACTGTTGGGTCCAAACTCTGTATGAGAAAAGCCTTGTGAACCAGTGAGCGGAAGGTGAGATAGTGATTGCATTTTTCAAAGCACTGTTTTAGCTGAATGTCAGGACAAATTATATTTGAGACATTGTCTTCTCATTTAAAATGGCCTGGGAAACAGAATTTTTATTTACCCTTCAATATGCTTAGCTTTAAACCAGTTTAAAATTATTTAAAGGTGTTTGTTTTTTTTTTATATACAAGACCATATTTACATGCAATTATTATTTGTAAACATAATGCCTTTCTTGAAATGTTAAGGTCTAGAGTGAAAAAGATGTGAAAGCCTCCATTCAGAATAGCACAAGCAGTGAATTGACTGAGTTCCAGAAGATAAGATGTTTAGTGAACTTCCACATTTTCTAGCTAGCTGTTACTGAAGTAACAAGTCCATCTTGGTAAGGCAGATGTTACTGTGTATTTAGCTACCCAGATCATTACACTAAAATTACAAGCAATAATCTATTTCAAGCAAGTTTAAGCCAAAATGCTTTCCATTTGGACACAAAATACAGTTGGTCTCTTATTTTCATAGCAGTGATGCCTTGTGACTTGAATTGTGATTTTTATTTTTTAAATTTTTTAAACAAAATTTTTGATTTAGATAGGTCTGGCTTGAGGGCACTGCAGTAACCACCTCCAGTCAGCTGCTGCAGATGAGTTTTTGGAAGGTTCAAGTTTTTTAAATATAGAATTATGAAAAAGTTTGTTAACAGAAACACAAGACAAAGCGATGGAAGTGTTCACTTGAAGCTTAGAAAAACTACATCATGACCTAGACTTTATCATTTCAAAGTGGTTTTTTTCTTTTTAGAATATGCATGCCAAATGTCTTGTCTTTTTCAATGATTTGTAATATACATTTTATGACTGGAAACTTTTTGTACAACACATTCGAATAAATGTTTTGCATTTTATTGGTTTCCCTCTGTCTGTTACCCAACACACAGGTCATGTGCACTGTTTAAGAGGATTCATCCAAGGAGGCCTTTAAGTGTGGAGAGAGGACACGAAGAACTGTTGTCTGTGCTCCTAACAGTGATTAGCTAAATGACAGAGGGTGTCCCAGCAGGGATCAAGAGGGGTGTCCCAGCAGAGATCCAGCAGGGATCCAGCAGGGATCGTGGGGTGTGTCCCAGCAGAGATCCAGCAGGGATCTATCAGGGATATCGAGGTGTGTCCCAGCAGGAATCACGGGGCAGAGTGCTGGTGTAATGTGCTGTCCTCTCTGATCAGTACCAACAAAAGTAGGGGGAGGAATATCAGGAGCTGGAGCAGATAACCCTTCCCTTGCTTTCTCATCATCGATGCACTGAAGGCGTTTTTCCATTTAACCCACTTGATGCTAAATAAGATAAGAACAGATATGCATCCCTGGCAGGGATGGATTCTTACATATGGAGAGCAGCATTGCCACGAGCTGACTCATTTGCCAGCCTGGCTCAACTTCCAGCTCACTTTCAAGTCTGTACTCATTTTAAAATTGTACCTTAGGTGGCTGCCCCATCATTAGCACTAGATGATGATGCTTCTGTGGGGTATTAGGAATGGCTTCTGTCTGAAGTGGGCAGATCCAAAGACAGGATGATATGGTTTGCAATACTCTGAGTGTGGGCTTGGGCTAGTGAAAATGAGCACAGTTTGGCTTTAGCTCTGCTGTCGGACTCAGTCCCCTCCTCTCATGCCATGTCCTACCTGCATATCACACCTCAGCCATGAAAAAAGCTCCATAGCATTGTCCTCTCCCATTTGCTTCTACCTCGTCCCACAGCATGAAGTGTAATGGAGTTGAGGCAGGCTTTAAGGTTATGGGCCTCTCACCTGAGTCACATAAGGCAGAGGGAAGCCTCGAAAAACAGAAGGATGAATTCCAGAGAAAACAAAGGAGAGTTTCTTTCTGCGGGGATCCCAGCAGAGCTGGTGTTTCACCTCGGAGTGCAGCTGGACATCGTTTGAGTCTCTGCTGATGCCGGTTTAAAGTCCCTTCCCGTCGCCTCAGTTCGTGGGGCTGCGCTGAACCGTGACACTCGAACGCTGTTGTCTGACGCGGGCCCACCTCGGCCCCGGGGAGTCCCTTGGGAGCTCGCTTGGGGCCGCCTCCTCCGCGGCCGGCGGTGACTCCAGCGCTCGGGGGCGGGCGTCCCTGGGTTCGGAAGGCGCGGAGGCGGCCCCGCGGCGCGGAGCGCGGCGCTTGGTCCCTCCCGGCGCGGAGGCGGAGGCGGCGCGGGGCCAGCCGGGAACCGCAGTCCTGGGCGCCGCCATTTCTCCCTCTGGCAGCGCAGGGGCCCCGGCCGCAGTGACTCTGGGCATGGAGAGCGGCTTCGGCTCCGATTTCGGCTCCGGAGGAGGCGGCGGGGGGAAGCTGGACCCAGGGCTCATCATGGAGCAGGTGAAGGTGCAGATCGCCGTGGCCAACGCACAGGAGCTCTTGCAGGTCAGAAGGGGCGGCGGGGCCGGGCGGGGGCTGGCTCGGTCCCGGTGCGGGTCGCGGAGGACGGCTCGGCCGCCCCGCTCCCCTCGCAGCAGGGGCGAAGGCTGCGGCCGGAGCCGCCGGGCCGCGGTCCCGCTCACGGGCTCTCTCCGCAGCGGATGACAGACAAGTGCTTTCGGAAGTGCATCGGGAAGCCCGGCGGCGCCCTGGACAACTCCGAGCAGGTGAGGACAGGGGGGAGAGGTGGGGATCCGCAGGCCCTTAGCTCGGGGCCGCCGCTGAGGCTCTGTGTCCCGCAGAAGTGCATCGCCATGTGCATGGACCGGTACATGGACTCCTGGAACACAGTTTCACGAGCCTACAATTCTCGGCTGCAGCGGGAGAGAGCCAACATGTGACGCCTGCCGGCCTCCGGGCCGAGAGGGACCATGTGGGGAAGGGACAGGTGGTTAGGGGTAAATCCTGCTGCCTTTCCAGCCCCTGCCATGGCAGAGCAATAAAACCTCGCTGAACCTTTTGTATCCATTGGCTTTTATTAGCACCACTTCCAGGAGAGAGTGATTTTTTTTTTTCCCCCCCATGAGCTGCTTGGTTTACTTTTTGCCCTTCCCAAGTGTCTAGACTGGGCCAAGGCATTATATCAGTTGATAAATCCGTGCTGAAAGGGCTTTGACAGGCCAGGAGCCTTCTGTGGAAAACAGGGGGCAAGCCAAACCAGCAACACAGTACCCTTGCTTGAGATTTCAGCATGGACCCATCCATAAGGTAGTTACCCAGTTCCTTTTCATTAGTGGAAAAGTTACCTGAAGATTCTCCACATGCCACCATGGCTCTTTTATCCCTTAGATCTGTATATGTGAGGCTGTCTTTGGGCTCGTAGGCTTTGATTCATCTCAAGCACAGTGTTGGGGAGCAGGACAGCCTCACAAATAGTTGTATGAGCACAACTAGGGATGAACAGGGTTGGGAAGTACTTAGGTTCTTTTCTTTATAGAATAAAGTGTGTTGTATGGCTGTAATACTCTGTAGTTTCTGGTTTGGCTCTGGCACAGATGTTCTATTTTGGAGCCTACAACCTAAGCATGATATTTTTGATGGAAGAACATGTCTGCTTTGGGACACAACTCTATTGTTTTCTGCTTACACACTGCTCCTGAAAAGATGGGTTCATACTATGTGGTCAGCAGTGGATACAACAGCTGGAAGAGGAGAGTGTTGTAGATTAACAGTGCCCACGTAGTGAGTTTTTCTAAATCCTTTTATAAAAGATTTCATGGTTTGCTGGACACAGAGGCAGGCTGGAAGAATGACATCTCCATACCTGCTAGGACATTCTGAGGAATGTGATAGAACCCAAAGTGTTCTCAGAAGGTAAACTATGAGATATTTTGACTTACTGAAACTGGAGTTTCCTTTACAGACTGTCAGAATGACTACTTGAAAATAAAGTGCTTTCAAGACATGTTTGCTTAGGGGGCTTTTTTTTTTATGGCACTGACTGTGCAGCAGTCCCATTTCATTCATGGGAGCATCCCACAGGTGTTCCAGCCATGAATCTGAACCCATCAGAGCTGAGCCATGCCTGGAAGCCAGGTCTTCCACCTGGCTGGTGCTCTGTGTGGGAAAGTTGTGGATCTTGCTGCCAGGTGGACTGGGATGAAAGAAACCTCTTGCTATGACCAGATGCAGAACTTAAAGCACCAAAAATGAGGAAGGGGTTTGGAGTACAAGCAGCCGTTCAGTTTTGGTGGCTGTATCAATGGGAACCTGTCTAAATCTGCTCTGCTCAATACTTGGCACAGGAGCTCTGCTGCAGTTCTTTGCTTGTGAACAAAGTTGTCTGTGTCTTATGCTGGCTGGTGGGACCTGATAAGTATGCTTTGCACCACTGTCTCAACACTTTAAATTTTTCCCACCTAGCTTAGCCAGACAGTGGTCTGTGTGGCCATGCCTTAATCTTTGCCAGTTTAATCACCTGTTGCCTAATGCAAAAGGAGCTGCAGGGGGGTGTGTGAGAAGCCCCTCCTCATTAAGTATGGGTGAGGGCCTGTGCAGTCTGAACTCTCACATGTTCTAGTCCTGCATTCTCTTGGGATCAAATGGTGAGCCAGGAGGTAATCACTGAGCTCTCTAGTACCATGCACTAATTGGAAACAGCATCACACCCTTCCCGAAAGTCACAGCATAGCACAACAGTTCATCAAGTCAGTGAGGTCTGAAGCTTCTGCAAGGGCATAATTTTGGGCTGGGGCAAAGGTCACAAGTCTGTTGGCTTGGCTTTGGGATGACAGCTCATAGGCAGAGGTCAGGCAAACTCCATGAACGTTTGGCAGATGTTTCCAGCACCCATCCAACTAGAAGGGTCATGTTTTAATGCACAGTATGTTTGGCCAGGTCTTAAGATGTGACAGGCTTCATTTATTTATAGAAAAGGTCTAGAATTTGTACCTTTCTATGCAAAGCAGTTATCAAACACCTTGGAGTAACAACCAGCATGTCACACAACACTGGCATTTGCTTAATACCTGCAAGGCCATCTTCACCCCTTTGCAACATCAGGGAAATGTACAGTAGCTGAGGGGTTAGTGCATCCTCTGGCAGTTATTCCTCTCATTCATTGCCTTCCCTGAGTAGTGAAATGCAGTTTCAGAGCTTGAGGTTTTGCACAATCCAGCCCTGGACAGCTGTGACTTTGGTGTAGACACCAGGGAAGTATGGCCTGGCACAGCCATAGCCCCAGCTTGTGATTCCTGCTAGAAACCACTTCCCTGAAGGTTCTTTACATGCCAGGGGCCCACCTGCATCACCCTGCAGAGAGAGAAAAAGGATCCAGTATCAAGCCACAGGAAGTGCAGCTCCCCCCAGCTGTATATATTCTTTCTTTCTGGTGCATGGGCATTTGCTGTCCTGTTCCCCACTTCCCCAGGACCCCCATTCCAAACTGGAGGACTGCTCAATGGGGTATGTGCATGAACAATCTTGGGCTGAAGTTCTGGAACATAGAAGAGTGTATTTAGAGGTACGGTAGGGTTATGGAACAGGCTCCATTTGGTCTCTTGCTTAGCATTACCTCTCTGTGTATTTCCTTGACCTGTCACAGGTTGGTGGGGCAAGCAGCATGAGATGTATGCAGGATGGACATGGATAAAAGCATTTGCCAGTTGATGCATGGACAGACGGCTGAGCTAGGGGAGGCAATGGGCCAAGCTGGGCCCTCCTGAAAGAATATAGTCTAGGGACTTGGCACAAGCTTACTCTGTCCCAGCCACAGCATTTGCTGCTCTTTCACTCACTGAACAGCTGTCGACGGTGCCCTGTGGGAAACCAGCACACAGCATCCTGCTGCTAATCTGGACAGGGTAGAATTTTTTGCAGGCTTGGTCTCCGATCATATTCACTGCTGCTTTTTGCAGGTGCTTTGACATGAGACCTGAGGAGACAAGTATTGCTGTTAGCTGGGTGAAGACCACATGAGGAACAGCAGCATGTGAAGAACTGGGGTCTCTGTAGCCTGACTTGTTTGCCAGAGGGAGGGACCTACTCTGAGAAAGTGAGTCACGCCTGGTGCAGCAAACACAGGAAGATCCCTTGGGTGTGTAGTTTGTCCAGGCAGCTTGGCTGACCAGACACAAATGGTATTGGGGTGGTCCTTGTACTGCAGGAACACAGCTGGAGCAGCTGCTGTGGGGGTGAAGAGCACAGTAGCTAGCATGTAGAAAGCTTGGGAAGGCTCCTAGAGGGCAGAGGTGTGATAAAATGAAGTAAAGTGCATGGTAGCTGGGGAGATGATGGTGACACCAGGCCTTGCCCAGCTTGGTATCCTCTGCAGTGTATGCCTGGGATGGTAGTGCTTGGGGTAGTGGTATGGGAACTGTAGATGTTTGGGCTTGCAGTGTTGCAGTGTAGGTGGCCAAACATTGGGTTTGGCCACCATGGGTGTGGGAGGGCCCTCTCAGCCAGTACCTCCTTCTTTTGTGGAGCCCCAGCCTGTGATGAAGCATCTGGCCCCTTCATGGAAGATGTGAGAATTGTCTGGGAGACATATAGGTCTGATGGTGCTGCTGAATGTGACAGGCGTACTCAGTTCCAGTAGTGCCACATCATAGTCTAGGCTGTAGACGTTGTAAAAAGGGTGTTTGTAGATTCGGAATATTTTCTCCATTTTGCCATCGATGCCACTCAGGAAGGGTGTTCCTAGAAAGGCCACCCACATTTTGGGGTCACTGTAACTGCAGAAAGATAGCAAACCTGGCTGTTAGGAACATAGCCTCACATGCATGTGGTCATCCCTCCACTTGTGGGGCTGGCCACACCTTGGGAGGTCAGGACCCCTGTCTCCAGAACAATGGATATACCCAGGCTTTGTTCCACCCATTCGTCTTCATTCTTACCTGTAGCGGCGTTTCTCTAATAGGGAGTGTGTGCTTCCTGTGGGGCATAGCATTCCAGCCAGGGTGCTGGACCATGAGGGAGGGGAAGGGCAGGTTGGCTGATGGGACTGAGGCGAGAGCTGACTTAACTAGCTCATCTCACACTTACATGTCAAAGCAGTGAGCTGCAGAGAGCAGCCACCTGTCAGCAATGAGGACAGCCCCACACTTGTGCTCCTTCCGCCGCAGCCACAGACTGACTTGCCAGGGCCATTCTCCCCGAGCTGCACTGCTGCCACCCACAATCTTGCTGAAGGCCAGAACAGTTGTTAAACCACAGTCTGGAACAGAGGAAGAAGCACCGTGGTTTTAAGAAACCATAAATGAAGGGAATGACTGCCTGCCTTCCATAACCTGTGCTGAGGGACAACCTTCTGGGGGAGCATGTACAGAGCAGTAGGATGTGATGAATTCAGTTCAGCCAGCTGAGGCAAGCCTTGACAGACAAGGTATATTTTGCAGACTTATTATCACAGATCACATTTTCCAGGGATGTGGTATGCGAGGGGCGGATATTTGGATGGACTATCTGAGCTATCATATGGCAAGCCCAAAGTGCAGTGCCAGAGATGACAAGACTCTTTCTGGACTGCCATGTTGTGCAAAGCTGTCTTGCCACGTGTGTGCTAGGAAATGGGTTCTAATGACTGTAGCAGAGTAGAAGAGGCCACACTTTCTGGCATTAAATTTGGATCCAGCTCATCCAGCTTTATCTTGGTTTAGGCTCTGGCAGAGCAAGTATGATCTGTACCACAGTGGGCTGGCCTAGGCCCCCAGTGTCTGGGCCTAAGCCAGCCAGTGTGAATGTGGTGGGTGTCACTGTGGAGTCCAGGTCATGTAGAGCACAGCTGGCAGCAGCCATGGGCTACAGAGGAGAACTCACCGCAGTTGCGCTCATCGGAGCCGTTGCTGCAGTCCACAACACCATCACATTCTGGATTTTCTTTTCCAATACACACATTGCTGGAACACTTGAAAGTGAGGCTGGTACAAGGCACCACTGGAAGGCAATAACCCATGGCCTGCTCAGTACTCTGTATGCTGGAGGCCTCCTGTCCACATGTCAATGCATCAGTTATCAGTTTTACCTGGGGTTTGGGTAGGTATGGCAGTCTTGGTTGTTCTCAGAGCTGTGGGAGTTTCACTCATGGTTGTGTTCATCCTTGTTCCCAGGGTGGTTCTGCTGGCTGGACTTGCAGCCATTGTGCTGGACTGGATAAAAATGGATGTGGTAGAAGTTCTGGGGATGGCTGAACTGGAAGGGATGCTTGTGCCACTACTAGGCAACTGGGAGATGGTGTCCAGGATCCAGTCTGTGAGTTTGGTAATTCTGGAGTACACACCAGGTCTCATAGCCTGGGCACAACCAAATCCCCAGCTCACGATGCCAGCAAGGTAAAACTCTCCCGGGGTTACTTCACAGGCCAAGGGCCCACCTGAATCTCCCTGTGGAAGAAGCAAGGCAATGGCTGCTCAGTCCTATCAGGTCTGCCCCTCAGACACACCAGAAGGACTAAACTGCCCCAGACTCTTCTTTCTCCAGCCTTGTGGGTCTGTCTGCTGTCATGCAGTGTATGTGCAGGGCATGAGTGTGCAGAAATTGAAGCTAGGATCTGTGGCTCAACCTGGCTCCTGTCAGCACCTTTCCACAGCTGCCATCAATTGCCACTGACTCACTGCCACAGGAGGAGACCTGCTTCATCCAGGATTTGTCTGGCCAGCCAGAGTGGTGGGATGTTGGTTTAAGTCATTCTCAACTTGGTGGAGCTTTATTTACCTTTCTAAATCTTCAAAGTAGTGGGCTGGGGTTTTTTGTGCTCAAGTACATGTGAATTACACGGCTGGATTACAGAAGTTCAGTAATTCAGCTGCTCTGCTGAAAGCAGAGTCAGCCCAGCTTTCCAGAACAATCTACAGAGTAGAGAAATCCCACACTTTTACCTGGCATGAGTCTACCATCCCCTCCATGAAGCCAGCACAGATCATTCGGTCAGTGAGGGAGAAGTTGTAGAGGAAGTTGCAGGTGTTCTGTTCTATGATGCCCACAGATGCTTTCTGCAGGATCTCGGGTTTGGTGTCTGCATGAAAACCACAGAATTAGTAAGTGCAGCAGAGGGAAGGAACTAATGGTTTTTAGACTGACTCAACACATACTTTGGGAAAATAGGCTCTAATCCCACGTGGGAATTGAGTCCTGTATAACCTGTTTTCTCTGCAGCCCTGAAGCTTGTGGCTCACTCCAGGATGCAGTTTTGTGTCTGTGCTAAGGATTCTGCACACAGATTGTGTCCTATGCTCCTCTGAGTTTGTGGGCTTCTTGTTAGCAGGATTTATTTGGTAGCACATGTGCCACTCTCAGGCCTTACCGCTATAGTGGGATCTTTCTTTGCTCATGCTTATTGCTTGGAACATCTCTGTGACAGAGTGGCTGCTATGGCTAACACCATCCTGCCATAGCTGCAGCAGGCTCTGAGGGAAGTGCCTGACACTTGCTTAGTGTGGTACAGCTACTGAGGGCAGCAGCAGGTTTCTCCTTCCCACCAAGGTGCTCTCCCCATTTTCTTCTTTGCTGGTGACTCCTAGATAACCGTGGCTTAAGGTAGTGTTCTGTGTGCATTTATTCTTGCTTATTCTTGTGTTTCTATCAGTTTCTGACTGTCTCTGTTACTGACTCCTGTCCTGTACGTTCCCAGGACTGTGGGTCAAAGTGGCACAGACTTTGCTGCTCAGGGTGTCACTGCTCCAAGGCAAATCAGCAGATAATGCATTACTGCTTACCATTCCCTTCCTGGAGGTCACCCCATCCGGAAATGAGGCATTTCTTGCCAACGGGAAACGTCTGCACAGCAAGTGGGAGGCACACAGGCTGTATGTATTTGTTGAAGACAAGAGGTCTTGCCAGTTCAAGTACAGCCACATCAAAGTCCAGAATCATGGGGTTGAAGAAGGGATGTGGGATCACTCTTGTTACATTGACTTTCACTGCATTCTCATCTGTTCCATTTAGTGATGTTGTTCCCATATAGGCTTTGATCTCTTCTGGCATTGTCCTGCAAATACATAAACCTAAATGTGCATACTCACACTTATGCCCAGCATGAATTCTGACATTAAAATTACAGACAGCTTTACATGATCAGCATGCAGCAGAACAGCCCTGCTAAGTCAGGTCCAAAGAACTGTTTTCAGCAGTGGCACCTGTTGAATATTACCTGAAGAGCAAATAAACATCTAATAATAATCCTCTCTTCACCTCCAGAAATTTGTGATTTCAGGAGTGTTCTCGCACATAGGTGGTGTATCTGTATTCAGTAGGTCTTGCTGGATTTTTTTTATTTGCATTTTTCTAAAGTTGTGTTTTATTCTTTTTTTTTTTTTAACCCCAGGTGAATTTTTAATATTCAGTTTAAGGACATTAATTTAAAAACTACTTCCTTTTTTGATTGTTTTCCACCTGCTCCTGGTGATTATTTGGTATCTAAAAAAGACAGTCAAAAAGCATTCCCTAAACACTTTGTACCCTTTGTTATTGTAGTCGCATCAAACACTGCCTTCCTATTAGGTGTAGTCTGATCTATTTTGTTGTACTTTTTACGATGCTGCTTCACACCCAGCTCATCCTTGAGCCTTGTGTACACATTGACACAGGGTTACTCTTGCCTTCCCTGTGATGCTGGAGCAGTCGGCGTGCTGTGCATTACCAGCAACATCCCACTCATCTCCCGTGTTTTTCTACTGCATTCCTGTGCTCATTAACTGCCCCTGCCACAGGACCACTGCTTTCAGGGCAAGACCCACATGTTTTTGACCTCTTGTTTTGAATTGCAACAGCTAATGGAGACTGATCCTCATTCAAAGACAGACACTGCTGGTTTTGCTGTGCTTCATTTCACACTTGCCTACCTTGCATTTCATTTGCTCCTTTATTGCCCAGCTGTTTAATGAGTGAGGTTGTCTTAAAATCCTTGAGAATTAGTAACCCACTTTTTCTGCCTTCAGGAATTTATTCTTGACAAGCATTTTCTTCTTGCTAATTGTTTCTTTATCTAGGCTACTTATAAATCTGGGCTTGGGTTCTTGAAGTTTAAAAGAACTGTGAAGGATTGAACTGACCATTTTCCCTTTACCAGTTGACCGTGTGCCTCTATTTCATATATTACAGACAATTTTTTAAGGTTAAGTTTATTAAAGAAACTCTTGTGGCACCTTCTTTCTCTCCTCTTAGATATGTTGTCCTTGCTCCCTGATCAGGCTGCTTTAACCTTTCTACCTTTCTCTGCCTCATTCCAACCTCCCGACAAACTCCTTTTTACTATGAATGTCTAGTTATAGCAAAAAAATTAATGTCCAAAATGTGTTCTTGGTTTCCATTTCTTGACTCCAGTGTCACACTGTGGATTTGACTGTGCAGCTCTGTGCCCGTGGGCAGGTGAGCTGGAGTGGGGGCAGGGATGGGCTCTTACTCATTGAAGCAGTGAGCTGCTGACAGCAGCCAGCGGTCCCCAATGATGGTGGCTCCACAGAAATGTCTTGAGTCTTCTTTCAGGCTGACTTGCCAAGGGATCTCTCCTCTGGAAGCATCTGTTCCTCCCACAATCTTGCTGGGTTTAGAGAACCCGGGTCGTCCTCCACACTCTGAACAAAAGTCAAGGTATGATTTGTGAGTATTCCTAGCAGAAGACAAGCAAGGAGAGACTTCGCTCTCTCTAACCAGAAAGCCTTAGCAGGGACAGGTTAGGGCTGAGGTGTGAGACATCTACCCAAGCCCTGCCAGCTGATAGTGGCAGTGCCTGATGGTGGCCATGTACAGCTGGACATTCACACAAACTGCTGTTCTGCATCTTGCTCTTGGCAAGCTGTGAATCCTGGGCCTTTCTTGAAGGCAGAGTAATCAGTAGCTCCATGCCTCTTAGCCTTGCCATTCCAGATAAAATTTATTCTAGATTTAGAAAAATATCCTTCATCTGTATCTCCTTGGAAAGCTGCTGGAAGGGCTCCTTAAAGTGGACAGGTCGTCCTGCAGACACCTGCCCTCCTTCCCTTCAGGGAGAGATGCATGGCTGCTGTGAAGGGGCAATCAGTTTTGAACTGCTGGGAGCTCCTTAGGTGGTAAGCAAAAGTAAGTGATCAACAGGTTAAATACTGTCAGATGCTGTTGTGCCTTAGTGACCTGTTCTGGGCCTGCCAGAGCAGACCAGTTACACAGCAAGTTTACACAGTTAGTCAAAAAGCAAAGGAGCACATGGAACTGCAGAGGTACTGAGTGACTTTGCCAGGCTGCTCCGGACTGAGCCAGGGCAGCCATATAGCCTCATTTGTGCCTTAGCACTTAGGCAAAGTTGTGTGGCTCACCCTGCAAAAGCTTAGGTCAGCGGAGGAACGTACCTGATGTTGGGACCTGTACCTGCCACTCTGCCTGCCAAGGTGCACCCGCTGTGGGTGCTCGTACCTCGTGCTCTTGCTGCAGTCACTGTCCTGCTGGCAGCTGAGGCTGGTGAGGTGGTCAGGGCTGCTTCGGTGGTGGTGTTGGCATCTTCAGCGCTGACCATGTTACTGTTAGTACTGAAGTGTACGGGAGGAACAGTATGGGTCATGGAGGTGGGGAAGGCAGAAATAGCATCCATGATCCAGTCTCTTAGTTTGGTAACACGTGTGTAAACCCCAGGCCGCCTGGCTTCAGCACATCCAATACCCCAACTCACAATTCCTGCCAGGAAAAACCTGCCAGATGGTTCTTGGCAAACCAGGGGCCCACCAGAGTCACCCTGCAAGAGAAACCAGATGGTGAGCTCTCCCTGGGGATGCACTGAACTTGCCCTGGCCACCCTCAGCACCCATCTACCAGCTGGGGCCTCTATAACCCTGTGTATCCTAATTCACTCCATATTTGCTCCAACCTAGTGATGAGTGAAGCATCTCTGTGCTGGTCTTTGGGTGTTCCTCTGTATGGGCACACTGTCCTGCTACTACACAGAAGCCTTGTGCCCTTTATATGCCAGAAGAACAAAGGGCACTGTAAAATCTAGGATTTACCATTTCTAAGCATTTCTACTACTTTAATAATTTGTTTAACCTCATAAAGGTAAATCCTAGCATTCTGTACACAGCCAGAGGATGGGTGTTCATTGCCTGATACACAACCCAGAGAGACCATGTTAATGTTTGCATCAGATTTTCTTGATTTGGTCTATGGTTCCCTGGTCAGTTCCTGGTTATTGTGGGGCCCTGTGACTATTACTGATGGACATGTGGTATCTGTGAAGTTGGTAATGCCTTCTGGGAATGAGATTGCTCATCCTCAGCAGATCAGTAATGAATAACCAGATGGGTCACATTCATCACCCAACCTTGAATCTTCAATTCTTTCCTCCTTCTCTGGTGTTTGTGCTGTATTTGGTGCAGAAATATGAAGCACTACCACCAGAAAAGTACAGATTTGTTTATCTGGTTTCTATTGGTTTGAACAGTCCTGTCAAACCACAGAGACAGACCTGGAAATCACAGTCCTCCTCCCACATCACAGTTCTACTCTCTCTATACTATGAAGGGCAGGCCTGTCTTCAGCTGACCACTTGCAGTTCCAGGATGGATAAAGACTAACTGAAAAAAACCACTAGGTTGTTCACCAAAAACCGTTGTGTATGTTTTAGTTTCCACTACTGCCCTTTGCCCATCTGGATTTTGATCTGAAGACCTGTGTGGAACATTAGTAGGGCCAGCCCTGATGACAGCTTAGGAAGAAAAGTAGTTAATTGGCTGAAAGAGCCCCTTAAACAACATATCCTCATTTGTGTCTTCTGCTGTCACTGATCTATGCTTGAGTCCAAGGCAGGGCCTCAAATCTCAATGGGAAACAGTGACCATATTGTCAGCTCTGCTTCTTGAAGTACCACTTGGTGCATACCAGGAAGGAAAAGCCTTATGTGGGCAGGTGTGCAGTCTTCTCTGGGCAAAGCTTACCTGGCAGGAGTCAACTTTCCCCTCCAGGTAGCCAGCACACATCATCCTGTCTGTGAGGACATGGCTGTAGAGACTGGAACATAGGTTCTGGTCTAGGAGCTCCACTGTGGCTTTCTGCAGGAACTCAGGTTTCACCACTGAATGAGAAAGACACGACTGTGAGCTCAGTGCAGGGAGCCCTGCTCAGGGTCAGTAGTTCAGGGTTCAGCCCACCTCAGCTGGCCAGAGCAAGGACTGCGTTCCCTTCCTTGATGCCTTCTGCCCTACTCACACCCCACCATGTCTCCTCTGCTGCCTGCCATGCTTTGCTTACAGAAATCCTCCTTGAGGTAGCCCCAGCCAGAGATAAGGCACTTCTTGCTGGTGGGGAAGTGATGGCCAGCATCTGGCAGGCACACGGGCTGGATGTACTTAGTGAAGGTCACAGGTGTCTTCAGTTCCAACACGGCAACATCATAGTCAGCTGTATCAGCATTGTAAGAGGGGTGTGGGATGATCTGTGAAATGTCCATTTTCACTGCACTGCTGTCAGAGCCTCTGAGGGAGGTGGTCCCTGTGTAAGCTGCCCACATGGCTGGATCCTGAAACCTAGAGGAGAGACAGTGGGGGCCATGTAAGCCTGCAGCCACAACATTGTCCTGCCTCCTGCCCATCCTGCCATCCACTCCAGGAGTGATGGAAACTCCTTATTCTCCCTGTGATGGGGCAGAGTGGTGCAGTGGGAGCAGATACAGCAGCTTTAGGAACAGGGGTAGAGGGTGAAAGGTGATATGACTAAAACTTACTCAGTAAAGCAGTGAGCAGCAGACACCAGCCACTTCTCTGTAAGGATTGCAGCACCACAGAAGTGCTCATTATTCTCTCGAAGGCTGACTTGCCACGGGAACTCCCCTCTGGAAGCCTCTGAGCCTCCGACTATCCTGCTGGCAGTCTGCATGGCAGGGCGACTACCACAGTCTGAAAGGGAGGAGAAAGCCAGTGCATCAGGATCCTGTCACTGCACCCCAACAACATGCTCTTGGGGGCAAGTGGGAAAAGCTGCTTCAGCTTTGTGTGTGCTGCTGGCATATGCTCAAGCAGCAGGATGGTACTTGGGATGTCACCAGGCAGCTTGTAACCTGCAGGCTTGGGAAGAGCACTGCAAAGTACTGGGCCATCACAGCATTCTCCCTGAAATTCTCCTAGAGAAGAAACAGTAGAGCAGAATCCTTACTAGTTTGATGAGCTCAGCTATTGCCTTGTAATCAGCTTCCAGGAGCTCATGGGCATGTGGCTCTTGTCCATTGTGCCAGCCCATCAGGAAGGTGGACCTTGTCACAACCCATCACAGTTGATGGGACCAAGGTGTTTCCAGGGCACAGTTTCCCTCATCCTGATGCAGCCATTTACTATTGGCTTGAAAAGTCATGTCATGGCCTTGGCTCTCTTAAGTGCCTGAGAGCCAATGGTGTCCCACCTGTCAAGGTCTGCCAGCAGTGGGTTGTGGCTGACCTCTACGTCCAGGAGACCTGCTATGGGAGATTCAACACAGCCTCTTCCATCAGAGGCATCAGCACAGCCTGTCACATTCAGGGCTTTCTTTTCATATACTGGATGTTGGAGCAAGTAACTGCCTGTGTCTCAAGGGCAGCTTCCTGGGGACAGCAAGGCTGGAGTCACTCATGTCTTCTGTAGTCCACACAGCAACTCTCCTCTGGCTTCCCCAGGGGCAACCACAACTGTATCCTTGTTCCTCTGCTCCCAGGCTGCCTGAGAGTCCCTGCAGATGGCGCTGGGAACAGAGCTGCAGCTTGTTTTGAGCTTGCAAGCCCCTGGGCCACCAGGCTGTGAACAAGATGGGGTCCAAGCACCTTTTGTATCTGTATCTAGGCTGCTGGTGAGGAAGAGGAGGAGGAGGCTGCAGAGTGCAGGTGGTTCTTCCTGCTGCCTGGCTCTTACCTGATTTCAGTCCAGGTCTGTGGGAAGAAACCTTGTTGGGACCTGGGACAAAGAGGAAGGAATCAGGATCAGCAAGGGCAGGGCAGCCCAGCCTCGGGTCCTGGAGCTGTGTTGCTGGGCTGGGGCTGCCACAGGCTTTGCTATATCTTCTTCTCCTGCCTGGCTTTGTCCACCCATGGCTAGTGTGAGGCAGGGCCCAGGTCCCTGCTGGGGACCCCTGCTCTGCCGTGGGGCAGAGGAGGAGCATCTCCCTTCTGCCCTGCAGGCTTTGGGGTGAGACCATGTGCAGAGAGTCAGCCAAAAGCTGTGGCAGTGAGCTGCCTCTCAGGAGCTGGGGCTGAAGCTATGCAAGGCTGTTTGTCTAAAGCCAAGGGGACTCTCAGCACCTTCCATCTGGGCAGGACAAGACTCCCTAAAATCCAGGGATACTGCCCATTGTGGCAGAGGGTGTAGAGGGAACTGCAGAGGAGTCCACATTTTCTTGTTTCCCAGGCTCATGTTTTTTTAAATTGGCTGGACCTGGAGTGCTACGGTCACACGCAACTCCACAGTCAAGACGGAAAGGAGAATTTCTTGTTAAGTAGTTTCAGAGAGTAATTCAAGTATGAGAAATAGCAACATGAACTGTAGTTATTGCTACAACTCTGAGGTCTGCCTAAGGGCTGCTGTGCACAGGTAGGTACAGACAACCCAGCCATTAATCTCCTGGAGCTTCATTCCCTGTCCCTCAGGTACTGCAAGAAAAACCAAAGCAGTTGCAATATATGCTTTAGGTTCTGTTGTTCCTGTGGGTCCCCCTCAAGTTGCTCTTGCAGCACAGAGCAGCAGGAGGCATTAGTGTTGAAGGGGTATTTGGGGATCCCACAAATATCTGTTAAGCAGCAGCCAAGATCTAGGCTGGTTTCTGCTGCTGTCTGGTGAAGCTGGAGCAGGTGGGAGCCAGGCAGATCATTTTATTGGTTTGCTAGGTTCCTGGCAGCACCCCCATCTCTGCTGATGGGCACGAAGCCTTGACTGGACATGCAGAGCTGAAGCCCTTGCAGCAGTTTGGCTGAGACCAATAGTGGCTTAGCTGTGTGACCTGGGGTGCCAGCAGCCCCAGCACAGGGCACCCTGCTCTGCCTGCCTGGCAGTGGCAGGAGGGCCATACCTGTGAGAGAAGCAGAGGAGATGGTCCCGTAGGCAGCCAGGGAGAAACCCTGCTTGTGCAGGGCAGCTGCCAGCCCGTGCCTGAGAGCTTCCTCCTCCAAGGTAGAGCTCAGAGGTTGGGAATCCTGGGGGGTGAAGAGGAGGCGGAAATGGACGATCACACTGGAGTTTCCATTCCTACTGGGAGACAGAGAATTAAGAGGGACCTTGGCTTCATGATCAGTACAAGGGACAGGTTCCTGTGCTAGCTATTTAGAGAGAACTCAAAGGAAACAAGTCTTATTCTTAATATTTTGTTTCTTAATAATTTAAGGTTTCACTGAAGATGTGCTCTGGGTTCAAGTGGTCATTTGAATTTCCTTTTCCTTTAGCCCAGAGGTGTGATTGAACAAAATTGTTTTCCTCTGCCTTTCTGATTGCATTTCCAAATGAAAGAATCCAGAACATGGTTGTAATCACAGATAAAAATCCAGCCTTGACCAAAACCTTTGTACTAGCTTTGAACAAGAACACAAGTGTGAGGCTTGTGCACCTTGGTGAGGCTTGTCAGCATGCCCTCAAACATAAGCTGCAGGGTCTGCAGAGACAGCTGCTTACACTCACCTATAGCCCAGAATGGTGCAACCAGTACAACTCCAGTTCAGCTGGGAGTCCTGGAGACTGGACAGAAACTGCAAAGCAAAGAGTAATGGTCACACATTTACTGGACTCCAAGGAGGTGGGAATAGATGATGCCTGGGATTTTGCTGGAATATGGAGCTGTTGATGCATAGTCTCTTGTCTCTGTAAGCAGAAGCACTCATGTTCCACTCATATGTAACCTTTTTCCCACCCTGGCTTTTAGGGCATGAGGTAGTATATCCTTTTTTTATGCCTTATCTCATTTGCAAGGAATAGGCCTGAACACACATTTCCCACTCCATCAGTGTCTCTCATGGCCCTGACAGGGCCTCTCAAAGTGCAGTTCTGCCCCACAGTGTACCCTGTTGTTGTTTAAGTAGTTCCTAATTTTCCTTCTGCTCTTGGGGTACAGATTCTGCTGGTGCTACCACCACAGTATTTCACAAGTGTTTTTCCAGAAGGTCCAGATCAACTCACCAGCCTCTCAAGAGCAGGTGTCAGCACCCTATAGTAGTCCGAGTTCTCCATTTGTAAGCTGCTGTTGAATGTGATTCCTTGCAGCTCCACTGTGTGCTCAAAGCTGGCCTCTCCCATGGAATGGCAGGCTGCCAGAAAGGGAAGGTGTCTGTCAGAGGCAGCTTTCCTCATAGCTTTGCAACATGGATATCATTATGTCCTTCAAACCCCCTGTTTTTAGCAGCTTGACTGTCCCTGACCATCCCAGCTGCCTCTGGGGTGTCCCATAACCAGACTGGGATACCCTACACATGCTCAGTAATAGCATTTTGCACTGAACTTGTTTGAACTTGAAAATAGGGGATTTATGTCGAGCCTGAGACAGAAATTCATGAACAGATGGGTACAGCCTTGCAACCTGAGATTGGCTCTGTCCTTTCAGGAACACCCTTGGGAAAGTCGTGCTGGGTACTGAAGCCAGCTCAGAAGCTGTGACTCTGTAGGAGGGATCTGTCAGTCGTGTCATGCTGAGGTCCTCACTGTGGTGCTGGCCTGAGATGGCATCTGGTCATGGGGCAGCAGAAGCAACAGGAGGGAGGTGGAAGAGGGAAAAAGATGGTGGTCATGTTCTGGAGTGGAAAGTAACACAGGCAGTGCTCAGTGGCTGCAAGTGGTCATGATAGGAAATAGCGGAGGCAGCAAGGTACAGTGACAAGAAATTTCAAAGTCACAGAGAGAGAATACAGAGAGAGATTATAGAATCAAGGAATTGTTTAGGTTGGAAAAGACCTCTGAGGTCATGGAGTCCAATCATTCCACCAGCACTGCCAAGGCCACCTCTAAACCATATCCCCTAATGGCACATCTACATGTTTCTTAAATTGCTGCAGTGATGGTAATTCCACCACTGCTCTGGGCAACCTGTGCCAGGCCTGGACAGCTCTTTCAGTGAAGAAATTTTCCCAATATTTAATCTTAAGCTCCCTTGGGCCACCTTGAGGCCTTTTCCTCTTTCCTCTCCCTGTTCTCTGGGGGCAGAGCCTGACTCCCCCGGCTGTCCCCTCCTGTCAGGAGCTGTGCAGAGCCAGAAGGGCCCCCCTGAACCTCCTTTTCTCCAGGCTGAGCCTCCTCAGCTCCCTCAGCTGCTCCTGGTGCTCCAGACCCATCCCCAGGTCTGTTCCCTTCTCTGGACACATTCTAGCCCCTCAATGCCTTTCTTGTTGTGAGGGGCCCAAAACTGACCCCAGGTTCAATGTGGGGCCTCAGCAGTGGCCAGCAAGGGGGGGTCACTGCTCTGGTCCTGATGGCCACACAATTGCTTCAGCAGATCAACCTCCCACCCAGCTTGGGTTGTCTGTGAACTGACTGAGGGTGCCTTCAATCTCCTCATCTGGACCATTGATAAGGATATTGAACAGGGCTGGTCCCAAAGTGGCCCTGAGGAACACCACTGGTCACTAGTCTCCAGCTGGAAGAGATTCCATTCACCACCACACCCTGGGCCTGGTCATCCAGCTAGTTTTTACACATTTAAGAGCACACCCATAAGCACCAAGTTTCTCCAAGAAAATGTTTATGGGAAATAGTGTCAAAGGCTTTACTGAAGTTGAGGTAGATCAGATTCTGACTCTTCCTCATCTATTAGGCAGGTCATCTTGTCATAGAAGGACATCGGATTGGTCAAGCAGGAAAGGAATAGAGCATATGTATCATGAGATACTGAAGATGAAGTGCTCCAAAATCACATATTGAGAACATGAGCTGACTACAGCCCTTGTATATTTTGTGCATCGTGCAGAAAGGTGTCTGCATTTTGTCCTCAGTAAGAGGACTTTGAGGATTTTTGCTATAAGCAGTGCAGACCACTTCTCTTTTAGAGCTGATAAACTGGAAGGATGTACCTGGCTGCACACTCACCCAGCAGGATCCCCAGGCAGAGGGCTGTTGCACTGCCCACCATGGCAGCAGCAGCGGTTACCTTCCAGCAGCAGGCCCCCAATCTCCTTCTCTGGGTGCCTTGCCCTGGCTTTATCTGGTCCATGATTTCTGAGCAGCCCTACAGATGGGATCTGTGATTAAAAAGAAGAAGAGTAAAATTACAAGACTGGGATGAAATCTGTCATGCCAGCTTAAGGTTAACCCCAGGAGCTCCGAAGAATGCATTGCCACAAGAAGTGAAAGGGTAGATACACACTGTGTGTCCCCTGAGTGTGCCTCAGGCTGCAGTCAGGAGATTCAAGTTGTAGAACCTGAAGTCATCAACCAGAGTGGCCCCTCCCTGCCTGGTTCCCCTTCTCTGACTTACTAGGGGTCCACCACTGATAGTGGTGCCCATTGTGTTTGTGCTCACAGTGACCATGGCCGGGATGAGCATGAACCAGCCTGAGGCCTCCATCTCCACGGTCTCTGCAGGCTCTGGGTGAATGCTGAGCCAGTGTCCCAGCAGCACAGAACCTGCCCAGCAGCACTCTGCACCTGCTCTTCAGCACTAACCCAGGCCTGCTTAGCAGCACTTAAATGGTCCTACTGCACACAGTGCCAGGGTGAACAGGTACCTCAGTTCTGAGCAAGGGCCAAGTAGCAAGGGGCTTGATATCTTAGCTTTCTCCTTCTGCCTTAGATATCACCCCTCATAAAGATTTTAAACCCAGACAGTGTCAGTAGGGGATGCTTTGGTGCTGCTCAGGAGTCACGGAGCTGCAGCAACAGGTAGAACAGTTGAGCTATAAAGTTCAACATTTATCTCAGTGTAATCTTATAGGTCTGCAAACAGAACTGTACTGCAGTCACATCCTTAATATGAAACTGCAGTCTGAATAGACAGCTGTGGAGAGAGCCTGCCTGGGATTCTGGCTTGTGAATGGACCAGGGCTACTTGGCACTGAATACTTCAGAAATCATTGTCTGCTCCTGCTGGACCATTCTGACCTGGCTATGGAAGTCTTGGCATTAGGTTACTTTATATCCCCAAGGTGCATGTTATAAGGATTAAAACTCTCTAAACAAACCTCACCCTGTATTTGTTTATGATGCAGATTCCAGGGTGAAGTTTCATATAGCCCAATGCCATTCCACATTTTTTGCAGGAATTCTAGAGGAATTCTAGAATCACATTGGATGACAAAGCCCACTACAGCATTTAGCTGAGAGCTCCAATGCCTAGTAATGCAATTAATATGTCCTTTGATTACAGCTTTGCTGCTACCCTGATGAGCAGAATCTCCTTGCCTGTGGCCAGCATTTGCACTGGAGCTTCCAGTATTTTACCTCAAGTTGTCCTGCACCAGAAACAAAGTCCCTTCATGTCCGCCCTTCCTGCCTCCACCTTTTCCTGGCCTTTGCTAGATTGGTTTCAGTATGCCAATACTTTTCATGCACTGAAGATACCCAGATGGGATACTGTGCTCCAAGTGTGAATTCAAAAATGCCAAAAATAGAGAGAATATCTATCTTGGGTTGTTTGGGTTTTTTCTCTGCAGCCTTGCTAGTACAAGTCAGACTATATTTGGCCTTTATTTGAAAATCATCAACACTTGGGCATCACTAAGAATGAAACCAGGCTATAATATCCATAGTTATTCCATCATTCAGACAGCTTAGTACCTGGAACAAGCCTGATGAGACAAGGAGGGACACTGTTTTCCTGTGGTCCTAAAATATATTAAATTACTGTATTAATATTTCTCCCTCATAGGAAGAAGACACACAATCCTTCTGTTCAAACTGGCAGGTGAAATTGTCTCAGACAATTTGTGTGGTCAGAGTGGAAATCCACCGAAGTCCAACCATCTTGGCCAAGGGTCCAGAGCTCCTCAGCTTCTGAGTGAGTTTTTTGATGACTCAACATCTAACTGTTAATAATCAGATTTACAGGAGACACCAGAAAAACCTTGGCAAGGCACAATCACGTCTCAAACTTACCCTTGTCTTGATATCGACAGCATCAAGAGTATAAAGCCCATACAGCTCTTCTTTCCTCAGTTCCAATGTCTGTCCTGCCGAGGGACATCTCACCTGGTCACTTCCTATCCACTCAGAGGGTGCTGAGAGAGGTTAGGCTGCCACAGCATCGATTCCCTACTACTGTAAATCAGACTGTGACTTCAGAGAAGCTGCAGAGGAACGATCTTTTCTAATGTAAATGAAAGGAGAGGGGAGGAAAGGGACACAGGGAGAAGCAGCTCCCTGTTTCAGTAGAGCTTTTCAGTGTTTTCCAAGAGGCGTCAGCAGCTCTTTAAACTGAAGCTTCTAGATAAGAGATTTTAGAAGGTCACTTCTTTGTGAGGCAACAGACAGAGAGAAAGGGGAGAGGAAGGGAGAGTCTGTCCAAGATGCCTCTTTTTTTCTAGCAGACATCCAAATATTCGTTTTTCAGCTGTAACTGAGCCTGGCACAGATTAGCACTGTGGCCCCTAGGTTATGCTAACAATATCTCTGTTTGACAATTCAGCTCTGGATAAAGGGAGACAAGTAGGGAACCTTTTTTCCAGTGGTCCTTGTGGCCTGAATACATACAGATGAAGAATCTCTCCTTCCCTCTTTTGGTAAGTTTTAGAGTCACTGTACCACAGTAGTGTGCTGACCAATGCAACAGTGGACTTCAATGGACCTCAAAGGTAGGACAAATGCATCTATGAAAAAAATAAACATTGCAGAAAAAATTTGCTCTGGCTTACTGTTTTTTTGACAATACAATCTTAGTTGCATATTAAAGTCATACTATAATAAAAGGTACTTGGAACCCTAGAAAGAAGTTTGTATTAGTGATTCCAGAGCCATTTCAACTGGAAAGAACAGACTATTTAGAGAGAGAGAACCTTTCTACTTCCCAAAACAATCAAAACTTGTATTTGCTTTCCCCTTTATGCATAAGGAAAATTTATTTTCTTTTGGTGTCAGTGGTATGAGTTAAAAAAGGATTAAAAGAACATGTAAATAGAAAGTCCATTTTGCAAGAGCACAATAGAGATTGCAATTTTTTTTGCTGAAAGATAATAGGGATCATCTATAGTGGAGATCTGTGGCAAGAAGCTATACACAGTGAAAAATACTGTGACATAAAATCAGATGAATGAAAAGTAAATTTTGTAAGTGGGGCAGAAATTAGGAGAGTGTTAACAGTCATGAGTTTCCAATAGGAATATTGAGAAGTAAAAGCACGTTTATGTTTTTTTGTCAGCTTATAAATTGTGAGTGGTTATAAGATATGATACCCCTGAGAGCAGGGTGTGGGGGACTCTGACCTAAGATAGTTCCCACACCAGTGGGGTGTCTTCTCACTGTTACATTTCAGCAGAGAAGGCATATCTGATGTGCAGCACAGTCAGCAAGAGCTGTCCTGCAGACTGTCACCATCTCTGGTTGTCCCTGAGGATCTGCCATGGTGTTGGGAGGCACCCCTGCTCTGCTGCTGCTTAGCAGCCCAGGTTTTATTTTCTCCACAGAAGTTTGAATTTTGCTCTAGGGCAGTCTTGAGTCATTTCATAGGATTTCCTTGGAGGATGGATTTTATTTCTCAGCTGGTTCAAGTAGGGAAATTGTAAAATATAAAGTGATATGGTAAAAATATTCCTTTACCCCATTAACCAAACTGTCACTAACACCCAATCTTCTCAACAAAGAGGACAAGTAGCACATGTGTGTGTGATCTCATGTGTGTGATCTCATGTGTGTGTGTGATCTCCTGTGTGTGTGTGACCTAGGTGTGTGCATGCACATGTGTGTGTGAGAACATGCATGTACAGCATGTTGGGGGAATATCACCTGCAGGAGCAGCAGAGGGACACGGCAGAGCCACAAGAAGGGCATGCTGGTTGTTTGTCCATGTGCTGCCCACAGACCCAGCTTCCCCGTGTCAGGGGTCTCTCCAGCTCAGGTGATCCCATGCCCTACACGCCTGCAGGACTGGCCCAGTCTCCAGCACAAATTGTGCTGGTTCCTGTTTGCAGGTAGAAACTGTCTTGTGAAATGCCGCAGCTCCTGAGTCTGAAGAACAGTGGTGAGCTCCCAGTACTGTGCTAGAGGCTGCCCAGCAAAAGAGCTGGGTTTCTTCACCTCCATATACTCTGGCCTTTGTCTTCCACGGCTTGATACTTCTCTTCCTTCACCTCACTGTGTCTTCCCCTTTAAGTTTTAACCTCCTTTTGTCTGCCTTCCTAGCCTTCTCCAGTGTCTCTCCCCTCAGAACAGGAGTGTTTACACTCTTGTCTTGCACTGCACTACCCCAGGCTTCCTCCTACTCTTCTCCAGCTTGTCTTATTCTCAGTCTGCCAGCCTCTAACAGCAGCTCTCGACTACAGCAACTCAAGCTGAGGTGCCCTGCTCTGAACTCTGTCAAAGAAAGAAACACAGAAAGAAAGAGTGGTACCCGTGTTTTCAAAAGCCAACTTCATTTACAGATAATAAATGTGAGGAAACCCTGATGTCCCTCAAGGGACAATGCAAGAAAACCACTCCCCACCCCCGCGCAACCCCCTGATGGCGAGTCTGGGCTGCTCTGGTGTTTTTGTGCTGCATTTCTGTATTCTAGCATGCTTGGTTTCTCCCAGACTGTGATGATAAAGGGCAGCCAATATGCTGCAATCATTTGAATAATCAAGTGTTAATAGAATATTTGCTTCGTCCCATAATGGGGTAGTGTGGCTCTTAGCATAGCAATAGTGTGTCTACTGAGCCCTCAGACACTGGGGTTGTAAAACTGTCTCATTGTGACCTGTAAATCCTCACGCAGAAAGAGCCTTTGCAAAATGATGGGGCAGGTATGAAAAACATGCCACTTGCTTAAGGCAGACCACAAGCTCAGCAGCAGATCTGCCTGCAGCCTCAGCAATGAGCCTGTGGTCAAAGGCAAGTGAATGACTATTGATTTTATCACCAAGATAAGACGTGTGGCACATCAGAGAGGGAATACAGCAGAAGCAGGATATTTCTGCAGAAGGAGGTAGCCCAAAAGCAAAGAGCAGACTCCAATATGCCTCACTTGGTAGGTTCACCATCCAAAATCACAGCCACCAAAACAACAAAACTTTGGTGACTTATCTGTGACACCAGATCATCAGCTGGAGCAGGAGAGAGAAGATGCTCCTTTGCTGTAAGTGAAATGAGAAGCATGACCGCAGGAGATAAGAGATGTGGATGTGCAAACAGATATGCTGGCAGAGCAAGGTGGTGGGAATAGCCAGCCTCAAATATCTCTGTTAAAATGGGGTCCAGTCAGGTGATTTTTTCCTTAACTGTTGGGAAGTTAGTTGTATTGAAATGAAGCTCAGAACGTTTGGCAGCAGCTGCTGGGAAGGGTAAGACACTTTTGAAGAGGAGTAGATTTATAACCAATGGTACCTATTGAGTGGTGATGCCGTGCAAGGACACATCAGTCTGGAGAGACCAAGAACTGTGTGCCAGTTCCTCCTTACAGCTCTCTCTCTCTGGGTGGCTTTCCGCAGAAGGGAGTGTTGGAATTTATCCCAACACTGTTGCTTCCTAGTGAGCTCATATATCTCCCCTTAAACCTTCTGATGGGATGATCTTATATTATGAAAAGAAAGCCTGTGCAGACACAGCAGCAGCTGCTGGTGAAACACATAGAGGACAGAGCTCTTAGCATCAAAGACAAACCTTCTCATGACCAGAAGACACAGGTTTGGCTACATGGTTTTTTGTGTGACATGGGCTTCACCTACCACAACATTGGTTCCCTGGACCAGCTGACACTGTATTTCTCTAATCCTTCTGCTTTAACTCGTCTCCAGCTTCTGTAATGGATGTATAGAGCATGTCCATGTTCCCATCTCCCTGCAGGTTAACATTTAGAAGCAGTTGTACTGCATTCGAAGGGCTAAACCCTACTTTCAAGCAGAAAGAAACTCTTGTCACCTAAGAGAATGCAGATTGAGCCAAGGACACCTCTTGTTATTAGGGTGAGAGAAAAGCCCTAACACTGAAAGCTCCCAAACCATGCACAGCCTGCAAGTGAACAAATCTGAAAGCCCCTGCCACTCAGATCAGTGAGCGCTCATCATGGAGATGCATCTGGTTCAGCTGTAGTCCTGCTCCTAGCAAACCAAATGACACTATGCCGGCCTTGTTTATTGTCTCTCTTGGTCTACAGATGTCTCTCAATTTACAGGTAAGAAGATCCTCTCCCTGCCTGCCAGTTCAGCAGTCTCAGCTGGGGCATGACAGACAAGCTGAGCTCCCCAGTGCTCGTATTATCACGGGTAACAAAGGCTCTAACATCACTTCCACCTTGGAGACACTCAGCCCTGAGCTCTCTCTCTGCTAACAAAGCACTGGGCAGATTTGCACCTGCAATTACTTCTTAAACTTGTAGCTGTGGATTACACAAAAAAATAAAGGCAGCCTTGCCCCCCTTACCCTCCCAACTGTGCTGGCTCGAAAACTCAGTACAGATAGTAAATACTGAATTCACATAGGGAGTATCCAGTAAGCCAGGAAGTCCATGTTTGTCTGGTTACTTTCCACAACAGGAGCACTATATAATTTGATACTTTTCAGCTCATGAATGGCCAGGAAAAACTCACATGCTTAACTCATGGCATTTCCTTCACTGACATTCACTCATCTCCCTCGAACACTGCCTGGCACAGTGCAGGGGATGTGGGAGAAATCTTGGTCCCGATGAAGCTAATGGACTTATGGGGATCAGAGGTTCTTGGAGGAAGAGGGGCTAAAGTAGAGGTCTTCCTTTTGCAAATAATCACATTTTATTTTTTCTTACCAGCTTACATACATTAGAAGCAACGTGTAAATTACATTTTTACCTGACTTCAGCTGTTATTACAGTCATGTAGGCATTAGTGTTCACGAATATACAACCCCCAAGCTACTCCAAAATTAGTTACCTGCAATGCACTCTCCCTCAAAGGAAGAATTCATATAGAGAAACCAGCCAGTAAGGAAAGATATCAGTCAAGCAGTGCACTCACAGCACCTGAGCCCATGAGAGGCCGCAGAGTGAAACTCTGCACGTACCGGGACCGAACAGTGCCACACGCTAAACTCCAGCGCTGGGGAAAGCTGTGCGACCATGGCCAGCTTTGGGCAGCCCTCCTGCCTGAGGAGATTCCCGAGCAGGACTGCCCAGGGCGGTGCTGCCTCACGGGGACCTCCCTCAGGCAAGGTAAGGGCCGGAGCTCTCTGCAGAGCATCTTCGGGGCTGGAACACAGTGGGTGTGAAGCAGCTTGACTCTCCAGCCCTTCCCTTCAATCATGGGAACAAAGAACCATCCAGCTTCAGAGACATTTATTTAAGCTCAAATGATGGAGCGATTTAAAGCCCAAAGAGGTTGTTTATAAGAGTTTGTCCCACGCCCAGGTCGAAGCTGCTCACTGCCACGGCTGTTTCACTCTTGTATTTCCTACATTGATAATATTGTTTTTTTCACCATTTAGGTCTGCAGTACTGTCAAAGTTGCACTTTTTGCTTTCCATTAAGTATCCTGAGCTTTCTTTCTAGAATATTTCCTAATTTGTCATACCTTTGAAATAATATAGACCATTCTCTGCATTTCGTTTCCAAAGCGTTTAAGATGTTTCTCTTAACCAGTACTTTCAGGAAACAGGGTCTAGAGGTCACTTTTGACCAAGGCTCATCCATTAGGTCCCACACGTTGTGATTGAACACACACTGGTTAACAGACAAAAGATGAAACGTGCTACAGAAATGCAGTTGAGGGGGAAGACTGGCAGACGGTCAAACTTCCACAGACATTCGATGGGGAGTCCATTTCTGTAGCGAGTGGTTCCTTTGGTCCAGGACGAATCCCGTCCAGCACCATCCACCCGTTTGTGCAAAGTGCTCCCAACCTCCCCGAATCATATTAGAGCTACATGGAACCGAAAAGCACTAAAAAGCAATTTAGCATTACATAAGAAAAACTACTCAGCTATCCGCGACTAAAAGGAAGCGCAGAATTTTTTTTCCATCTATTACTTTCAATAAAAAGTGAGTTGAGTTTTCCCCACAAGCAATAACTTCAGAAGCAGACTGTTTCCTCAGAGCTAGCAAAGCACGAGGGGTTTTCCCAAACATGGGGGGAAATCCAGCGTGGAGAAGCAGTTTCAAACTCCAGCTTGTCTGAAAATCTGCAGGTGCAGACAGCAAATCTGTCAGACCCTGATGGAGAAGCAAGGAGGAAGAACTGGAGGTGGTGAAAAAAGAGCAGGAGGAGGAGGAGGAGGAGGAAGAGGAGGA
>VZTB01006124.1:45636-85097 GCA_013397245.1 Thryothorus ludovicianus | reverse complement strand
ACATCTCATAAAACACAAGAATTGTTCCATACTTGGGGTATCAAATATGTCACAGGTATTGCCCATTCCCCAATAGGGCAAGCAAGTTGAAAGGGCACATTTCACATTGAAAAACATATTTCTAGAACAAAAGAGGGGGAACCCGAGAGGCATGCTCCCACAAGAGCAGCTTGCAAAAGCAACCTCTGNAGCTTGACAAAACAACCTATGTTTTAAATTTTTTTAATGTCTCCAGTAGAGATGACTTAACTGCACATAAAAGACTTCTGGGTCAGACTGCTGATGGAGAAGGAGTTCACCCAGAAGTTACACACAAGGATGTACACAGTGGTCAGTGGAAAGGTCCAGTTCTACTGTTAGCTTGGGGGAGAGGCTATGGGTGTGCTTCTACACCTACAGGACCATACTGGATTCCAGCGAGATACATCAAACCCAGCCAAGGACAACAACAATGAACCTTATTGTCTTTCTGCTGTCTTGCCATCAAATGGTGGAAGGGAGAATCTACTGGGCCCACACCATTCAACCTCTGCTGTTTTGGCCTCTGTCCTGGTAGGATCCAGAGCCTCCCCTCAGCAACAATGGTACGGAATGGGAAGGAGGCACTTGGCCTCCTCCTGCAGATCAGGTTATTGTAGATATTTATAGTATTAATACTACTTTTGTTACTGATTCACCCCCATATGCTTAACATGGAATCAAACAAGTACCTCTTCAAAAAAGTACCTTTATCAAAAACGGTATCAAAGAAGTACCTTTGAGCTAACTTTTCTATGCAGTTGCATTTAATATATGCACACTCAGACAAGGCAAGAAAATTGCTACTACACTGCCAGCCATTCTTGTCTACCTCCAACAAATCTGTGGATGTCACTCCACCTCATTTCCCAAAATGTTGTTTTACACTCATCTCCAATATATGGTGTTTGGAATGGACATCATATATAGGACAGTGGCCACAACAATTCTTACAGTATGGGAGGGTAATTGACTGGGGACCACATGGCATCTTTAAACAAAGTGGGACTAAAGCAACCATTCTCCCCCCCCAAAAGGCAAACCACAGCATTGTTTGGCATGATGGTGGAATGGCTGGATCATTAATTCAATATCATTTAGGTAATAATCAGTCCCTTGTGCACAAACAGTTGTGGGAAATGTTGTTACCTGCTTTTAGCAATAGGATATACCAAGTAAAATTAGATAATGCTACAATTGCTACTTTAACACTTCAGGAGAAACAATTACTAGTGACTTGTACTTCACACCTGTATGTTTTTACTTTAGCTAATGATTTCTTGATAGAATATAGAAATGGTTTATATTTTTTATCTACTGATTCTTTTGTTTTCAAATAACGTATAACCTATGGAGATATGTGTGTTTTTTCTGTCCTTCTTCCATTTAAGAGAAGATCTGAGTTTTGGGTACCTTACTCAAGCATGGGAAGGATGAGATGGTCTCTCACAATTGGCTTGACTAGTCCAAGAGGAAATCCAAATGAATAAGAAACAAGTTAGCAAAGTTTTGTGTTGGTTTATTTTTGCTATTGCTTCTGCCATAATAATACTAACCACAGTCTCTGTGTCTGTTGCTGCCTTAACTAATTCCATACAAACCGCCCATACTGTGGAGCAAGCTTTAATTAAAATCACAAAAGAATTACAAACACAAGAAAACATTGATAAAGAAATAATGGCCAGATTAGATGCCTTGGAAAGTGCTCTTATATGGGTAGGCAAGAGAGTTGAGGCCCTAAAACTCATCTATCCCTGCACTGTGATTGGGAACATATCCATAATTCCTTATGAGTCATTCCATGGAATGAAACAGAACAGAATTAGGAGACAGTTAAAAACTGCCAAGGTGCCTTTGATAATAAATCCTTACAACAGAATATACAGTCACTTCACATTCAATTAAAAGATCAACTTGGAAGTTTACGAACTCTGCAGGAACAAAAGATGTTGATAGATCTGAAAAATGATCTTTCTTGGCTAAATCTGAAAAATTGATTTTCTGGGATAAATTTATGAGTTTGGATTTTCATTGGACTGAGTTGTCTGGCAATGATATTCTTTTTAATCTCCTGTCTTGTCCTTTTTCATATAATCAGAGCTGTTAAAAGCACGTAAAAACAAGTCATGGTTACCTTAGCCTTCTCTATGACTCCTTTAAAAAGAAAAGGGGGAGATGAAATGAAACAGCAAAGTCTGGCCCTGCAGAAAATTCCTGGGAAGCACGAGAGAAAGTAGATTGCACACTATCAGAGAACAGGAAAGGCATCCTGTTTCTTCAAAGCTTGAAAACCTTGAGGGAACCAACAAACTGTCAGGATTTATTGCAGACCTGTAGCCAGGTTGTGTGTGAAGGACTGAACAGAGATTCTCACACCAAGTGTGTTAAGTACTGTCCTAAATCTCCAATAAACAGATTCATTTTGCTCTCAGCTTGTTAGTCTCATTTTCATACGCTACAACCTATAAAAGTTCTTTCCAATCCAAGCCATTCTATGATGTAACTGGAATTCAAATAAAGAATAACATTTTGTTATACTAGATTCAGAATTTCAACACAAATGTGAACACAGGAGCAGAATCAGACAAAAATATCTTAAAAAACTTGGACCTGAAATGCTTCATTGGAATGCCTCAGCTTCCTCATGTTTTCACTGAACCCAAGGCAGGGGTTTTAGGCTCCCCAGAACAGCAGTTTCCCAATGCTGTGGCAATTATTCCCAGGTGAGGTCCAGACACTACAACTACCCACTAGCAACAGGTTTAAGAGTGACTACTCCACCTGGAAGAACCACTTTGCTAAAAAAAGAGTTGAATTTACTTTGATTTAACTCAAGCTAGACTTTGAGGAAAATATAATTTCCTGGAGGTTTGAAACCTGTCTTCTTAGGGACCTTCAGAAGGGAATTTTGCATCCCTAAGGATAGTCCTTGGCTGCTGCAGTGGCTGATGTGTGTAATCCTTTCCATTACCTGACTGCAGGCCTGCTTTTTCAGGATACAGCTGTCAAAGAATGACACCTCAGAATGTCTTATGAAGAATTTCACAGAAAATAAGATTTTAATAAATCCTCAATCATAGTAAGAAACGGTATAAGTTTACTAATAGATCACCCTTCAAAGGTAAACTGGTTTTTAGTCAGTTCCCAAAATTAATGGAAGGTTCTTCTCTCTTGTTCAGGTCTACTGTGATATTTCATAGACTACCTGGAGAATTCTGCTTATGAATTTCTGATATCTCCAATTTCTGATTGAGCCATTTTTCCTTTGTTAATTTTCTTCATGCAACCAGGGGAGGCTAAAAGATAAAAGAAGAGTCTTTTATCTTAAAATGTGCAAAAATTAAAGTATCACCTTAAACTAATGAGTACAGCAGCCAGATCAATTCATTCAACTATCAAGTATTTTTACATCTTTGCAATAAGACTGCTACACTTTATTTCATTCTTTGATTAATGCTCTTCTAATAACATTTTGGAATACTACAAATCTTAGAATCACAGATTGGTTTTTGGAAGGGACCATGAAGATTATCTAGTTCCAACTGCCCTGCCATGGGCATGGACACCTCCCACTAGAGCAGAGCCCCATCCAGCCTGGCCTTGAACACTTCCAGGGATGTGGCATCCACAACTTCTCTGGGCAGCTTGTTCCAGTGGGTCACCTTCCTCACAGTAAAAAACTTCCGATATCTAACAAGTTAGAGAAAATGTATTACAAAGATGCTGTGGTTTACAAATATATCTTTTGGTGCCAATAATGACTATTTGACAATCCCAAATATGTTTGGTTGTAATGGTTGTTAGTTGCCATCAAAGCAATGTACTAACCAGGGGTAAAATTAAAGAAACAAAAGTTACAAAAATTACAGTCAGCATACATGCTAAGGGGGGGATGAAAATGGAAGATGGAGCAGGGTGGAAAGTTACAGACATAGTTATAACAATATTTAAAATTCTAGGCGGAAACTGCTGTTGCTGCTCCCAGGATGGAATGTAGTATTGTGGAGTGTTTTTTCTTTAATTGTCTGCTCCTGTTTCCCCCTATGCTGTTGGCTTAGCCTGAGTTATGTCTTGCTACTCAGTTGCCTGTCATACCCCAAGATCTGGAATGTTGTCCTGGAATGTTCTTTGCCAATCCCTCCTGGTGCCAACCTCCTGCTTGGAAATTCCCTCTGGAAATCCCCTAATCTTTGAGGCCTCATTGGTCTGTTTGAACGGTTCTCCTCCCCTGTGCTTCTCTATTGATTTGAGTATTGTAAACCCCACCTTGTGCTCCTCCCCACTCCTTTCCCTGTTGGTTAAAGTTTTGTGTCCTCCCCTGAGACCTTCCTTGTATGAAGGCCCCTGCGCATCTTTGTTCCAGAGGTTTTGTCCCGGACCTTGTGGTGAGTAACCGCCTTTGGAACCTACACATATGACTTCTCCCTTGTGTTTGCCTCTGTCCTTGGTATATCAGTGTGCTGTAGGGAGCAAGCCCTGCTCTGCTGCTGCTCAGACCAGTCTTGGTCAGGGAGCAGCCCCTTGACGTGTGGCTGGCGGGTGAACTCCAGCGTGCCCGACTTCCACACGGTGTGTGCTGAGAGGGCCTAAATGCAGGGTGGAGGGAATACAGTGGGATGCAATACAGATGTTACCCACCTCCAAAGTACAGCCACCACCCCCTGAACATGATATATGCCACTCAAGTTCCACCTAAACATAAAAATTGGTATAAAGGTTAAGGGGGGGTGGGGAGAAGATAGGGAAGACTCCATTGATGCTTCTGGCATCAGTCGACAGGCTGAACATATCTTGTCCACCATAGGGATGTCTGTGGGGTAAGAACTGTAGTCTGTGTGCACATTGCTCAGGCTAGGTTTTTAGTGATTAGAGCTCGTTAATATATTGCTTTGAATAGATGTTTTCAGCCACATACTATCACCTTCAATCTTCAAACCTTAACTGTAATGATTTGCTATTATATTAATAGAGAGTGTTCCATAAATTTTTGTGTGTGAATACTTGAAGGGGGCTACCAGTTGCCAGCAGTAGATAAAATACTTGACTGTGGAGATCTGGCAGGGGATGTCTCTTCTGCTGCTTGTGTGTGTCCCTGAATCTTTCTTGAGGTACTGATAAACCAATTAAAGGTGTGGAGGCTTGGGAGGAGATCTTTTTCTTTCCATGTGACCCTGAAATGCCCTCCAATCCACAAAACATTTTAGTGAAGGCTCCCCATAACTGAACTCTAACAGCCTTGGTTGGGCAAAAGGGTCTCAGCTGACCCAAGGCCCTGACAGACTAATCAAACACAAAGAGTTTGAGAAAATCTCTTTCACTTGAAACGATCTTTGTTTTATGCAAATGTTATGGTGACTTCCCAGAAAACAAAATAATAGCCAAGATTTAAATAGTGAATTGGAACAAGAAAGATTGCTAAGAAGAGCTCATCCTTTAGAAATAACCAAAATATGCACCTCACACATTGCATTTTCTTCAAAGGTAGGCATAATAATTAAATTTTGAGATAGGTCTTCATTGACTCACTTAGCTGGACTGACATATGTCTTTGGTACTTTAAAATACATAGATGACTTTCTGATATAAACTAAAAAACCCCTTATTTTCTTGTGATTTATTAGTTGTCTATAAAGACAAAATATACATCGCTGATGTGCATCATCCACTCCCCCTCTCTTGTAAGATGATGCAGTTCAGTTTTTGTGAAATCTATTTCTGTGGCACCTAGTAAGTTAGGTGGCTACCAAAACTGTGTGAAGGAAGACATGTTAAAACTGCTTCCTTTTACTGTGTATTTTTGTTCAGTATTAAAAGGAAAAAAACACCCACACTTTCACTGTCCAGAAAGCAGATGAAATCTCATAAATTCCTCCTTCTTGTATTTTAAGCTAAGTTACAAATTTCAACTTACCTGCATCCTGAAATTCAAACCCAATGAAATTATCAAAAGAGAGAATTTTTAATGATCATGGAAAACCCCTTGCATGCACTAAACAGAGCTGGAAAAATAAAGGATCTAAACTAATTTACAAGGATGGCAGATTTCCCCTACAAATAATGTTTTTGTTAATGACAGATGTCAATCTTGCATTAAGACTCCAACATAGTCATGCTGTCTCAAATTGCTCAAACCTCCCACATGATGATTTTAACATTTGCTATTGTAAGAAAATACTTATTAATGATTTTAGGGGGAAAATCTTACATCTAAGGTAATCAGCAAGCATTATATAATCCAAGATAAGTTTCTCCTTCCAGAAATACTTCAGTATTGCTAAGATGTAACATCAGGTCCACAAGTGTTTCAATTATAAAAAATACAAATATTCATCTTCAGTAAGATAACTTAATGAGTTCTTACAGAGCTGTTCTTGGAACTAACATAATTTAACATTTTCCTTAGTGATTTTGCCACAAAGAGCTAGAGGATATTAACTAAATATGATGGTGCTCTAAAACAAGACGATATATTTAATATAAGGAGGAAAAAGAAGAATTTATAGTTGCAGATAGAATCAGGATAAAATTTGGCAAAATCATGCACTGGAACTGAGAGCAAGAATTTCTGCCTTGAGCTTAGAACTCAGCAAACTAAAGGCAGAAGGGGAGAAAAATCTCTGAATGCTAATTGATCACAAGATAACTAAACCACTCTATTAAAGCTATGGAAGAATCTGAGTGGAGCCCATTCTATTTCAAACAAGATATTTTGGACAGAAACAAATAAGTATTAGTGTGATTGTATTAGTTGGACTGTACTTTGCAGTGTGTTAGCAGAAATTTCCTTTTAGAGCAAAATAGTTTCAAATTAAAAATAAAACAAAACCTAAAACCAGAAATATCTGTCTTATGACACAAGCTGGAGAACACTGCATTAAGGCTGCTAAAGTAAAGCTTGAGAAGCAATAGAGTTACTTTCTATAAATATATCATGAGCTCATAGGAACATATGAGAACAATTTAAGTTAAATGACTATATGTGTGCACATACATACAGCAAATAGACATTAACTGGGGGGAAATGAGCCATCAAAGAAAGAGAGTTCTTGAATATCCTCCCAGTAAATCACCACAGGCCATGGACTGATATAACTCAGAAATTAAGTTTGAGCAAATCATGAAAGTAATTATGTGCTGTGGTGGACCCTCATAACATCGTGCTACTTTCTGTGAGCAAAAGGGCTGATGGACACCAGGGCCCAGGCTCTTGCTGAGCTCATTTTGATGAGTAGAGAAAGGCCCAGGAACTAACTAGCACAATTCAACACTCTGGGTGACTCATGGTGGGTGCTCATCAGGGGAGCAGTTGCTACCAGGGCACATTTTAAGACCAGTGCTGAACAGGGTTAAAACAAAGTCTAAGATTTCTTGCACTGAACACTTCAAAATACTGGGCAAGTTAGGTTCTCAGACCTCAACTGACTTCAGTCCTCAACTGGAAACACTCAGCATCTTCAATGAAAAACTTTCACACAAATGTATTATTTCCAGTTGGACAAACATTTCATTTAAAGATGCTACACTAAAGATTCACAATATTTTAGGTATTTCCTTAGTAAAATACTATCTGTATTCCTTAAGTGTACTTTGTTTCTTGGATGACTTTTCAGGAAAACCTTAGCTTCAGCATAGATTATCACAACTGAAGTATCTGTTCCACATATATACAATGTCTAATTTAACTGGTGCCAGTTCTTTCAGTGTCAGTGTAGGGAGAGAAGTCACTTCTTTTCTGAAAAATCTTGTGGTGGGTGGGGTTTTTTTTGGTCTTTGTTTTTTGTGTATGGAGAAATACTGGAGTAATCTGTTTTTCTGCTGCCTTCTGAAAGACCATGCCATACCTATTTCCCTCTTTTTTACCCTTGTATATTCATTGTCCACTCAAAAGAGGCATTACTGTAGTTCTTTCCAAACTTTAGGTCAGAATTTGGTGCATCCATTATGGTGGTTAGTAAAACCTCTTGATTAGAATGTCATGTAGATAAGTAGACAGTTATATTTGAATTCGTGGAGGGCAGTTTATCTGGAAAATGGACAAAAAGAAACACCTGCTCCACTGTATTTTACAGTGAAAGAGCAGAGAGGGCTTGCAGGGGTAGCTTGCCAGCTCAGCTGGGTAGGGCACATAAAGCACACACAAAAAGTGCTGCCTGGAAAAGAAGGAAGACTTTGAGAAGAGAAGATGCAGCAGTGAGTAGCATCACCACTGGTAGCCAGAGGTGAGACCATGAAGGAAGGTCTGAGTGTCACACATGTACTCTTTGTTGTGCCTGCGTGCTGAGGGCACGAGGACATGGCTTGACCTAGAAGGAAAGAAATAGATGGGACCTGGTAAAGTTGTAATCTTCCTAAACAGCTGTGTTGTAATGCAGCTAAAGTTGGCACAGCTCCCATTTACAGTAGTTGCATGCTGGCAGCTGACCAAGTTGTTTCAGCCTTACTATCCATAAAGTGTCTGGCAATATTCAAATGCAAGGCAGCATCTGATTGTCCAGGTAAGTGTTTTTCTGGGCAAACACAGGCCACAGAAAGATCTTGCAGGAGTATTGAGAAGATGTAGTAGTACTCACTCTCTTGCCCGTGTTGTCACCTGAGCAGTTTTTTTTCCTTAGCAATATCTTTAGACCTCTTGAAATCTGCACTCTGCTTGGGACTGAGCATGTAGGTCCAAAAAACACTCATGACCTGACTATCTGCAGTGGCCAGACTCTATCCACAATAACCACAATCACCAAACGGGATACAAGGAGGAAAGTTACATCCAAATCTCAGAAATATAGGGATAATATATTATGAATTTATTTATATGTAATATATCATTATATGATATTATATATTACATAATCCCCCGTTCCCCAGTTTCTCCTGCCTTCCACAAATGATAGTAGATCCAGACATGTTTCTTTATCTTTCCCAAGAATGACTGAACAATCCTGCATTGCTCCTTTTCTACTCTGACTTTTTCTCCTCAAGAAAAAAAGCCTCTCCTTGGTTAAAATGATCGAATGAGTTACAGTGTTTTGTTTTGGCCTTGTGGGCTAATACAATGAATTTGGATTCTCTTTTGATAAAGTTTGCTTGCAGCAATGAAATTGTAGGACTGCAACAATTAATCTTTGACAGCAAGTTACTTTAATAAATTGTGGACTGATTTTACCTCTCTTGGAAGGCTTAATGAATTGGTTAAAACCCCACGTAATTATAACTGAAATTGTATGTAAGCTTTACCAATAAATCCAACTGGCTAAATTTCCTTGGTTGTTCTGTTTGAACATCTAGTTAACATAGCTTGTTAGAAACTTCTCTATGTGTACTTGTGCAAATGTGGTTTTAGCAAATTTCTAGTTTGCATGATTTTAGTTGAAATAAGTTAATCTATGGTGTCTAGACTTTCTTTCCCACATGACTCCAGTATGGATAGTTTTAACCAGCACTGTCTCAACCTGTGTAATTTATACATCTGTAGTGTATTTTCTCTGTATGCAGGCCAAGTTCCTGCATGGATGGATCTCTGCCAAAGAACTTTTCCAGTCCTTCTTGTTTGACTACTCAAGCCATGATTCTAAAACTGATTCACTTCTTACTACAAACCAATGGGAACCAAACACAAATTTATTAAAAACTATCCACTGAAAATACAACAAAATCATCTTTCTTTTTATTATTCTGGTTTTATGCTTTTGTTAGCATTTTAAATTTGCAATTAAATGTAATTTGTCAAGCTGATTCTCGGTGCTAGAAGAAGAACTCTTTTCCATTTCTTAGCTTCCTTTTGAGTTCTTGCAATGGCATTAATTTTAATTAAACCTGAATATATGGAATGTAGGATGGTAATTTGTTTCAGGTAATTCTGCACAGTTTTAAATGTACTGCCCAAAACAACCAGATTTAAAATATTCTTTAAAAATTGCTTTTAAAATAAAATGTGAATGATAATGGAAGTCTAAACTCTAATGTTATCTCACCTGTAGAATTTTGGAGAAAAAGTATTAAACTGATGGACTTTTTGCAAAGCAACAGAACTGCTACCCCAGATTTGCTTTAGCCTGAGATTTTGTGTGCTTTGATTTTACCTTGGGCTCACTTAAACAGTGTGGAGACAATTTAATGACCAAAATACACAAAGAATTTTATCAAAAATATGATTGAAAAAACATCAAATTACTTCAGCCTTAGGGCTTGGTCTTAACATGTTTTTGAGTAGTTTATTCAGAGGGACATAATGCATTTAATGGGCTGAGTTGTGACCCTTGGAAACAGAATTTAAGTCCTTTTGGTGCCTACAGGATCCTTCTGTAACTCCCATAGTACTGGAGTCAGCAGCTCACACTGAAACTCATTTTCATGGGTTGTAACAATTGCTGTTAATAGAATAACCAAACCACTTACAACCTCACGTTTCACCCACAAGAAAAGGAGAAAGGCAACAAGCATGATGCTGACATCATGTTCCACTTCCAGGGTAGTGACTCCTCAAATCATTAGACAAAGAGAGAAGCAATGCATGTCTGAAGATATATATTTACTAAGTGATTCCTTTCCCCATCTCCAGAGCCAAGCCCTGCATTCCAATCTTAATGTGCCTTGCTGTATTTTATCAACCCTTTTTGCCAAATCTCTGAAGCTCCTCTGGGGTTTCTTGAGTGGCTCAAGATGATGAGATACAGCAGATGTCTTTCTGGTGAGATTTCTGGTGTTTCTCTTCAGGAGTTCTGAGCCCTATTAACCCTTTTTTGCTCATCCTGTCCTACCATCCTTTCAGCTTTCACAAAGGACCAGACACAAGCATGTTTTGTCTCAAACATTGTCCTGTTACGACAGGAAAGGTGTGATTGGAAGAGAGGGTCTCAGGGAGGTGGGGCAGACCTTTTCTGAATCAACATCCAGCTCCACCTTGGGACTCATGCTCAGTCCACCTGCCCCTCTACTCACTTCCTGGAGAAAGGCTCGAAGGGGCTGTCTGCGTACATGCAAACTAAACAGCAGAGAAATCCAGTTTGCATAAGAGGTATGCACCAAGTTAAGGAAGTGAATCAGGCCCCCTTGTGCTACTTTTTTTTCCCTTTCTCTTTCACTCTTATTGTTTACCCCAGCTCTGGACCATCCATGTGGCAGGACCAATGCAGTATCTAAGGACTGGTGATATTCTTTGTTCTTTCCCTCTCTTCTGTCTTTATTTCTGTCTTTCCTTGCTTTGCCTGAGGAAAGAGCAGCTATTATATTCTACCCCAGACTCCATACTGAAGTTTGTTGCTAGAGTGGGGAGCTTGTGGAAGTGTATTGTGGTTTGTTCCAGTACCTTTGAAAAGGAGTCTTGTGGCTTATGCCAGCACCTTTGAAAAGTGGTGTTGTGTGGCTTTTTAGGCAGCAACTTCGAATACTGTGTTGTGAGTGCTGAGAGCTTATTATAAAGTGTACAGTAAAAATTAAGGGCATATTAGCCACTTCTTTTGAGAAGTGTTAAAATGTAAGGGCTTGTTAACCAATCAATACTTTATGTGTCTAAATAGTGGACTGGTTGCTGAATCTAAGGCTTTGGGAACCCAGGGCTTGTCTCTGACTGCCCTGGAGGCTCAGAAACCCAGGCAGGGGGCTCGAAGACCTTGGCACAGAGCCTGACACCTGTGGTTTGGATTTCAGCCCATGGAAGCAATTGCCAACTTTNGTGTTGTGAGTGCTGAGAGCTTATTATAAAGTGTACAGTAAAAATTAAGGGCATATTAGCCACTTCTTTTGAGAAGTGTTAAAATGTAAGGGCTTGTTAACCAATCAATACTTTATGTGTCTAAATAGTGGACTGATTGCTGAATCTAAGGCTTTGGGAACCCAGGGCTTGTCTCTGACTGCCCTGGAGGCTCAGAAACCCAGGCAGGGGGCTCGAAGACCTTGGCACAGAGCCTGACACCTGTGGTTTGGATTTCAGCCCATGGAAGCAATTGCCAACTTTATGTGAAGAATTACATAAGTCACAAGAGTTTGAATAGAATAATAATTAGTTTATCACAAGGTGAAAAAGTAGATTTTGGGTTTTTTAGTATGATGTGTAGGTAAGGACAAGATGGAGGATCCTTGTGGTTTTTAGGCTTCTTCCTCCTTGTTCACCTACTCCATGTTTCTGCTGTGATGATGGCACTGGTGATTGGTTTACAGTAGAAACTGACTGTGTAACATAGGTGATAGGTATTGGAAAGTAACTGTAAATAACGTACACGTAGTTTTTAGTATAAAAGATTTACACCACCCCATGGACAGGGACTGTCCCTTGGACTGACCTGCCAGACAGACCTCAGCAGGTCAGAGAAAGAATGTAAAATAAGGTAAAATAAACAACAGTGAAACAAGAGCCGAAGACTCTGAACTACTTCTTTGATCGTGACCGGGGAAGAAAGGACTTTTAACATCTTGGGAAACATTTCTGCAGCACAGAAAACTCGACATAAAGCAACCATATAATAAAAGCATAAGAGTTCTTTGACACATAATGTTTATGCAGCCTGAGGAGGACTTAGAGTGAACATCATGCCTCATACCAGTGGGTTGTGGCAGCTTCCAAAGAAGCCCTTCTGCAGCATGTGAGACTTCATTAAGCTCTCAAATAGCTGTTTCCTATTTCCTGTGATCCTCCTGACACCAATATCAACAGCATTGAGTGGTCCTGGAATAGGCTTTTCCAGGAAAATAAGATTTGTTTCATTAGTCATCCTCATTTGAGTTTCAGGGTGGTGTGTGGAAAATCTGTTATATCCTACCTGTCACAAAGAAGGGTACAGACTGCTGCCATGGTTTAGAGAACTTGTTCCTTATGGATATTTATTTTCCACCCTATTGTACTGCTGGTGCAGTTTTCCAGCCTTACAAAGCCTAGGTACCAATCATCTCAAATCTGCTTTTCAGGATGCACATTCTGCTTTTGGCATTCAGAAAGAGCCACCTGCATCTTGATGTCTGAGAATGCTCTGTATTTATATACATATAATGGAAAACATAGTCCTGTTGCCATTCCTAAATGGAAAATATTCTGATAGCTCACAATTACTTTATTAAAAAACCCATATGGTGTAAGCTGCATTTATAATCACAAACATCTTGCAGAATTACAAGCCATGTTTTTCATGATATGACACATGAAAGATGAGCCATATGTCTGCAAAACAAGGCATGTAAATTGCTATGTAGAAGCAGTATCTTTGTATAATTCCCAGGAACTCTTTCTTGTGTACTTAGTCATTCCTATGCCTTTCCTACTTGGAAGCAAAACGCACTGGGGTCAGATTCAGTCACAGCTCAAGATAATATGACTCAGATGAGTTTGCTGTGGTTACACTTTTTGAAATCTCAAGACAAGAGCTTGTAGTACAGATTATTTCAAGTGGTAAACCCCACAGTACTGCTGTGTGACATGCAGAAACAGCTCTTTCTCTCCTGGAGCCACCCACCCTCCAGCAACTTCTCCCTTCCTAGAGAGATCCATGCAATTTCCCCATTCACGTGGAAGTTTATCCCTCTTGGCAAGCCATAAAACTTTCCTCCTCTGGGACAGTGAAGGTAGTTTGAAACAAGAGAATCCTTTATTTTGCTTTGTTTCAGGAGGCACAAGAGGAAGGCAGTTTCCCTGTGGCCCCACTAGCACATAGCTTGTCCCACTGGCTGCACGCAGAGACAGAAGGAGATTTCTTCCCTCTCAATGCACCACCAGCTAAACTCAAGGTCTTCTCTATTAGCAAGTTTTTCCTTTCCACAGATCCTCTTTTGCTGTCAAATCTTCCCTGGGGTCTTACAAAGGACCATTCTGGAGTTACCTTTTCTTTGATAGAAAAGATAAAAATTGCATTTATAGAGACAACAGGTATTCATATAATCACAGACTTCCAGATATCTTTGAATGTCATAGGAAATGGAATTCCTTCCTTTCTTGGCCTGCTTCCAAACTTGAAAATAGTTTCCAGAAATAAGGAAGTTTTTGGTTGTTCTACAGACTTGTAAAATACTAAAGATACCATTTCACCAAAGTAAAATGAACAAAAACTCTACTTCAGAAAATGTGAGATCATGTTTTTAAAATGTTACTTTAACAGTCATGGATGAGAGATTTAGAATTGGTCATCTATAGAGAGTCACTTTCATATGCTGAGCAGTAAGGTACACCTACACTAGGATGCCAAAGGATGCCCTTGGAAATGTTGTGCCAGGAAGAAACCCAAATTTCTGGGGAAGGCAGAAGGGATACCAAGGAACCATTTGGGCCACACTACATTGACCTTTCTGATTGATTCAGTGCAGTCAATACTAAAATACAGAAATACAGCTCATACTTTCCTTAAGTGCTTGTGATACAAAGCTCCAAATGATACGTATTCACCAGTGCCTAAATTTCTCTGATTTCCCAGTTTTTATTTTCTGCATTTGTTTCAAAGGCTTCAAGGAAAAGTCTGTCCACATAAAGTCTAGTCTTGCAGTGAGAGCTACAGCAATTCTAACACTCCACATAGTCCTAGCATTTTCTGACCTGTGGATGGCTTTACTTGTGGTCAAATATCATGGGTTAAATTAGGCAATAGGCATTTCAGTTGATGTTAAACCTGACAGGTATTGGATAAATGTATGGTTGCTATAAGGGAAAAACTTTACAGCAACAGTAATGAGCTACAACTCTGAGGTCTACAGTTTCCAATTTTCAAGGATATTCTTTATTCTTAATGATTTCATCATTCTCTAAGAGCTTTTTATGGTAACTGCAAGTCAAATTGAACTTATTTTCACAGATCCTGTACACTTTGCTGTGCTTAGTGCTTAGTGATATTAGAAGACAGAATTTGGTGCAATGTATCCTCTCTGCTGTTCTCCTTTAGCATTGGTAAAATGTTGGATAGTCTTCGGTTTAATGCTAATGTAAAAAAAAATCCAAAATCTAACAAACATCTGGTTATATTTTAAATAACAGAATATGAAGCTAAACTTCTCTATATTGACAATTTTAAGCAAGGTCAGTTGTGGTGGTCTGCTCTCTGCAACTGTAGAACTGTAGTTTAATATTAGTGATCAGATCTAAATTTTTTGATCTAAATCTAAAATAACTTATCTCAGTCTTTAAAAGTTTTAGAAAAAGACCATGATTGGTAGTGAGAACAAAGAAATTTCACTTTTTTTCCTAGAGGAATAAGATGGAAATCTTTACATATTTTTGTCTCCTTCAGGCTTCAATCTTTAGAGTTTTTTTCATTCTGTTGCACAACTCTGTAGAGTTTGGAAAATATATGCCTGATGGGAGATATGTTACCTTCTTTAAATATCTTACTGATTAAGGATACAGACTAATGTAATACTTTGCCCAAATTCTACTTCAATCTTGGTTCTAAATCCTGTATAAAATAATATAATTCTTTATAAAAGAATTATTTATAAAATTTTTATAATTCTTAGTTCTTTATAAAATAATCAAAATAATAGTGTCTGGGGGTATCAAGATAAGATTCCAAAACATCAGATTTTTATCTTAAGAACCTGAGTGCCTTGTTTTCTCATGCAATTGCAGATTGAGTGCTTTGTGTATAAAAGCCTGATGATCCCTCTTGGTTGTAAGACTTTTAGCATTGGGTTAACACATTCCATTACAGAGAAGGACACTTCTCTCCATTCCGAATACCAGAAGAAATATGGCCACAGAGCCTTGAATTTATTTTAGCCTTTAGAAAGGATTTATCACTTATTCCAGTGCAACAACCTCAGAGCCTGGATGCACAGAAATCTCAATGCCCATTGCAAATGTACCTCCTATTAAAATTAGTTTCACTTGTGAATTCTTGTTCTGAAGCAAGTTACTTGCACACAAACTGTGAAAACTTGCAGCTCGAGATAAAACCGAATGTCAAACACCAAACTGCTTAAATTGCACTGAGAGTGCCAGCGATCTAGTTTAGCAATCAGCCAGAAGCAAAGAAATGAGGCTTTAATCCTGCTCTCAACCTGCTGTCCCTTCAGTGGACAGACCAGTGCCAGAACAGGCAGGAGCATCTGTAAGGAAAGAGTGCCTCAGAGCTGTGACAGAAGTGATGTCAGCCCTGGCCTCGAGGACAAGACTGTCCCTTCTCCAGCTCTTTCCAGGGGTGGGGAGAACCCCTCCTCCTCAACAGTCCTCCTCCTCAAATCTGTCCCTCCTTTCTTTCAAGACAGAGGGATACCAGAAGCAAGAGCCATTCTGTTGTATTCCATACAATAATGTAGGAGGGATGCCACTTGATGTTAGGAAAAGTTGTATCATATTAAGTTTCCTTGCAAGCTACTAGCCATCCGTCAGGATAGTACAGCTTCACAGCAGGTTAAAGCATGCTAGTGGCTTTGCAATTTAAGCCTCAGGTTTATAATAGCCTTATCACAAGCTGAAATCCCAGGATTGTCAACTCTTCCTCCTGGAAAGGGAAAATTAGTATCATGCAGGTGGTTTTCATGCTCATTTCAAAAAGGATATAGCTTTAAAAATAAAGGAGGTCTTTATGTACGTGATTCCAAAGTACTTTCTTTAAAAGGGAAGGAGATCGGTTTTATTTTCACCTTCTACTTGCTTTGAAAGCTGAGCTGAACAAATTATTGGGAAACCTAAAGCAATCTCCTAAATTTCATATTAAGGTACATGTTTATGCACATACATGTGCGTGCGTGACATTGTATTAACACTCCATATGAATAATTTATTGTTTCTTATATTGAGTAGAATATACAAGACCTCAATACAACACTTCCAGGCTTCAATGCAATACTTCCAGGCTTCAAAACAATTCTTCAAGGCCTCAGTACTCTTGCAGATTAGACAGCAATTGGTTTGGGATCAAGTCCACGAGAGTACAGAAGGCCTTGCAGTACTGCATGTACCGTGTTGCAATCCTGTGCAGGAGTCAAAGGGGACATTCAGGCTCTACACGCTTCTCCCTAAGTACCAGTTACACTCTCCATGTTCCATTTCTCATTAATGGATCCTTGGACAAGGTCCCAGCCACAGCTCTTAGATACATGAAAGCAGAACTGAGGGACTTCAGAAAGTCTGAGCTCAGTTTGCAGGGGCTTATCCATCTGGAAGACAGCCTCACTCTAATGGTAAATTGTCTCACATTTGGCCAGCAACCTTGGGGGCAAGGTGCCAAAGCACAGAGGATATTTCCCCAGCGGCAGATAAGCTGATGACTGTTCATAGTCTTTCCATTGCCAGATCTTCAGCTGTTTCATGTCTTCTGAGAAGAGCTCCCACTGCTGCCTTGTCCTCCTAGGAGTGAGATGGTTCTGACATAATGATGGTTCTGACACTGCATTATGTTGCAGGAGAATTGGTTACACTTTCCTGCCATAGAGGCTTTTGTCACTGAAAAGTGAAATTTGCTTATGTATCTTTCTTTTTCCTTTCAAATATCAAGGCAAAGTTGTACTGCCTGGTCAGCCCTACAAATGCTTTTCTTTTGAATCTACCTTTCTTCATATTCATCTTGCACAAGCAGCACTTTGAATAGTGTTGTTGAATTGTTGCTTAAATAAAGGAATTATGGACCGGAGTACACAAAAGTACAAAATATTACTGCAACATGTAAGTGAAGGCATTTCCAGTCTCTCCTTTATTCTTACATATAAACTTCACTTCTTAGAGGTTGCAATTCAGAATTTAAAAGGCTGAAAGTAATACGAAACCACTATTTTCCCTTGACAGTGAAATGATGTGTTATCTGTAATGCGTTGAACATGTCATGACATGAAATTTTATGCTGCTACAGGGCTGCCTTGCATTATTCATGAAAGGCTGAAATTTCTAATAACGTGAGTACACGCATCTTTTCTGACATTAACTGTCTGAAGGCAGTAGGGCAACTTCATAGGGTAAAATTTATATGTATGTTTAAAATATGTATATATCTGTATTTATATATCTTTGCAGTTTAAAGGTCTAGTAATTGTACAAATTTTAAAGTCTGCAAATAAAAAGGATTGGAATATCCAATTACTTTTTACAGCAACCAGAGAGTGTGATCAAGATTTGCTGGTGTTACTTGACTAGGTTCATCCCAGCTCCCTTGTGCTGAGAGATCCCAGAGTCTCCCTGCTGAAGGTCTCCATGACCTTTTACAGGATGGGACATGCAGCTGCTGGCAGAGTCTGTATTTTACAAGAATAGAACTCTATGGGGCAAATCAAAACTCTCATCAAATATCAGCAACTCCCCACCATCCCCTATATAAATTGCTATTACTGCATGTGTTAATATTGTTCTCTATAGGGTTTGGATAAGTTTGTGGTACCCAACAAACAGTTTCCTAAAGAGTAAAGATGGTGATAGCAATTAATTTCCCATTGCCTAATATATTTGTGAATTACAACGTGATAAAAATACATAAAAATATTTCAAACCCCTTAAAATATTAATATTGACTTTCTACAAAAGCATTCTGTCTCTTAGTCTTGGTTATTAACCATTTTCATGACTTCCTGCATTGTTTCATAAAAGTTTGGTTATGCCCCAAACTATCTCTCACTTGTCAGAAAACTCCTATTAATTAAAATACTAAGCAGTGAAAATTTCACAAAAAATAGCTATATCACTACTCATGCAAGACTGCTTTAGATTACGTTAGATTACAAGTTGCAAATAATTGATAAACTGTGCCAGCATCACTAAACCAGTTCACCAACACTAATCAAACAAAACTCTCATACATAGCATTGTACTGTTGATAGGTGCAATTCCTGGAATAGATTCAGAAAAAAAATCATTACTGTGCCAGGTATTTACAAATAGGATATTCAACAGCAACAGCATTCAACATTCAACAGCAGAGAAGAGTGTTTGATTCCAGGTTCTGAAGTAAGAAACAAATAAGAAAGTGCTGGTTTCAGCTAAAATATAGAAACTTTATTACATTCCACTACCTCAGTACCTTTATAATTCTTTTAGAGATTATAGCTAGTATTCCCAGAATAAGACAAATTTCCATAAAAATTTGCATCCAAGGATTTTGAGCATGACAGACCTCAGTAACAGTTACCATACTGTGCTCAGTTTCACACAGTGCTAATTGTTCTATTTATGTGAGTGCTGCCCAAGAGCAGGCTAAAAGAAGACCCCTGCCCAGGAGGTCATGCTACCAGCAGAGCTGATCTAAAAAAGACAAGAGAGGCAGAAGCTCAGCTGTCTTCCTTCAGGGGAAAATGAACACTAAAAACAATTTGCTCAAAGCTCAGAGCACACCGTGGATCTTCTCCCTCTACCTTGGACTTGAGTTACAGGATTATGTTTTCTGTGGTGACAGAATGAATTCTGGCAGCCTAAATCTGAATAATCCTGGCCCCAAGAATCTCTTACATAATTGAAAACAATTGAGAGTAGAGCATCAAGGCTTTTTTATCTCTTTTTTTTTTTTAATTGCATGGGTTGTTTTGTGGTTAAGCAAAATGTTTGCCATGCTCCAGCAGTAAAGAGCACAAGAGTTGTTGCCATGACATCTTGTCTAGGCAGCTGAGATGCTTTGGGAAAACACCTGTGATGCAAGTACATGTTGTTCTTGTGAGTTTTGCCAAAGTAAACCTTTAATCCATGTGAACACTGCACTGCTCAGTCCTTTCTTCCTTTCCATCTCTTATTACCAGATCCCTTTTCTGCAAACTGCAGAATAAAAACCAAAGATGCAGTTAACCTCTGTGAGCCCTATAGGCAGGACTTGCTTACACAAAAAAAAAACAACCCAAAAAACCCATCCTGTTATTCTTTTGCTGGTTAGTAAAAATGAAAACAGCTTGAGCACAGGCTGGTGGCAATGAGCCAGGACTGTGATATTCTGCAACTGGAAACACTCACTTCTGATGTTCTGAACTTTAGTAACTCTCCTTATTGCTGTGTGGTGGCAGCTTCTTGGGCAACTGCTGGGCTTTACAGAGCATATTCCTCTTGCTGTCTGAGGCTGTCATGGGAAAAAAGTGCTTTTAACTGAAGGCTTCAAAAGAAGACAAAGGACTGTCTTTTCCCTACCATGAAGAACTCTAAGCATGGTAAATTAAAAATAATAGAAGCAGAGCATGCTTTGTTTCCAGAGACTACAGTACCACTCTGTACAACACTGGTATGAGGAGGTGATGATGCCCAATTTTGCCAATTCTTTTGAATTAATCTGCCATAAAACAGGATGTTAAACTCTTCTGCCTGCCAAACAAACAACTATGATCCCCAAAAAAAGGAAGTTAAGAGTTGGCTTCAGGCATTTATATTACGCTTAAGGTAATGACAAAAGCAAGAAGTGTACTGAAGGTCTTGAGGACAGAATCCAGTTGTACTAAGCTGGCAGGAAAATAAGAACTTTAAATTTACATATTAATAAAGGAGCAGTCTGCATGTATAGGGAAGTGTGTGTAGCAGGAAGGGAGATGTAATTGGTGGATATTTTTAACAGATTGAAGCAAAGAAGGAAGAAATTATCATTGGGGAGGCAAATCCTATGTACATAAAAGTGTCAGTGTCAGAGATTTTAAGAAGAAATGTGAATGTGAGAGTAAGCATGAAGAAGTGGAGAGTAATTGAGGTTTTCAGTCAATATTGAAAAAATCCTGGTTTGCTTTTTCTGTTGCCTCTGTTCCAAGTAAATAGTGACTGGGAGCAAATTGATACATGTATGATCTGGAGACATTTCCTTTCTCATTGCCAGTACTTTTTGTTGTAAGTTTCATGTAAGGCTCAAGACCAGAAATTTTCACCCTAAAAGAAATTTAGTTCCAGCTTTAAGATTCTCAGTTTCTTTGTAAATAGTATAAGATTAAACTAAACAACATAAATTTAATTAGCTCCTTTTATTTGTGAAGACCACTTAACCAAATAAAAAAAGGAAGATGTAAGGGCTTCTGAAATTAATAAACAGTTTTTAATTTGCTTGTAAAGGGGATCCAGTTAGGATTCTGTCGTGGTTGTACCCATTGCTTTTTAGTGCATTTTAGATTGCATTTTAGTGATGATATATGTCTAAGGGTTTTTCCTTGGACCACTGCAGTCTGCTCATCTAGTGCACCATATTACTTGCTAATGGAGACATAAATAATTTTATATAAACCCTGGACTTTTAGAACAAACAACATATAGGTCTGAAAAATGATCAAATTATCCCAACCAATTTTCAGACTGAACTGGAGTCTAGAGTTTTGAATACAAAATGAACTGCAACATTTTTATCAAATAGTGGGCGTCTCAAAAGATGTGCTGCTATTTGAATTTTGATTACCATAGGACCTAATTCAAAGCTCATTAAACTCAGTAAAGGAATTCATCCACTGGTCTGCAGTGTCCTTCCTTTCAGCTCATAATTATTTGTATGCTTGGGTAGGAAGGATTTAACCAACACAATTTTTTTTTGTTTAGGAGAAAAGTTTTTTATGTTTGCAGACAAATGAGTATCTGCTCTCTTCTCTGATGTCAGTTAGGTATCTTACAAATGATACAAGAATTCACAAAAAAGCAAGTTTTTGTTCTGCATACACCCATAGCTGTAGAGCTCTGATCAACCTCAATGGCTGTAACAATTATCATAGCATATATGATGAAGTCTTATATTCCATTAAAAATATCTTGTGCATGTACATGACATCATGAAAAAGTAATAGAAGATAATTTACCAAAGGAAAATGAAATTGATTTTTATATATTTATTTTAGTTATTATTCACAAACTTTGCATCACTATATCAAAAACCTCAGCCAGTAAAGCTATTTCAGTAGGAAGGACCAAGTGGAGTTTTATGCCTGAGGAATGGTTATAATATGAACAAAGACCAATTTTCACATATATAAGCAAATTTATATGTGCAATTATCCTTCTGTTATGCAATTGTATTTTTTGTAATATCACAAACAGCCTCAGTCTTGGCAGAACATGATCCTGGATTTTTGCATGAATAGTCTAAGGCATTACCTTCAATTTCAGTATATTTGGTGCTGAAAATTTCGCCACCACTGAAAAATTTCTTTCTTTACTACATTAAAAATAACTTAATGAAAATGTGATTTCAAAATAACACAATACTTTTAGCCTGTATGTCTTTCTTTCTGCCGTGGAAGATCTTTTGGGGTCTGTTATAGCCACAGTCGCTGACATGTTCAAAGGCTACCAACATTAATTTGACAGCAGTAGCCAACAATCATGCCAAAGCTGACTACAAATTCTTGTATTTCTGGTGTATTGTTTAAAGAAATATAACTGAAGGGTGAAAAAGAGGGATTCTTCTTGGAGGGATTTTAAATTGGAGCCACACATCCGCAGTTATTGCCAAATAACTTTCAAGCAGCCCCTCCCCTGGTGGCACAGGACGTTTATCATTACCCTTGCAAAAAAAGCCTGAGCATGCAAAATGCCAACACAAACCTAAACAAAGGAAGAATGAAAAATTAGCATTAAAGGCAGCAAGTTTAAGTTACGGAAATGTATATAATTTGTTTTGATTATGATGATAAAATGTGTGTTTAAGAGGCTACTCTTGCAAATAATAAGAACAAAGAGCGAATGAAGCACTAAGTGTAAGTGCCAAAGAAAGAAAACAGTGATATTCAACAGAGGCAAATGATTCAGGAGGAAAGAACTCTGCTCGAAAGAAGATGAGATGTAATGGCTGATGTTGTGTGAGGGTGACTGAGACAAGTTTATCTGGTCCCTGACTTCAGGGTAAAGTCGGTGAAAACAAAGGAGCGGGAATGATGGAGTGTAGCTGGAAAAGAAAATCACTTAAATTGTCAGAGAAAACAGGGACAATGACCACAAACCAAACACTGTGTAGGGACTGACTCCAAAGACTAGAAATAGGGGAGAAGCGACAATAGACAGACTTGGGAGTGGAACACTCTAGAAACCTGACCATAGAAGGAGAACAACGAACCAATGGGGGGACAGAATGTGGACTGATTAACATAACAGCCTCAAAGGCTTATGGGAGGGGTCCCGGGCTCACCCTAAATGGACAAATGTCTCCCAGGGCTTGACACTAGCACTTAATTGTTTTGAGGTACAATCTAGCTGCTTTGTAGCTGGGTTGACTCCTACAGGCTTCAAAATGCATATGGTAAACAAAGTCTTTTTCCTTAACTTTTCAGGTATTCCCTTCTATGAAAATTTTAAACTTATTACAGAGACAGATGCACATTTAGTTTCATGTAGGAGAGCACTCCCTCTGACATTGAGATGGCCTTCATGCTGCTAGAAATGTTTCCTTTGCTGCTTCTTCATGCTGTGGATGTAGAAATTAGTGCTCAGTTCAATGTTGCCTCAAGTGCAGAGCACTCCCTTTGGTGAGGGCTAGTCATGAGAAAATGGGTGCAAGAATATGTGTGACTCCATGGTGCTTAAGTACAGTAATTGCATGAATATATGGGGTCCAAGTGAAACATTGGTTAAAATGGTATTAAGAATAGACATGGGCACGTGTTAAAACACTTAGCTGAATTTGCAATTATACATAGCATTTGGAGGAAGTTTAGCAAATTTCCAGAAGCAATACTGATGTCTTTAATTTAAAAAAAAATCCACCAAAAGCTAATAGTTCAAATAAGTTCTAGAAACAGTCTGGAGAGGTTAATAAAAAATATCTCCTCTTGATGTCCTCTTCAAGACATTTTGAGGTTATAGAGTTTTCTTATAAATGGTTAAAATTGCCTAAACCAATATACCACTGTCTACCAAAACTCTGTATTTATTAAGTGTACATTCATACACACACCCATACCCGCACCTCCTACATATACACTTCCTAGAGACACACCTGTGTACATGTACAATGTATATAATAATGTATATATACTGTACCCGTGTACATTCTAGTCATACTGTTTTATATAAACATATATAAGAAAAACGTTTTCTGCTGTTGAACACACCTAACATTTTACCAGATCAGTGAAAGGAGAGGAAGCATAGTTCAAGTACTATGCTTTTTATAGTAACAATTAATAAGAGTTATCAAAAAATTATGTATTGAGAGTTAGAGTAATGTATAGCATATGATAATGAAGGAGAATTACAGATGTCAAACTAACTTTGGTATTCAGCAACAAATGAAGTCCCCATAATATTATGATATCTATGGCCATAATCTTAAGTATTATGCTGTCATTTATTTTTCTCTCATAAAGGACTATTTTTTACAACATTAGATCTATATTTCATTTATTTATAAAAAAAAAGGAATTATATAACTACTACAATATCTGTATTTTTTAGGTAGTGCAACACTTAGCATTGTATGCAGCTGCTATTAATGTTTATTATAGACAGCATGTACAGCATTATAAACACCCATTGCCAAAGTTCATATATGTTTCTGTGATTAGGTGAGTGTTTGTGAGCAAGACGTGCAAAATCTGTTGCCAAATTCCAGCAATATTCTCCAATGCTAAAGCTAATAGCCTTGCTTATCCATTTTCTTCATCTCTGGACATCTGTGCTTTATTAAGTGATAGAACTGGAATAAAGACTGAAAAGTCTTTTTTATTTGTTTGTTTGTTTTTTTTTTTCTTTTTTCTGACTGAGCTTACTACCTTGGGTTGCCTCTTTTTTAAAAAAAATTGTATTGTGCCCATGAATGAGAGAGATTGCCCTTAGCTGGGCAAGTTAATGCATTTCAGCAAATTGGTGCCATTAGTAAAATACAGCAGCTTTTGCTCAAAGGCCTTAGATGTATCGAAGGCATCATACTGTTTTTACATAGAGTCTTATTTTTGATTTGTAGGCAGTCATTTAACATGAGGCTTTGGAGTTGAGCTCACAAGTGCATGGAACATGTTTATATCCACCACTGGAGAGCTGTGTGGTTGTCCTGAAGGACAGGAAGCCATGCAGGGACCTGGATGAGCTTTAGAAGTGGTCCCATCAGAATCTCGGTAGGTTTAACAAGGCCAAATGCAAGGCACTGCACCTAGGTCAGGGCACCCTGGGCATGAGTCTAAGCTGGGGGATGAACAGATGGAGAGCTGTCCTGGGGAGAGGGACCTGGTGTGCTGGTGAGTGAGAGGCTGGACATGAGCCAGCAATGTGCACTTGGAGCCCAGGGCTGCATCCAAATCAGCATGGGCAGCTGATTTTGGGTTGAGGGAGGGGATTCTGCCCCTCTGCTCTGCTCTGGTGAGATCCCATCTGCATCCAGCTCTGGAGCCCCCAGCACAAGAATAACATTGACCTGTTGGAGTGAGTTCACAGGAGGCCACCAAGGTGATGGATGGATGCACCTTTCCTGTGAGGAAAGGCTGGGGCCATTGAGATTGTGCAGCTTGGAGGAGAAAAGGCTTTTTGGTGATCTGCTTGTGGCTGCCTCTTGCATGATAGAGCCTGCAAGATAGATGGCTTCAAATTGAAAGAGAGTAGGTTTAGATTAGATATTAGGAAGTAATTCTTCACTGTGAGAGTAATGAGGCACTGGAGCAGGTTGCCCAGAGTTGTTGTGGATACCAGCAAGTGTTCAAGGCCAAGTTGGATGGGACTTTGAACAACCTGGTCTGATGGAAGGTGTCCCTGCCTATGGGAGGTGGCTTGGAAATATATGATATTTATTGTCCCTTCCAACCCAAGCCATTATATGATTCTATTATTCTCAGTATTTTGCTGCAAAGAGATGGATTTATATACTTGTATTAACAAATGCACCAAAAATATTAAAAACCAATACATATCCAAAGCTGAGTGTCTGAACCATTTTCACCCCACTATGAGGATAGAGCTATTTTGCACACATTGGCTTGTACAAATGAATGATATCTAAAACAAAGATTGTATCAAATTTAAATGATCATGTTCTTCATTGCTGTATAGTCAAGAAGGCGTGTGAACAAAAAAAATTCTCAGGAAGAAGATGTAGCATATACAGGGGAAAAATGCCAAGGTTCAGATTAACAATATAATATCAGGCAATCCTGTTGCATACCCCACCTGAGGAAGCATTTGTGGCTACAAAACCATGTTTCTTTTGAGCAGCATATGTGTGGAAGGAGGTAATGGCTCCACTTTGGGACTGCGTTTTCAGGTCTGATGGATGTGACAAAGCTGGACTCATGCTCTGACCTCACTTCACACGGAGAACTTTTTGATATAAAGCATGAGGAGAACTGCCCTCTCTGCCTCTCTCTCAAAAGTATTATAAAAAAGGGATGCAGCAGCTCCTTCTAGATCATGGCTGCTACTGCTGTGCTTTTAGCTCCAGCACAGTCCCAATCTGCCAAATTCATGTTCTTTTAAAAAGACCTGGCAGTCATCCAGATTTGAATCACACCAGTCCAGAATAAATAAAATTTGGAGGGTTTCAGAAAAAAAAACCCTGGACAACAAAACAACCGACCAAAAAAACCCAAACCAAAGCAAAACAAAAAGCAAAACCAACCAAAAAAACTCCACCCTGAAATTTCATATTCTTTCAAGTGGATTTTTCTTTCCCCTAGACTGGAGCTATTTTTAAATACTATTTCCTTAGTGTTCTTTCCAAAGCAGAGAAAAATCTCTTCTTCATACCTACTAGTTAAAGTTGCTTTCTCTTTATTTGCACAGGCTACTAAAACATTCCTATGTTCCTTTTGCTTTAAAAAGTTCAGCTTGCAGAAGAAACTATTATATCTGGGTTACATCAAGTAACATCCACTCTAGTTTACAGACAGCAATTTCCTTGCCAAGTTATTTATTATTAATCCCTTGGTAAGCAGAAAGGAAAAATATCAGGTTCTAAACTCCTCATAAGGGGAAGAAGGGAAATCCACCCTTGTGGGAGCAGGGAGGGGGGAGTAAAAATCTAATCTGTGGAATTTTAACCATATTTATGAACAATGTTATTAAAAGTAAAAAGAATAAGAGAAGTTGAAATAAATTTCAGCTCCTGATAAATACAATTAATTAAAATATTTACAACAAGATGGATGTTTTTAACTTAACTGCTAGGTCATTTTTAATAAGAAAACACTAAGGTAATTCCAGATTCAGTCATGTGTTTTAAAAAATTAATTTGCTTCAGATATGATAGTTATTACCTTTCCCCTACTTATAGTAGAATTTGTTAACTAAACTTCTCTGGTGGAAGCAGCATAAACTTGACTTAGACATATGTGTAAACAATTTGCCTTAGGTGAAAGAATTCCAATACAGGTGTGGAAAAATGTGAAAAAGTGCTTTATGCTTAACTTGAACTTCATGACAGGAGGTAACTCTTGCCGTGTCATCTTCCTCGCTGCTGATCTCTGGATACCATATCCTCACAGGCAGTCCCAAAGGATGCTTCCTGCTTTTCTCTCCCTCCCTCAAAATGAGAATAATGTGTAGTATTTATATATAATACTTTACATTCTTTATAGGTTGCTTAAATCCTTCTGAAAATATTTGTAAGAGTAACCCACGGGGCAAACGTGTTCTCAATAGTGACTTCATGAGCATTTTCATGTACAAGTTAGGAAACAGCTAGCCCTTCAATAAAATGATGTTTCATTGTTGCTTAGTGCCATCAGAATGAGAGGCTGTCCCTGCTGGGAGGGGTAATTGCTATGGTGGCAAACTGCACCCCAGCATGCCAGCAGAGCCAAAGGCAAAACCTCTTTCATTTGGCATTAAACAGCAGCTCAGGCTGGAGGCTTGAGCTGCACACAAGCCAAAGACAAATCACCTATTCAGCTGTCTGGTTAGCTGGTTCTGGTGAGTTGTGAAAATTCTGGTTTAAATACTGGAATCCAGCACTCTAATGTACAGGATTTCAAGAAGAGTTCCTTTTTCCTGGTATTTACTTTTCTTCCATGTTATTTCACTTCCTCAGGAAATGTCTCAAATATCCTTTGGTGTCAGCAATATGTCTATCAAAGCACTAGCAAGAAAACATCTTTGCAAGAAATGATATGCCAGAATATTTAGGAAAATCCCTTCAGGGTTTTCTTACATAGTAAGACAGACTTGTTCTTACATAGTAACAAGAGTTGGACCAACTATATTGAAAAAATATCCAGAGGCACAGGATTGCATTTCACCCATATTCTCATTGCTACGATCTTCCAAGCCTTTTGTGTAAATATCTTAACTTACCTCTTTGAAAAATCAGTAAACATGCTAAGTTGTTTGAAAGAAAACACCATCAAATTTTTAATAGAAAAGTAAAATAAGCACAAACAGTACTCAGGCAGCCAAATCCTTAAGACTAAACAGGGATTTGAAACCTTATTCCACATTCCCTGCACACACACAATATATTATTTTCATTGTCACGACAGACAATGTTGCTAAAATGCATGCTAAAGCCTACATTTAAATAAAATATGAATTTTCCAGATGTCAAAACTCTGTGTTGTGAACCACTAATGAGACATAGGCATATGGCAGCATCCCTGTGGGGCAGATGATTAAACCTTTACACTGAGGGGAATGCTATGCAAATTCAAGACATCAGGGAGGTGTGGTATAACTTGAGAAGGTCCTCAAGTGTTCTGAATTCCACACCAGAACTCCTAATCATAAACAAAATATATCAAGTACTGTGTGGATATTAGCCACAAGTCCCTCTTCAGACAGCCCTTCCACTGAGCATGTCCTTTCCTTCATTCAAATAGTCGTAGAATATGTCCTTAATGAATATGAGAGCAAATTTTAATTTTTTTTATCAGATCCTAATAAGAAAAAATTTCTTTCAGAAACCCGAAGCATATAGTATACAAAAATAAGGTGCAACAATGAAAGAAATAAAAGCATAAAAGGGGAAAAATAAGACAGCTGTTATGCTATCATAAATTTTTATTAGAGTAGCTTTACTAAGACATTAGAGTTAAGTCTGTTTAACCTGGTTATGGGTAATAAGTATAGTATGTGGATAGTATAATATTTTGTATTTGGATACTCCTGTATCTTCTGCTGTATTTTACATATGCATTGAGATGAATCACTCCATAAGAAAGGCTTTTTTTTCTCCCCTGCCTAGATCCAAAGCAGAGGTGTTCTTGTAGATTTTGTATTACACCACATTTATATGAAATTATCTTTATGCGTGAACTCCAATGAAATATTCTAACCTAATTCATTCACATTTGTAGAGCAGGATGCAGGGCTGTTACAGAAAAGAAAGCAGCAGCAACCCTATACCCTATGCTACATGGCAAAGGTGAGAAGTGCTCATGCCCAGTGTGCTTTAGAAATCACTGTATTTCTACATGAAAAAAAATCAAAACAAAACAAAAAACCCTTTCTCCAACTCTGAGACAACATTTACACTACCTGACAACCATTTCATTTTCGCAGGGTTGGAATATGCTTTGCTTTTCTCACAATGCCTGCCACAGCACAAGATTAAGAAACAAAGCTCTTTTATTCTGCTGGGAGCCTCCCAAAGACCAGTACAGTTATTGCTTGGTTTGCCTCACAAGCTATGGCTCCTTAATGAGAAGAAAACATCGAAGAGAAAAAGAATGATGCCGATATGGATTGACAGAGACTGGAAATGTTGACTGGATAAACATTTTGGGATGCATGTGGGGGGATAGGAGGCAGAGGCAGGTCAGGCCCTGCCATAGGGAGGCAGGGAACTGCCCCACAGCCCCGAGCCCTGGAGCCTCCAGCCCATCACAGGCACACCGTGGGCAATGCTCCACTCTGCCCAAACCCAGCTCCTGAGTGGCCAAATGACCAGGAGTCCCACCTGGGGAAAGCCACAGGGGTATTTAAGGACAAACGTGAGGTAAAGCTTCCATCCTGACCCTGCCTTCTTCTTGGAGTTTCTATCTGAATACCACTGCATGCTTTTCTGTATCTTTTCTGTCTTTCTGTCTTTCCCTCTTTCTTTTTCTTCTAATTCCCTCTTCTTGGAGCACTTTGAGTAATATAACATCGAATGAGTTTAATATTTGCTAGAGTCAAGTGGGCCAAGTTAATGCTCTGAGAAGTGTTTTATGTTGATTGGATGTTGTACTAAATCTTTTACCAGAGCTTCCTGACTTTCTAAAGTTTGGCAGTAAAGTTATTTTGACCTCTTGTGAATATCTGGTTGGTATTTCTCCCATGCATCCTGTCGCTGTGGGACATGCAAGGACACACACGGACACTCTATGATGAGAAGGTTAAAAACTATTTATTAAAACATTTGACTCCATATTTATAGTGTTTCTACACAGACCAGGGATTGGAGAAGAAGGCTGACACCTCTCCCATCCCATTGGTCAAGGCAGCTGCCCATCAGTTGTTCTTCACACCAAGAGAAAGTATGTAAATAACTTTGTCATATCAAAAAGAGACTTCTGATAACAACACCCATGTGTGAGAAAGAACTAAGAACTGTGAAAAACATCAGGTTAGAAAGTGCCTCACAAAACTTGAAAGAACAAGGGTAGCATGCATCCTACCCAGAGTTACAAGAACTATTGTAACCCCCTCCAAAAGTCTAATTGAGCAAGTTGAGTGAGGCCTTACAATGGATATTATTTGTTCATTTCAATACCATCCATTTAACTGCAAATCTACCCTTTTCTTTCCAGTCTCTGTCTTCCACATGCTAAGCCATTCCCTGGCATATCCAAAAAATTAGCTGCTTAGGGTGCAATATTTGAAGCCATGTAAGATCTAACTTTGTCAGTTAGGAGTTTAAAAACTCCTAGCTGATTAAATTATGGTCTTAAAACGTTAGTTACTGAGAAAAAAAAAAAGAAAAAGCCAACCAAACAAAGCAAAACAAAACAGAACAAAAGCCAAAAGAAAACCAAACCCTGCAACAACAACCACAACAAAAATCCTAAACAAATTCCAAAACTATTCAATACAAAGAATACATGCACAGGTCTGTGCTAAGAGAGGAGAGATGCATCTTATACATAAAATGTGCCTCCATATTTTTCAAACATGTAAAGTCACAGGAGGGGTCTGAAAGAACCACTTTGGAAGAGTTATGCAACTGAATGATTGGAAAACAACACTATTGATTACTTATATGTATAAAAAGTTATCATTGCATACAATGGTATTTACCCAAGCTATTTTTCTGAAGATGTCATTACATTGCCACCTACTTAACCTGCAGGGATTGAAAGGTAAGATAAAATTATTGTCTCTTTGCTCTGACTTCTTTTCAGACAGAATTGGCTGACTCCACGTGTTAGGAAGGGCAATGCCTGTGGCTTAGCTCTGAGCAGAGACCAACTACCCAGCTGCCCATCAAACTGCCCCTGTTCAGCAGCCAGAGTAAAGCCTCCCTGCCAATCATTCAAGGGTGGTGGTCAGATTTAAACCTAGTAGAATTTATTTCATTTCATAATTACCCGCTGAAATAAAATACTGTTGAGTAGGAGATTAATGTGGGTATGGAGCCATTAAACAGTTCTGTGCCACTTCAAATGCAAAGTACATAATTTTCAAAAAGTGTCAATGTGTTAGATGTTTTCTGTTCCAAAATAAAACCAAAAAAAATCCTGAGCCCAGTAGCTATAACAGCAAAGTTTAATAATGAAATTCACATAAATTATTGCTTTAGTAAAGCCTTGCTTGTGTCTTTCATCTTTGAAAAAATTAACTACACTTATGTTTAATGTTGTTTTTTATTAAATTAGATATCCTGACATCTAAACATTCCAGGAATATTTTCCTTTTTTGTTTACTTCACAGGAAAAGTCAAAAGCACCCAAAAGGAAGAAAGAAAAAGTAAAATATTGGTGATAGTAATTCCCTATCGTGCTTGTGACATCTTTGAAAAAGCAGGATTTTATTACTTCTATTTTTCTTCAGGTTTTTATCAAATTACTTGATTTTTGGCAGTTTATATGCTAAAATTGGCTAGTAGTACATTGACTCTTAGAAAATTATGGGGGTTTTCACCCACCTTTGTTTACAGGAAATCTGTTATCAGAATCATAAATTGTTTCTCACTAACATCAATTTACCTTCCAGTGGTTTTCATTTTAACTTTTCCAACAAAACCAGCTGCTTCAAATCCAAAAAGCATCCTATCAGAAGTAGATTCTTTTATAAACACCGCATTGTAGCAAATATATTGTTTCTTTTTCACCCTAATTTTGATTGTTTCTCTTGGAGATGTATGTTTCCAAGTGTTGAGTAAAATCCTGATTGTTTTTATGTGAATTGTTAAAGCAATAACTGAAAATACTCAATGCTCCTCTTTTATATTACTTTAGGCAGTTAAGTGTAATTTTTTTAACATTAATTAAAATTGGTTTTGGAAATTTATGAGCACACTTATTAAAGAACTGAGTTTTCCATCCAAATATTTTTAAAAGGGAAATTACCATCACTTCTTGAATTACTGTTAATTTTAAAATTAACAGCCTTGAAATCACTAACTAGGTAAAAAAAAATTTTTCCAACTTTATAGTTGGAAATATAGGCATAGGAAATATATCTGCATTGATTAATTTGCACAGAGTTTTAATTTAGAATGTTAAGCTCAAGAAACAGGTTATTTAAAATAAAATTGTAAAGATGTTAAAATTTAAATATTCAAGGTAAAATACTGTTATTTTCTCAACAAAAAGGAGATTACAAATGTACTTACTATACATTTAACCAATCCTTTTGCTATTTCCAAGACCAGCTTGTTACCAAAGTACATCAATAAATAATTAACCAGCACAAAATTAAACTCCTGACAGAAGGAAAAGATGCCTCCCTTCTGTGTGGATATAGAGATTGCCAATCTTCTTCCTCCTTCTCCTACAAATTTGTAGGGATCACCTTTTTTGTCACAGCCTCCAGCTCACTTGTGTCCTCACAAAAGTACTTCTTAGCACAAAAGTCTTATTATAGAAAATAAAATTTCCCTTGGCCAGCTTTCTGATAGGGCTTGCAGATCACATGGAAATGGATATGTTAACACATTTCAGGGAGATCCAGCCTTTCATAGGCATTCCCAAAGAAAATGTATCTACAACAGTTATGGATTTGTTGTGTCATGCTTTCAATTTTCCTGTTCTTTAATATTTAAAATAGTCAAAATTAATTTTTGAGGCATTCTGGATTCTTGTTGGTCATCACATTGGTTGAGGGAGGATAGAAAGAATTTACAGAACTGAAATAGCCAGAATTAAATCCTTGGAATAGCTTCAAAGGTAGATGTCTGAGGATGAGATCTGATGCAATAAAGCAGATACTTAACAGGAATAAAAAATGCTCAGTCATTGAATACAATACAGCTCCGAAGAAGCAGGAAAGGGTGGGTATAGTCTTCATTAATGGTTTGGTTGCTCTTTTTTTGTTCATTTATTTCTTTGTTTTAGCTTTTTGTTGTTCTTAATAAGGTCAGGAATTCCTTCCTTTAGGCATGATCTAATTTCACAAAGGAGAGTATTGCTGTAATTTGAAAGGGAATACACTGAAGTTGCAGGCTGAAAGTCAAAGGAAGAGAAATGTTATTGATTTGAGAAAGCAAAGATTTTGAATTCTTGCAACACTGCAAGGCCTGCCCAGCATAAAAATTTCAAGACAAGTGATTTGTCCGAATAAACAACTTTAGTAGTAGAAAAGTTAGGAAGTAGAATATTGTCATCCCAGGAACTTCACCGTGGTCTTTGCAAGGTCGGAGCAAATACCACACAGCTGCCAAACTGGACACAGATTTGGGGGCAGGAAACCAGTTTATGTCAGTAGTGTAAAATCATTGCCAGAATTGCACAGAGCAAATGCTAAAAGTTGGTATAATGCTGTCACTCACTTAACTTCCCTGAGGAATGGCTTAGGGGGAAAACCCAGAGTATTTAGTTTAATCTTGACTTCTCCTATAGTGTATTCATATTGACTCTCTCTACTGGTTTAATGTTCTATTTCTTCAACATTCAAGATTCAAGATAGAACATAGATTAATCAGCTCAGCAGCAAATACCAAGTAGATGCACTTTTCAAAATACTAATCCTAATATTCTGTCTAGGGTGATGGCCATTTATTTTGTTTATCAGTCTTTGCAGAGTGATTTAGCTTTAATTTATTCTTCTTAAGCTTATTGGTAATTGTGTTTTTTCTGATGCCATGTTGTGAAGAAGATTGAGGAGAAATTCTATATTCCTCATGTTACAAAACTGCCTTTTGTTTTTCTCATCTCCTTGCAAAAAGTTGGAGGGCAAAAACACACCAAACCTTTGAACAGGGCATTGTGCATCAAATTATCTGTTTTTGGGGCAGGGGGAGGAGGAGGGAAGAATGAGTTGTGGTAGTTAGTGGATGGTATTTACCTTTATTTTTTTAAAAGAACAACCAACATACTACTTTCAATAATAAAATAGTCTTCTCAATATGCCTGCACTGTCCTTACCTCAGCAGTCAAATCTACACCACAACCTTCTCCCTCCATCTCTCCCTTTATTGCAGAGAAGATCCTGCTCCATGGGCTGGTGTTACAACCTGCCTCTGAAAGTGGGGTAGCTGAGATTCTTGCAAATACACCCCTCAGAGCAGATTAGAATAAAATGACACAATGAATGGATTGTATGTGTGTCTGTATAATGTATATTTTACAACTATTTGATTGCAATGGAAGGGAGTATATAGCCAGTTTGGTTATTGCTGAAAGTAATACGACAGTATGAATGTATGAGAATATCACTTTAGAAAATATATAGGGAAAAGAAAAAAAAGAGAAAGAAAGGGTAAAGGCAGATAATGGAGAGGAAAATACTGTAGAAGAAAGATATCACCACCTACAGGTCCAGCCACAGGACTTGATTATTGCAATTCAGATGAGTGTTAGTTGAAGTGATGGACTCTGTCTTGAGCTATCACAGTGACGAAGCCCATGAAACAGAGTTTGATGCCTTGGACTGGCTACCCAGAATAGAAGCTAGACAGAGTTAAGAAAATAAGGTGAGCATTTATTAAAGGCCTTCAATAGATTCACCTTGGGCTGTCAAAAGCCTCCCAGAGATCACAACCAAAGATGGATGATGGTCACAATTTTTTCAAACAGACATAATTTTGGTCAATTTACTTGTCAGGCATTAATCCTCCAATTAAGGCTTCAGGTAATGAAGTCATATTCCCCCAGTTTGATCCCCCACCAACTCACTTTTGTTAATACTTTTCAGGGCCTGAGGCTGTAGGATGTCTGTGGATCACAGGCCCAGAGGGATTGATTTGTCTAACCAAAATGTGAAGACAGTTAGCTACATTCTATATGGAGTTTAGAGTTATGCACTAATGCAGTACAGGATTTGAAAAATAGAAAAGCTAAAATACTAAAGCAGCAAGTTCAACAGGTTAATATGTGTTCATGTTCAGGTGGGAATGCCCAAGCAACTCTGCTGGGGGGTAATTTTAACACTGTGGGTCATTCACAGTCCTCTGATGGAACCCCACAGAAATGAGTCTGGGCATGCTTTGGTGGTCACTGGTAGCCACAGATGCCACCTGTCCCATGACTTGGGGTGATCTTGGGTTGACTGGTGATACGTGTATGAGCAGCTGCTTCCTTTCCCAGTTAGCCACAGTAAGAATTTTGGTCTGGATGTGTTAATCAGGATGTGCTGACCAGATCTCACCTCCACCAGGCCTGGAGTTAGTGTCTTCCTGGCACAAATTCCTTCCTCCTGTGCTTATCTCAAGTTCCTGTTGTGGTGGCTTTCCTTATGGCAAGTTCCTTCTGGGGCTTTGACAGTGTTTGAGGCAGGCAACTGTGCCCTTTAAGTCCTTGCAGATGAGGCTGCAGTGTGTATTCCCTTTTGTAGGTCTAATAAAGCACCAGACTCAGTTTCCGAAACCACATTTAAGTTACAGATATTTTAACAGCAGTATTCACATTACTGTGTGCTGTTATGTCTCCACTTTCTTCTTAGAAGGAAGAGGAAGACACTGTAGAGAGGATGAATAAACCACAGAGAAAATGTACCAGATCTCTAGCCAGGTCATACTGGAAATTAAAAAATATTTTTCATATGATGAGCTCACTTCACTTTCCAAACCCTCTAAGATTCTCAACCCTTCCCGACGTGGGAAAGCAATAACAGAAAAATGGACCACAACTGCACCAGAAGTAAATTAAAGATTTTTTTCTCTTTTTGTTCCTCAACACCTAAAATGTATATATGTTATTTACAACACTGTTCCTGTTAAGAAACCTACTCTTATACATTCTTTCTAACTTACCAAGCTTCTGTGTAAATAATGGTCCTGTGCTGGCTTTTGTGTAGCAGTGTCTTTTGAATGTTGGAAGCAGTCTGGAAAGGGCAGGAAAAGCTGTAAGCTGAGGAAAAAGTCTCAATTACAAGGCATACTTTAGCAAGTGTCAATGCAATGAACGTGGCAAACATTGGCTTGGCCAAGCTAACCACCCCTTGCTTTGTCAGATAATACCATGGTAGGAATCACTTGTTTGGGGGGATCCTTTCATAACTCAGTTATTTTCAGTTTATATGAAGCTCAATATGCAGAAAAATTAAGGATTTATGCATAGGTAGAAAGTTTTTTTAAAGGGAATCTGCAATAATTTTTCAATATTGGAAACTCTGGCAAATGTATATTTCCATTTTCAGGGGCTATTATCTCCTTCTGAAGGACAAAAGAATGATGATTCCATATAGATTTGTAATGTATTCCATATAGATTCATAATGTATTTTTAAAAGTGTAATTACTTATGCCAATGATAATCTTGGCTTATCAGAGTTTATATAAATGCTAAGAAGTACTCGATGGGACTTGAACAGCAAGTTCAAGTTGCATTGAACAGCAAGTGGACAATCATTTGGGGCATGAGCAATTACCAGAAAATTGTCAAGGAAGTAAACGTCAATTGCTAATTTTGACTTTCATTTAGAGAAAGCATATTCTTCTTTTGAGAAAAACTAGAAAAATCAGTAGAACAAATTACTAGCACAGGGAAAAACCCAAACTAGCTTTACAACCTATGACTATAGTGTCATGTGGTGGAATGGGCTAGAATATCAGAAATAACACAGTGTCTGTGCCAGGTTATCCCTCTAGAACATTTCAAAAGTTGTAATCTCAATGGTTTGGGTATCAAAACCTCCATAGGAGCTCTTTGGAAAGGCTGATACAGATCTTGCAGTTCCTGGGAGCCTCTGGGAGCTTTGCACAAGCCAAGAAGAAAATAAGATCATAGTATCACAGAACTGTTCAAGTCGAAAAAGACCCTTGGTATTATCAAGTCTAATCATTAACCCAGCATTGTCAACTCCACCATTAAACCATGTCCATAAGAGTCATATTTACACATCTTTCAAATACCTCCAGGGACGCTAAGTGCAAGATCATGGTTTTCTGCCCATTTTAAATGAATCAGTCTGACAGAAATCTTCAACTAAATATGAAAAGTATATAAAGTTTTATTTTGTCATCTCCTATACTACTAGAGGAAGAACTTAGTATTTTGTTGAATTAGGATCATCTTTAAGTGTATTTTGTTCAATGTATTATAATATTTAGGGCTATTTAGGCTGAGCAACTAGTGTATTGGCATTCCTTGAAAGTGACAAGAAATGAATGGACACCTACTACAATAAAGATAAAACTAAATGAAGATGACTTGGGGACATAATAGAAAGCTTTGCTTTTTATCAAGCGTATTGTACTCTGTTTTTATTCACTGAGGCATTTGCCATATAATTTCAGCCTAAATATGCTAATAACAATCCACAGTATAATTGATTTTCTCGGGAAGAGGTTTCATGGTAGCACCCTAGTGTTATATCTATGTTTAGAACAGAAGTCATGCCTATATTAAAGATAAGCTTAATTAAGATGAAGAAATTAGCATTCAACACTTGAAATATAATTAATTCTAGACAGAGAAGTAAACATGTCTCACTCCTTGGTCTCAGGGCCCCCAAAGAAGCAAAAGCCAGTGATCCACAAGCCCTGCCACATTCCCCCCTGGCAAGGGACACCCCTCCCATCAGGCTGGACCATGTTCCCAGGTGAGAGCACAGTTCTACAGAGCTGCAATGCAACTTCTTTGAGGTATCACTGGAATAGGAAAGAGAAAATACATATCTCCCCTCCTCCATTCCTCACAGACATTAACCAATTGCATTAGGCAGTTTAAGCTTAGAAACAAACCAGTGTAGTCACCAAGATATTTTTACAGCAAGTACTGTGATACTCAAGTTGTGTTCTTAAGCCCTGGAGCTGTTTGTGTTTCACAGTCATCTGGGCTGTAGAGACTGCAATTAAAGAATATTTTTTCAAACATTTAAATATTTTAAAAAACATTTAAAAGCATTTATTTTAAAAAATGAAATCTTGGTATTTTGAAGTTTCAACTCACGTCTTTAAAATTCTAAAGTAAGAAACAGTAGAAGTAATTGTTCATTAAAAAATAAAATCTCCAGATTAACTTTTTTAGGGTTTGATACATTCTGCAAGTGAAATGTTATTTCTAGGCTGTGTAATCACATCCTAGCATGCGAAAACATATGGATTTAGTTATTAGTAAGCTGGAGCTGCTTTTAAATGATAGTAAATTATTCTGCATTCATTCTCCATTTTATTTTAACAAAAATGACTTATTTCCTCTCTTTGCTATAAATAAATACTCAAGTCTGGAAAAGTTCTTCTAAAATGCCAAGGTAAACATAAGAAAAATCACATGAGTCCATTTGCCCTCTCCAGCTGTTTCTTGGCTGCTCTGAATTGCAGTCCCAGCAGCCCTGGTGGTGGCAGAATATGTATATTGCATCATATGAGCTGAGGAAAGAGCAGCTTAATAGAACCTATTCAATAGTAGAAAATAATATTATTCAAGGAATTAGAAAATAAATTGATTATACAGATAAAAGCATTTCTAATTTTGCCAGAAATATGTGAAGTATATAGGAGCATGTATGTTTGCATACAATACATTTTAGTGATTTAATACGTAGAATTTAATTACAGGGGTTTGAAGCCAAATTATCAGTAGGGAAAACAGAGAAATAGACAAGAAATGTTCCCCAGTTCCACTGACATTAGCTCAGTTGGTTAGAGCATGGTACTAATAATGCTAAGATTGTGGGTTTGATCCCTCTGTGGGCCATACACTTAGGAGTTGAACTTGATGATCCTTGTAGGTGTTCTCCAACTCAGAATATTCTGTGATTTTCTTATGAGCAGGCTGAATCCTGACTTAAATGAAAAAAATCCCAGGGATGGGAAAGCCACAGAGATCTCTGGATAGGAGGACATGAAGGTAGCTCCTGAAGCAAGATCCTGTGGCTCGAAGACCATGCCAGTAAAGGGGAAAGCTGCAGCTTTCTCCTCTATGGTCAGCCACCATCTCCCTCCCTCTTCGAGCTCCTCCTGCCCTTCTGCACGTGTCCTTTCTATTCCCAGGGGAGCAGGAAGGGTCCAGGGTTAGTACTGTGGCAGTAGCCACAGTGTGTCCTGTTTAGAGATGGACATCTCCCTGTCTGACATGCTGCTCAAACCACCCCATCCCAAAAGAGCTCCATCTCATCAAATTCGGGAGAAATGTTTTCTGATTATAGTTCTGGCAAAGGCAGGAGAGGAGAGGAGAGGAGAG
>VZTB01006124.1:1417-41364 GCA_013397245.1 Thryothorus ludovicianus | reverse complement strand
CCCATGCCCTGTCTCCCTGTGCTGTTGGTGGGAAGGAGGAAAGGGTTGGGGAAAAAGATGTTTTTGAGGGCTTATTTTACTTCTCATTATCCTTCTCTGATTTTGTTAGTAATAAATTAATTTTGTGTGTCTAAGTTGAGCCTATTTTGCCCTTGGAGTGTTTTCTTTGGGTCTTTATCTCAACTCACAAACCCTCCATTAAATTTTCTCTCCTCTGCCCAGGTGTAGCAGCAGAGAGTGAATGAATGGAGTGGCTTTTATAGGTGCCTGGTGTTTGGCCAGTGTCAAACCATGACAGCTTCTAATCTACAGTACTAATTTTGATTAAATAAATCTGTGCTGCAAGGACTCAGATAACATTTTCAATCCCTCTTGAGAGAACAGCGCACTTTGCTTCATCTTCTCCCCTGAAAAAAACCAGAGGCTTCTCCCAGGCTTTGTTAATGTGATAGCTGTAAAGAGGGACTGTTCAACCACCTTTAGAACAAACAAGAATTGAAATTTACTACTAAATTTAAATTTTTACTTAGTGAAAACAAAATAATCTCTTTAGTCATCCTTGCCTATGATGTCTGTTCTTCAAAGAATTTTGCCCCCACCAAAAGTCATCAATAAATCTCCATCAATCTAATTGGAATTTGCTTCTCTACCACAGCAGGAAAAGCAAAGCCCTAGTGTGCACAGAGAGACTATTTCCAGCTCCATTCACAGGACTCAGGCAGATTGAGAATAGTAACACAAGTAGCTGGAGTACTGAAAAAGTGATCTGCTTCTAAACCTAAGGAACATACTCACTTCTGCATCAACACACATGCTCAAAGGTTCCATGTAATTGAAAAATCAGGTTATATGATACCCACACTAAAATCATCCAGCTCTGGTGTCAGTATTTTTACTGTTTCTTCTGTTTGTTTTTTTTTCCCAGATGAGCAATGGGGTGATGGGAGCTAAAAAACAAAATATATATATATAAAATTCTCATTCTGTAGTCTCCTCTAACTAAGTTAACATTAATTTCATTTCTGTAAGTCTCCACTCTTTCTGATTTATTGTTTTTCTTCCTACCTGATACGTTTTCCAGATGGAGAACTGTAGAAGGCAGACAATTTTTCAGCATGGTGTCTTATTTCCTGCTGGGTTATTTTGTCTATCCAAGGAGCTATTAGAGAAGAGAATAGAAAAATGGATTTATTTTGCTGTGCCTGAAAAAGACACATGTAGCCACATATGATTTTTTTTTTTTTCAAAAGCTTTCACTGAAGATTTCACAGGCAAAAATATATGCTCTACAACTACATTAACAAGAGACATAGGCTTCAGCAAAGTATAATAAAAGTATCTCTACTTTCTCCTTCTGTCCTTCACTCCTTCACCCTCCATTTTGCAACCTGCCTGGCAGGGCATCTTACACACACATATACACACTTCACATCTTTATTTATTTGTGATGACTCTGACAACAGCAACTGTAATACCAATTTTAAAGCAGCAGCAATGATGCAAAATAAGCCCAGTGAAAGCTATAGAAAATAGTTACATAAAATGTAGGTCATATCCATTCATTTTTCAGTGAAATTGCTCTGAAATTTAGTGACCTTCCAAAATGAAAAACAAAACCACATAGATCAAGACCCAGTAATGTCTAAATTCTTTAAGCACCTGGTCAGCCTTCTATTTTCCACCATCCCCTACCTTGTATTTATCATAACCTCTCAGATATCTGCTCTTATGTTGATCCACTTTTTTGTCTTACAAATGGCGTCACACAGGTTATTTATATTCACAAAAAATGTCATATGCACAGTCTCACATGGAAATACTTTTGCCCAGAGAAGCTGTGGATGCCCTGCCCCTGGAAGTGTTCAAGGCTAGGCTGGATGGGGCTTTGAGAAATGTAATGGAAGGTGTCCCTGCCCATGGCACGAGATATTTAAGGTCCCTTCCAATCCAAACCATTCAATGATTCTAAGAATTCTAAGATTGTACTAGAATTTTACTGTACATTTATAGTCTCAAGTGAAACGTTTCTTCTATGAGAAATAGCACTGCTCGTTTTTCCCCGAGGATTTGTAATTTTTAAGAAGGCAAAGAAAAATTGGAGACAAGCAGGAGAAGCAGGAGATACAATGAAAAAGTAGGAGAATAAAGACAATGTTGCAAGACGGAGAACTTTCTTCATTTGTTCCAAGGACTTTCATCAGAGTTAGATTTTCTTCATTAATACGAGATTTAGTACCAGGAGTTTCCATCCACAAAAAAAATTAAACATACCACATTAGTCTATGAAAAATACCAAGAATTGATATACAGCAGATGTGATATTGGATTGATATTGATGCATTGGAAAAGTATGCACTTGTGTGAATGTATTTCAGCTGCAAAATCTTCTTCAAAGTGTGGTGATGCCACCATCTTGTTGGTAATGCCACTGGCTTTCTGGCTATTCATTTAGCAAAAAGTGAGAGAAACTCTCAATTCGTAAGTTATATATAGAAGACCATGTAATTAATTAAAATACCATTGTTTATGAATCCAAACAAGGTATCATGACAAGTATTGTGGCACTGAGTAGAATTACACACCAGTCGACACAATTAAAAAGAAATTGCATTGCTTTCCAAGTGTTTCCTACTCATTTGCAAAGGATTTCAATTAAAACAGAATTTGAACTACAGCTCTGAGGAACTGATGAGATTGGGTGATGTTTCATGTAAAGAGGTTTATGAGATTGGGCAGCAGTATCTAATTTTGAATTATCTTGAGGATAACATGCTCCGAGTTTTTTCAAACGCTGATGTTATAGAAAATTAATATATGCAATTTTTATTTCTTCTGAACATTGTCTAGGGTTGTCTTTGGAAATAATTTTTCTTTCATTTCACATCATGACGTGGTAAATCCACACAGCTTATTCCCTAGAAGGATAGCAATCCCTTGACATATTCTGATTTCTGTCCAATAGAGTGCATGAAGATGTAGGATGTGGAGCATCACCTGTCCTCTTCCAGGAAACTTTATACAGCAACAACCACATAAAATCTTTCATTAAACATCAAAAGTATGTTTTACTTTACATTATCTTAGGATTTACTTTAATATTTAAGTATTAATTACTATTATGTAATAAATTTATACAATAATTATTAATTGTAATTTAATATTAGGACAGCTTGGCTCATTTCATTCTTGGAAAAAATTCAAGCCCCATCTTTTTCAGCTTTCTTTTTCCAACTGAGATAGTTTCCATGCCTATAAAAACAAGATTAGGGAGTTAAAAACATGGGGAGCAAGAATTGTATTTGATTTCTAGCATGTAAATAAGTATAATGATACTAAGTCTTATATAATAAAAATATAGTTTAATTTAATATATAATAATTTATAATATCATAATTTAATTTTATGTAGAACAATTTAATTTTATGTAGAACAATATATGATTATATAAATAGAAATATCATATAAAAATAAATATATACTATACATCAGTATAATTATACCATGTTTCAAGTAGATTGTGAACCTTTAAAAATAACAAACAGGTATTTCCTTAATGCTAATTCATTCTCATTAATAATGTGCGAAGTTGCTGAATTTTCCATTTAACTTATGCCCACCTTGAATTATTCCAAAAAACAGAGGAACCAATATCAAAGCTTGATGTGGTTTTGAGTTCAGCATTTTCTGTTTAGCTATATTATTTTGACATCATCTAAACCCACACAAAGCCCAGAAATAATATTCATTAGAACACAAACAAGAAAATTGTGTTGGTATGGGAGTTTTACCCCACTTATAAAGGTATTTACTCAATAAATTATATACAGTCTTTATGTTTTTTTCCTAAATTAGTCAGCTACTAAGAAAGTAAAATGTAAAAGTGGTACTCTTCCTACGATTTTTACTACTACTCATTTGTAAGCAAGATGTTTAATCACACTGCCTAGGTCTTCATCAATATAAAAGCAGATCAAACCCTGTCCTACTAAATTTATTCATGGTTTCAAAGGGAAAAAACTGACTCCTTCCAAGCTACTTGTGTGCAAAATGATATTAGTCCAAGCCTTATATACCGTTGTGTTCCAAATTCTTATTATTATTTCAACTGTATTTCTATCTCATTTCTTCTCTGGACTTGTCAGTTCTCAGCTCTTTCTGTACCATGGAGCTGCGCATAATCTTCATGTCTTAGGAAGAAAAATTGTAAAGAACTATGAATATTGCAAAATGAATTCACAAATATTTAGTGCATGCCCCAGTAGTCGGGATAAGTAGTCCAGTGAGGGCTCCTCTGCGTTAGCATAATTAAATTGCCAGCTTAGATAACATTTTGAGAACAAAATGTCCTACAGCTTGTCATAGTTATAAATCAAAGATTACAGCCTGAAAAGAGCATTTAGATCATAACTGCAAATGCCTGTCAAATTGCACTGATGGGGCTGAGAAGAGGCATAGGGACACGGCAGCCTGAGGATTTTTGCATTTGTGAGTGGGATCCGAACGTGTTTCCCCACACAGCACCACAAGGTACCCCAACCTTTGGCTGCCTCTTAAAAAGCTGATCAGCCATGTCTTTTCCAAGAGCTCCAGTTCAGCATCTGATCTTTTTTATTTGTCTCTCCTATGGAAAAAGGAGATGAAAGCATAAATTGCTAATCCAGAGCCGTGCAGCCAGTTGGCAGGAGAGAGGCATCCCATCAAAATCCCGTTTCCAAGGCTTCATCCGCAGACAAAGCCTACTCAAAAAAAGTAAATCTAAAAAAGACTGCTGCCTTTCAGTTTTCCCTTCTCTAACTAGAACCCGAAAGTTAATGTTCCACAGATGTTACGGGGCAAAACAACACCAAAGCTAAAACAACAAATAGGCTAATTCAAAAACATCCACCAAAAAGCCAAAGCAGAAAATAACCAAAAATCCCCAGACTTTAATGCAAACAGGGGAAACCCCATAGAGTAGTAAAAAGATTAGTCAAAAATTCAGCATGCTAATACTCTGCACTGCATGTGTTATGTACAAAAAGGAGAAGCAAGAAGATCAGTTGTAAAAGCCAGAATGCTGAAAAACAATTCCTTTCCTCTTCATGTCAAAAATTCTTTCACTGTGACGTTGATTATTAACAGCAAGTGATTTACCTTGAATTTTTCAGTTGCCCTGTCACAGATCTAAAAGGAACCTAAAATAGAAGCAAAATAATTGATCTATTCTAAAGTCTAAGGGACAGGCAAGATTTCTTTCATTTCTAAGTTTTCATTCAATCAAGGCAGCATTGAATAAAGATTAAATTGAGAGATGTCCTGTTTACGTTTACATTTACATTTACATTTACATTTACATTTACATTTACATTTACATTTACATTTACATTTACATTTACATTTACACTTACATTTACACTTACATTTACATTTAAATAAAAGAAAATAAAATAAAAAACAAAATAAACAAAGGATAGGTTTTTCATCTTAGAGAGATGTGTTTAAAGAACTTCATGTGTTATGTTAGGACAAAATCCTCATATTTTCTCAACAACATATGTTACATCAAAAGTGCTGTTTTCCACCATAGGCCTTCAAATACAGCAAAAATCTTTGAAAAAATGATATAGAATTTATTGCTGAATGGATGTTCATTTTCAATGTCCTGAATTTTGATATGTTAATTACCATTCATAGATAGTATTTACTACCATAATATTGTTCATTTACATGAATAATTTCAGGGATCAGCTTCCCAAAACAGTTCAATATATGTACTCAGAGTCAATATTCCAAATGGGTGTATGACTTAGACTGCATAAAAATAACATCCTACAGCTTAAGCAGAGAACCACTCCAAAGTATTTTGATATACAAGGAAAAATCAAAATACCAAACAAAACCAACATCACTAACAGAAGAAGTAATATCCACAAAAGATCCATGATCCCCATACTTCACAAACATACATGGGATGCTAATAACACCAATCCCTGTACAAGCCATTCACTTCAGAGATGGACTTGATGATCCTTGTGGGTCCCTTCTAACTCAGAATGTTCTATGATTTCTACTTTTATATGATTTATAATTTTATACATACATATACACACAAAACCACACAAAATAAAAGGACAAGCAGCTAGTGGACTTGATGATCCTTGTGGGTCCCTTCTAACTCAGAATGTTCTATGATTTCTACTTTTATGCATACATATGCACACAAAACCACACAAAATTAAAGGACAAGCAGCTAGTCATGAAACAATCACATTTTATACAATAAGATGCAGACACAATCACACAAAACGTGATATTTCACAGACTTATAGAACCATTAAGGCTGGCAAGTCCAACCATTAACCCAGCACTGCCAAGTCCACCCCTAAACCATGTCCCCATCCCTATGCTTTCCGAACATGCCAGCAAAGGTGATTGTGTCACTTCCCTGGGCAGCCTATTCCAATGCCTTACAACCCTCTCAGTGAAGAAATTTGGTATATTTGCCAGCATTTAAGAAAGTTATTTAAAGTAAACAATGGAAGAAATACTTCTGTGATTTAACCTGTCACCTAGGCACCATCAAGATTTATCGGCTTTCTCTGTCACTTAGAGAAAAGCTTCCGCAGGCAACAGGAAGGAAAAGTTTACAGTAACAAAGTAACAAAGTTAAAGTAACAAAGATACTCTAAATTCTGCTATAAATGCCTTCAATTTAAATTATGATTTTTCACATACTGAGTGATTGCAGTCGAGGACCTTGCTGGTGTAATTTGGAGCTCCCAAGCCAAATCCTCACTGATCTCATGTTCCTGTAGGCTAGGTGAGGGACAGCAGGCTGCAAGCACAGCCACTGTGCCCTGCAAATGTTTTTCCTGGGCATCAGGAAGGTATTCACTTCAGATCAGAGAACAATCATTTAAACACTCCTAAAAGAAATAAAAAGGGCTGCTGAAGTATGTCTCCAGGTGAGATTTTGTTTTCTGCATTGTGGTTCCTGATAGTTGGGGTGAACCTGAGGCATTACTTTAGCTCATGCTGTCAAAATTAGAGTGTGCTGCTGAGAGTCCCTACTCTGTGCAGAGATGCTTTCTTGAGTCTGTGTCTGAAAAACAATCTGCTTCCCGTCTGTTCCTAGACAGACAGTGCACAAATTTCCTTCAGTTATGCCTGAGTTATACCCCTGCTTTCCCTAAACAAGTAAAACAAAAGTGTCCTCCTATCCTGGAGTCAACAGCACATGGACTTGAAAAGACTGACCAATTCATCAAACAGAATCAACAGACGTGGGAGTAATATTTCATATAAGCAAATTCCAGAGACTTTTTCATTCACTCTTTTATGATGTCCCTTTACCTGATTTCAAAGCAATTGCTGTGGCAGCATATCACACATCCAGCTTCACATGAGATGCAGAGCACACACTCAGGTCTTATGAAACAGGCAGAGGTGGCATTGCACACAAACTCCCCCATTAGCCACTGACTAGGGGCAAAGGTTGTCTTCCAAATATATTTTTTCCAATTTCTAATGCTCACTTTATGTAACAATATTTTTCTGGCACACTTTAGAAGTTTTCACCATTTCTTCTTCTTTTTACCACTACTTATCTTCCTTCAGGAAAGATAAGAAGAAAATCTTTTGCTTCAAGAAGGACAAAACGAGAATCATAGACCATCCTGAGTTGGAAGGAACTGATGAGGATCACCAAGTACCTGCACAGGACACCACAAGGATTCCATCATGTACCTGGAAGCATTGTCCAAACACTTCTTGAATTCTGTCAGGCTTGGTGTGATGGCCACTTCCATGGGAAGCCTGTTGCAGTGCTCAATCACCCTTTGGATAAAAAAACCTTCTCCTGATAAGCAACCTAAACTTCTCCTGACTCAGCTTCATGCCATCTCCTCAAGTCCTGTTGCTGCTCACCAGGGTAAACAGATCAATGCCTGCCCCTCCTCTTCCCCTCCTGAGGGTATTGAAGACCACAATGAGGTCTGACCTCAGTTTCCTCCTCTCCAGGCTGAACAGACCCAGTGCCCTCAGCTGCTCCTCACACGGCTTCCTCTCAAGGCCCTTAACCTTCTTCATTGCCTCCTTTGGACACTCTCATAGGTTAACATCTTTCTTATATTGTGGTGCCAAAACTGTCCCCAGGACTCGAGGTGAGGCTGCCCCAGCTCAGAGCAGAGCAGGACAATCCCCTCCCTTGCCCAGCTGCTGATGCTGTGCCTGATGCCCCCAGGACAGGGTTGGCCCTCCTGGCTGCAGAGCACTGCTGACCCATTTCCAACTTGCCATGGGCCAGGACCCACAGGTCCCTTTCCACAGAGCTGCTCTCCAATCTACACATCCAGCCAGGGCTGCCCTGTTCCCCCAGGTGCAGTATCCAACACTTTTCCTTATTAAACGTGATACAATTAGTGATTGCCTATCTAATTTGTTGAGGTCTCTCTGCAGGGCATCTCTGCTCTCTACAGCAAAGGCAGCCCAAATAAAGGTCCAAACAAAAGCTCATATACCTGAATTTAAATTAGTCATGAGATTTTAGGAAAGCATTAAACTTTAGGCTCTCGTATGTATGACAGACAGGAAGGTCTGTCAGGGCAAAGATCTATGGAAAAGCAATGGCCGAGCTCCTTTTCTCCTCACCTCATGCCACCTCATGCACATTGGAGGCAAGATTAGACCAGGCCAGCTCTTTCATATGATTCTTTCAAGCAAAATATATTGTACAATTGCAAGTAAAATGCTATTTATTTACTTATTTTAATGGATTATTTTAACTATGACTAGCTCTTTACTTTTTATTAATTTTTTTTAAGCTAGGGGAAAGAAAATAAGAGACTGTAATTGAGGGAATGAAATGATAATGAGCAATAAAACAAACAGTTCAAGAGAAGCTATTCTCTGCAGAAAAATGCACAAAACCTTTTTGCCATATAGCAATACTGCACTCTAATCTATAGAAAGATAAAGATGCGAGTACATAAGAAGACTGAAATTATATAGGCATAACAGGATTAAGAGATCCCTTTGAAGTACATTAAGAATGAAAAGTGAAAGTAATAAAATAAGTGAATAATGATTAACGATGAATAATCTCCAAGTCCTACTAAAGAAGGTATCCCTTTAATTTGGATTTTCTGTGATGTGGGAAAACATAGTTTTTATAACACAAGTTCATTGGAGTGCATGAACCATTCTATTATCTGGGGGAAGATGTCACCCCTCTTTAGTGTTAAACAACTTCATTCCTCAAGGAGTGCCTGAATTTCTCCTTTGTGTTCAGTAGAGTAACACACTGGTGACAAACGTTTGTGATCCTCTGCTTTATTGTAACTAGGGAAGCTCATTAAAGCTGCTCATGAACAGCACAGACCTTCTGTATGCACCCTTAACAGCAACCCTGTGAAGTACATATCATCTATCTATCCCTAGGACTGCTGCCTCACTCTTTCCAAATGCTTTTTTAGCAAGGGTTAAGGTGGTGTCTGTAACTTATTAACAATTGAAGATTAAATCAGATGACTTTGGTTTCTGAAGCTTTTAGCAGCACAGAAATAGTGAAGTGTACTTTACTTTTTCATTCTCCTAAAGTATGGTCTGCTTCTTTATTCTTAAATCACCTGCAGTGAGATCTCAACCCTCTCTTTCCTTCCCAGCTGCTTCTACTTTGTCCCCAAAGTGCTTTTTGATTCATGTATAAAGTGACTTACTTTTGCTATGACTTTTCCTCATTTTAAAACAAAATAGAATTGTACTGCTGCTATTTTGTTCAGTCCTTGACTGAAAAAAGACCAAAAAGGATTTGTCTTTTGCTGAGGTATACTGGAATGAGCAGCTGGTCCTTCTCAGTCCACAAGTTTTACAACTTCTTGACTTGTTCAGCAAATAAAAAAAACACCAAAAAATCCAATTTGACAGCCTTAGCTTGCAAAGCTGTAAGCCAAACAGAAAATAAGTAATGTTTTCTTGGAAATGAGTTATCTTTATTCATTAGTTGTCAGTCAAGAGTAGTATTCTAGTCTTCCTGGTAAGGATCTCAAATAGCCCCTTCAATATAAATTTCCCCAGTGCAGCCTAACTCTGCCTTCCCTTCGTCAGTCTCCTTCCCTTCTCTCTGTCATGCTCAACCTCATGAGTACCCCCTCTCCATCACACAGAGTCTTCCATTGGCAGAGCCAGCAAAGAAATAGAGATGACCAAAGGACACTCTTATCTCCTTGGTCTCCACACCAAGAGCACAGCAGCCTTTCCAGCTTGTTCTGTCTCACAAGCAGATCTGCACCAGCTGTTTCATACCTTCACTGATCTGTTATGAGCACTCTTGCTTGGGCTATCCAGCCTGTGACCTGAGTGCAACAGCCAATCATTTATTCTGAGTGATATTTGGACAGAGACGTCTTTCTACATCATATCTGTGCAATTTCTGGAAAACTATTCATTTGGTTTGTCTCTATTTGCCACATAGATACTGTGGCAAATGCTCCTGGGAAGATGGGACTGGGAAATGTCCCATCCTGTTCAGGAGCACTCTCCAGTTATCATTGTCAGGATGTGATGTGTCCCAGACTTGGGACATATCACATCCAGATATCTGTCCACTGGTGCAAGTTTATAGGTTTCAGAGGAAGGTGCTCCCTGGGCAGATGAGCAGCAAACGACTTTCCCTATATCCTACTTTTCCCTCTACAACAAAATCCAAGAGAACTGAAGGACTGGTGCCAGCCCCACATGCTGGGTGGCTGGTATGCACCAGTGGAGGGGCACAGGGAAGAGGCAGCTGGGAATTTGTGGGGCCTTGGGAAACTGCAGTCATAGAGGGACCCTCATCCACTGCAGTAGTGGAGGGGTAAATGATAACTGACTTATGATTTTAAGCTGTTTGTTTTTTTTTTTCTTGATAATATGGCTATTCAAAATCCAGTGTTTCAGATTGTTTCTTCCCATGCAACTTTCTACCTGTCTTTGTAGAAGAAAATTCAATTCCCAGTGTAAACTGCATTTTTATCCTGAAAAATGCTCACGTGAACAATTGTGTTTGCAAGCAACTCCACAAACTTTGCATCCTAATAATGGAAATAGAAGCAAGCAGGACTGGATGGGTTTCGGCCACTGGCCACAGAGGGTGCCCTGATGTGACCTGGCACTTCCAGGGAAGAACAATCCCATGGTGAGGACTCTGTGTCCCCAGAGAATTGTCTGTTTCGAAACTCTAAGCAATACCTCCAGTTCCTCATACTACTGGACTATAATCATCTTTTTATAGATAAATGAGCATGACTGTCTGAGGAAAGAGTAATCATTAAAGAAGAGCCTCTTAAGAAAAACCAAAGTCCACTGTCAAGGGAAGATAATAACCCCTAAGTTTAACAGGATTTCTGGAAGACACAATTTTCAGTGCATTTTTTGCTCCAGAAATTTACTTTTCCTCAATAAACTAGTTATCACTTCTTTTTCACCTATCCAATCAAATGTGACTTAAACCATCCAGTGCCTATTTCTATGAATTTTTCACTGCTTGATATTGAAAAGTATTGAAAAGGAATAAGAAAAGAATTCAGTCGTGTATTAGGATACAGCAAAACTGTTGTTTATTATTTAGCAAAACAAATTATTCACAAAATCTATTCTATTATCTGGATTCCTAGAAGAAAAAAATATCCTTTAGTACTGCAGAGGTATTGATTTACCTGACAGTTACACTTTAAATAATTTCTATTGGAAAGCAACCTTGGAGAAATACATGTAATATTTATTTTTTTTTAATATTTAAAGGCTGTTACTGTTCATGGATATATGCAAGATATACAACCAATGAGGAGATCTTAATTTTGTAAGTTAAATCAAGTGTATTTTCTATGAATAGATCTAAGCATTTAGAATAGCACCAACAAATGGATATAAAATTTTATATGTGACTTGAACTTGATACTATGTTGCAGAATGAAACTTATGTTTATAACAATGGACAGATCTCAGACTCAAATACTGGATTCCAGCATCAAAGAAGTGCAGGAGATGCAAACATTTTAAGCAATTTTAGAATTCAAAACTCATTTTTCTTCTTCTTAGTACTAGTGATCAGTCAGTCTTGGGATCAAGGGTCAGGTCCTGGCTCACTTGACAAAGGTTATCTAGCAGATTAACTCAGCTGAAGCCAGGAAAAATGTTCATTATCTGATCACTGAGCATCAGACTACCTGATTCTAGGCTGGCCTCAGAAAGGGATGACTTCTATCACCTCAAACTGGCATTTACTCCAAACAGAAAGCTTTCACTGCAAGGGAAAAAAGAAGAAAAAAGGAAAAACAAGAGTGGACAATGTAGCTGTTGGTGGTGAGAGCAGCATGCAGAGGTGTCTTCAGCTTCCTCCCAGGGAGCTGCGTGTAAATGTGCAAGGTGTGGCACATGCAGCATCACTTTTCTGCTTATTCGGATAAGGCAGGTGCATCTTGCAAGCTCTGGAAGAGGTGCTCAACTTTCAAGCTAATTGAATGCTGAATTAAGGTTTGTCTTTTTCCTAATCTCAGACTGAAAGATGCAATGATGTAAATCCCTTCACTCAAACGATGTCTCCTCTCTCCCTTACAAAGCTATTCTTATGTCCCCCACAATCAGGGGCAAAAAGGCACAGCAGTCCATGGAAAAGAGCACTCCTTGCAAGTTTTCCTGCCTGGCTGCAGAAAGTCAGGCTGCAGGTCATTAGTCACGCCCTTAACTTTGTATCCTCAAGTACTTTTTTTTTTTTCAGATGTTGAAATGAGGCCTGAAATAGAACCTCAGATGCATACAGCCTGGAGTGGAAAAGCAAAATACTCAGCTTGGAGTTTCTTGTCAGATCCTTGGTCGGATATTGAAGGAATATTCAAAAAGTTTGATGTGAAGAATATTCAAAAAGTTTATTGAATCTTGAAAAAGTGAAGGTTCTGCCTTGGGTTACCCTGGCTAAAAGCTAGTTTCACAAGAGTTTGCATAGATAAATTTTTTGAAAATCTCATTATTTTAGGGAAATAAAAATACCAATTATTCCCACATACAGAATCACAGACAGAATAACAGGCAGCTCCATACTATTTAAAAATATTTTTTCTCCAGAAATTGCATTTCTAAGTTATATCATTTTTTCTATGTGAGATTTAGCCAAAACGGTTATTCTGAACAACCCCATGACATGATGCTGAAAATGTGTCAGAAGATTATGGCATGAGAAACACACAAATTTACATTTCTATCATGATTTTCAATTTGTTATTTTATTAGTTTTTTCCTACTTTGTGTAAAATACTATAATCTGAAAAATATCCACTTTTCTGCTAGAAAAAATAATTTTTAATTTAATTAAAAAATAAAATCCTGCAGGCTTATATCTATGCCAGTAGGAATTTTTTACACTACATTTATTTTCCTAGAATGGATATTACAGGGATATTCCACTTACAGTTTCTTTGGTAACATGACTAGGAGAGAAACATTCTGACTCCGATGATTATTTTTTCATTTGCTTTATATTTTCATTTTTTATCCCAGGCTTTATAAACAGTTCTCTGCCCTCTCAACATTGCAATACTGATGATGTCTTATTTACATAATACGGTTCAGCAGCTCAAATTTAGGAAGAAATACTCTCAAGTTTGAAGGTTTTGCACCTTTTTGTGAATTCACTCGATGTCCCAGTGATCAAGTGAGATTCATCTATGGTTTTCCTGGTCAGCCCTACAAGCTGCATACAAACACCATTAAATTAGCCTCCTGACAGACTGGGTTGATGGCTGACCCCAGAAACTCCTGCTGTAATTGCACAGCTTTTACCATTGCCAGAGACATATATTAATAAGACCCTGTAGGTATGAAATAAATCACACAGGAAATCATATCCGTATCCACACTTATAAGGAGAGGAGAGGAAAAAGGGAGGAAAAAGGCAAAAACCCACTTCTCTCAAAAGCAGAGGAATGCCAGCCTGCTTTTCTGAGCATAACACTTTAAGGCATTTGGTCTGTACAAAAGAGAAATTTTCACTAGTGATGGTTGTATACTTGGATGCAACTTGTATGAAAACTCTCAGAATGTCACCTGCACTCACTCACTTTGATCTGCAATAGTGGAAAGTGGTTTGCTGCTGTCTCACCTGGTCCCTCCAACTCACCACCCACAGTTTACAGGACACCACTGATGAAATCAGAGGGAGAAAAGAAGGTAGGATTTGAGTTAAAACCTTTAGAGAAATGAAGATCTATTAAATGACAGTAAGTTAGAAATAAGGCTTTATGCTTTCTAAGTGCTGCTAATAAGAAGCAGCATGTTAGTTCCCTGAGTAGCTAGTGCCTTAAAAATATAGATAAGATTTAGTATTTCATAGAGATAACTAAAAATTCAGCACAATATTGTTTTGCATTTTTTAAATAGAACAATTCACTAAAAACAAGATAGTATTAACGACAAAACCAAGACAGATTAATTCACATAAACAAGAAAAAATTAAGAACGAAAATAAGATAGAATTGGAGACAAAACCAACATAAAATTAAGAACAATAAAACAAGATAGAATATGCACATACACATGTACGTATGGTGAAGAAAACCAAATAACATAAAATTACACTGAAGCTGTAGTGTTTTCCACATGTAATAAAAACTGGCATTGTCTGAGCAATTCCCTGAGCAATCTAGCAATCTCTACCTTTCTACCTTACCCTGCTGCTTTGCTTTTCTTTACTGGTACAAAAAAAGAATCATAAACCTGCACTTCACATTTTTATCTCATGGGGACTGAAAGTGTTCTCTGTATATGCAGCAGTACCTTTAAAGAAGTATCTTTGTATAATAGTTTGGTTTTTTTGTTTGTTTGTCTTTTTCAGTTCGCATTTGGCAATAAAAGGCGACTTTCAGCTCCCTCTTTCACACTCAGTCTCACCAAAATCAACGCTAAAATTGCACAATTTCCACTGCACACATGGACAGAAGTCGTCCTCCTAAAGCAGCGGATGGGAACAGGCAAGACTTTAGGTCTGGACCCACACTGAGTTGCTACTGACACAGCAAAACCTGTTTACTGATGACTTAAAAAGGAGATGGGGGATCCATCCCTAAGCAAGACGAGGCTGAAGGTAAAGATTTCTGCTATTAAAAGCTCTCTCAGATTATGTAATTTCTTTTTTTTAATTTTCTTCACAATATACACTCCGCCCTTCCTACACACTACCTCTTTGTACTAGTTAATCCTTCAGGATTAAGTAATTTCCTGCTTCTTTGGAAAATGAATTGTTATAGTATTAATGAAGATAAAATGAATATTCAATTATTTAAAGCAAAAACAAAAAAGGAAAACCTAATAACTGAACTTACAAAATTATGCCAAAGACATAGTTAATATAAATTTTGCTGTTCAATCTGTTTTTTTATGATTCTTTAGTACTGTAAATCCAACAAAGTTGTATACGGATAAATAAAATAATGAACCCATACAGGCTATATTGTCTTAAGTAGAAGTCAGTTAAAAATTAGTTTCTACCTGAAATTTGTGCTCAGACAGTGCAGCACAAACCACACTTCTGTTCATCTGGAGATCCATTTGGTTTCCAAACACACCAAGGCTGGAGTACAGCAGGTGGGAGCAATCACCACAGTTAGTTTTAACCATTAAACACTTCAGTTTCTCATGGCTGCCTTAAGTTCCAGAGATTCTCCCAAGGAGCTCACTTAGAATGTCAAAGGACAACTGTAAAGCCTATTTCTGGCATTCAAGATCAGTTTTTAACTGTATGAGGAAATTGCTCCTCTGGAAATAAACTCACTAGCGAGACGACAGGTTTGTACGCTAAGTTTTCTTTCCTTTCTCTCTCCTTTATTTTTTTCTCTATTGCTCCCATTTTATTATTTAAAAATGCTGAGATGTTAGAAAAGAGTTGGATCAAGTCAATGTGCCAGGCTAATGTTTAACCTTAAAATTACATATCACAGATAAAAAGGGATTGTGCTACAGATTTCACAGCTAAGTCCCTTATTTCAGCTTGCCTGGTGGATGCACGTAGGGTCTAAGTGCATTCCTCCTTAACTCATCCTGAACTACCTTTTTTTTTAACTCCTTAGAACTGAACTAGATTAGAAAAAGTCCTCTGGCTGAACAGTCTTTCAGTTTACTTTTTGTCATTGCTGAGCTACAGATAAACTTCAGCTTTGCTGTCAACAGATTTAATCTGGTCAGAGCACCAGATACAGAAAACTAGAATCTTCCATCAGAGAATTATACAATTGGTGCAATGACAAACTTCGTAGCTCCAGAAGTCAAAAAATTTGTGACTTGGGACTATATTGTTTTTGCAGCACTATTCTTAGTCTCTGCCAGCATTGGAGTCTTTTTTGCAGTTAAAGAGAGGAAAAAGAAAACTTCCAAGGAATTTTTGGTGGGTGGTAAGCAGATGACATGTGGACCCATAGCTTTTTCTCTTACATCAAGCTTCATGTCAGCAGTAACAGTCCTGGGGACACCCTCCGAAGTTTATCGTTATGGGGCCTCCTTTGTGCTCTTCTTTCTTTCGTATACACTTGTCATAATTTTTACTGCTGAACTTTTTCTGCCTGTTTTTTATGGATCTGGCATCACAAGCACTTATGAGGTAAGTAAAAATCATAAAATAAAGGTACTATTCTAGCATAACTAAGTATCATACATATATTTTTTCGGGAAAAATCTCTGACAGAAAGCTTCCTGCAGCGTTTTACAGAACAAATATATTAATATATTAATGACTTTTAGAAATAATTTGCATTATTCAAGCTAGTTATTTATATTGCAAAAGTTGAAATCACAATCTAAGGGTCAGAGATCCTTTTATACACATAGAGCAGAAACAGGATATGGGTTTACACACACCACAAAATTACTGTTGGAAAATATCTAAGCGTATCCAAATGCTTCTGCTCTTTTGGGTATTCTGCTTTGGTTTAGAGAGACAGACTTTAAGAACAATATTCAGTACTATCCAATTCAAACTTAGACTATATATGGCAATTTTGACCAAATTACTCTATCTAAATAGCTGAGGTGGATGGAAGAAAAAGGTGGCAGATCTGTTCAAAATGTAAAAAAGAAAGAAGGAAAAAAAAGCCAGAGCTGGAGAATGAATTCAAGCATTCTCTAGGAAATGAAATTATTTATTGGAGTCTGGTCCTAGATGCACTGCAACAATTATTTTCTTCTGAATTTTGTAGAATTTTTGCCTGGCATTTTCCCTGGAACACATTTTTACCTTCACAATACAGCTCAGTAGCAGCCCTTCTAACCTGCACATCCAGGACAGGTACTGACCATTTGGGATGGCCTCTTACTCACTTCAGTCAACTCCTGCAAGTCTGGTTGCTCCTCTCTGTGGGCAGTTTCAGCTAAGCAAGAATTGGGTGATGAAACTGGAGTAGTTCACAAGGAACTTTTGGTAACAGAAAGGCTGCTCATGCTCACTCAGCCCAAATCCAAGGAAGGGCTTTGGTCCAACATATTTGCCTGTGGTATTTGGAAATATTTTCGGGTTAATGAAGAGTAAAATTGATCATTGCTGCAAGTAGTTACATTTTCTAGTTGATTTTGATCCAGTATCAGAGAATTAAATACTTTTGTCATCTGAACAACCAAAAGTGTCATTGTAGGCAGAGACTCTTCAAGCATGCTGGAAAGATGACTGTTGGTTTAATAAATTGTTTTTAGAAATAGGTCAAGTTACATAAATTAGCTATGTATTTATGTGGCAGACTGTGGAGTTTATTATGCAAGAACCACAAGTTCAGCATGAGAAAAATGAAGAAAAAAGATGCTTTGGCAGTACAAAGTGCACAGCCTAGAAACTTGTAAAAGAGAGAAAACTTGTACAGCCCACGCCTGGTGTCTGCTGGGGAGCACATGGGACTATGGCCCAAGAAGAGCCACCCTGCATGGGGGCTTCCATGGGCAGAGAGGCTGTGCAAAGATCCCAGGTGGTGCTTCAGTCTTAAAACCTGGGCTTTTGTGCCTAGAGATCCACTCACCTCTGCAGTTCTTTTGAGGGTGGCAAGATCTCTCTACAGCCTTGAACCTGGAAGTCCATAAGATCCCCTTCTTGCCTCTCCACATTGGTGATGTGCAGATTTGGCTTTCGGCTGAGACAGGACAAGTGGAAAATCCAGCTTAGCTCATGCACTAGGAAACTCCATGTTGCTGCTCCACCATTTGCTCCACCTCCCCTTCTGTCACTACTGGAGTCAATGCTAGAGATGAGCTCGAGTCTCCTCATTGAATAGTAGGAACACACTTTCATTTGAAGTTTAAATTTCCTTGTAGTTCTTGGGATCTTCCAGTTAATTCCTCATTCAAAGCAGGTTACTGCAATCCAATATACAGCTTCAAGTATATGGTACAGATGAGAAGATTTTTTAAATGTAATTAAAAACATGTCTAATGACAATCCTGCTTTCCTTATTAGCTACGCATGACAGCAGTGCCAGCTGCCAGGTTTTCTTGCACATAAGGTGTTACTTAGGACAGACAGAAGGACAACATCTGTGTCACAGATGCTACATGAGCACTTTACCAAGATTTTGCTTTTTCCTAGTATTTGGAGTTAAGATTTAACAAGATTGTCCGTCTCGCTGCAACGTTGATTTACATTCTACAGACGGTAAGAGAACATTGGCATTTTTCCTTTGCTAGTTTCACTCAACATTGATTTTCACAGAATAGTGTTCCACAGCACATTTTTTAATAATGAGATGTTTTAATAAGTACTCTTTTATTCTTAGTTTTTTCACTTGAACAATGAATGCTAAAAAGAAAGTATGATTATATTTTTGACTGCCTAGCTTCCCTAACTTTTCCTGTTTAGTATTAAGAATGACTTTTTAGGTGTCCTTAACACTTGGATGTTGTGCTGAACTCTCACAGCACGTTCTTGGTCTCATTATATTCACTTGAAGCCTCTTCCCAAACAAGTGGATTCTGTCTTTCTTGAGATGCTGGTCAAGCTTTGCTAGGTATATTTAATTAACCATTTATGACACTGAGGTGAACCATCCTATTTGAAAACTGTTGCACGAGGTATCCTGAGCAGATACCCTGGTATCTGTGGTCCTGTGATGGTCACTGCTGTGACCATCTTGAAGGGTTACATTAGTTGTGTATTTAATGGAAAGGTGGGATTTGATAGGAGATTAGGAAACATTTCCTTATGCATTAATTCAATTTTAATAATTCCCAAACTTTTGGCAATAGATCTGAATATTTATTGACTTTGATGCTTTGTTTCTCCACCAGTTCTCTCAGATCTTACATCTAAAGGGATGTAAGATATTTTGATAGAGATTGAATAGAAAAATGAAAACTTAATTTCTAAGATCATTGCAACTTTATTTCTGTATCACTATTTGTGTTTTCTGGAGATACCCTTTTTCTATTTCATGAGGATATTTTGTCATCTATTTGTCTTAGCAGTAGAGAAATAACTAATACAAAGACAGGTAATGGTCCTTTCCTCAGAAAGGAATTAAACACAAGATTTAATTTTTAAGGGCTGAAACAGAAAGCCATATGCAATACAAGCTGATCTAAACAAACCCATAGATCTGGCATTTTGCTCAGAGCCGTACTCTAAATACAAGTTGCATCACTTGGCATTCAAATACACCCTTTTTCTCCTTCAGATCCTTTACACAGGAATAGTGGTCTATGCTCCATCACTGGCACTCAACCAAGGTGAGTTCTTACCCTGCACTACACTGCTACCCCAAATAGCCACACCAGAAGGATTGCTTGAGTAAATTAAGTAACAAAAATAGATAAAGACAAAAATTCAAGCCTCCTCAAAGGTTCTGTAAGAAGGTTTTTGCTTTCACCTTGTAGGTCTGCATTTCTGACTCCCCAGGTTCCTCTCACACCCAAGAAATATTAGCAGGAGCCTTACGGTTGCTCTCCTCTCCTTTCCACTCAGAAACACCTGAAGAGATTTGAAGCAAACAATTTCCCAATATCCTGACAAAGTTCACAGTAAAAGCTGATGATCCAAGACCATACTATGTACTTTGATTCCCCCCCATCCCTGTCTCTTGTATTCAGGTTTTCATGGATGTAACTCTTTTTCCCTTAGCCAGAGATGAATGCTGTTCTTCTGTCTGTCCCCAGACTTCTTCAATTAATATTTGCAAACTAGGCATGGACCATCCATCACTCTGGGTGGGATTTGTAATTTTACTGTCATAGGGCACAAGGAATCATCATGGTCCAAATCCTGGTTTTACCAAAACTGATTGGGAAGAAATTGTGAGGCTTTTTCCATTGTTCATTATCTGAGTTGCATTCAGTCTGTTCCATCCCACTGCTCACACAATGCCAAATTTTCTTCCTCTGTCATGCAGCTGAATTCCATGTGAAAGTTCTCATTCATTATTATACCATACTAACTTTGCTAATAAGAGAACCTTTACAAAGAGTTTTGCCCTCACAGACAATGACTAGTGGGTGAGATTTCAGTATCAGCAAAACAAAATTTGTGCATCTTGTGCAAAGTAACTTTACAAAGTGAAATGAACAGAGAAAGTTGTCTTAATGAAGCAAATTTTAGCATTAAATCATTCTTAGATGCAGGTAATGGAATTTACTTAGAGGTTGGGGCATTTTTTTTTTCTTAGGATTTTTTGGAATCTCTGAAGAACTCAGTTTCTCAATACAAAGTTCTTGACTAAGAACAGAAGTGAAGCATTGCTTATAAAGCTCTGTCCCATCAGAATGACATTTTTGCTTTATGAAGGTATTCTTAAGTGCTACTTTTGCTTGAAATTTAGTTAATTTCAATTTAAAAGAAAACAACAATGCAAAACCATATTCTACAAAACTAGAACAATCCAGCAAAGCTCCTAATAGACAAAAAAGTTTAAAATTAATAATTACTCCTATCCCTCTAAAACTAAAGGATTACAGCTCTTCTGCTACCTTACAGATGACTTACACCCATTTCACTAACAGTTTTGTTTTCCTTGGTTTTGCAGTCACTGGATTTGATCTCTGGGGCTCTGTAGCTGCAACAGGAATTGTCTGCACTTTCTATTGCACTCTGGTAGGTAACGGGCATAACTGAACAGTTGTAACATAGATGTTTAATTCAACCATCCCTTAAGCATGACAGACTACCCGAGAATTTATCTCTGTGGAGAACATAGAGATAAATTTCTTCTACACTGTGCTATAAGGAGGTCAGTTTGGAGGAAAAAAATCCTCTCTAATCCTCTGCTGTATGTCTCCATGTCTAAACCAGACATCTTGAGACACAGCCCAGATAAGGAGGCAATAATCTTCCCCTGTCATCTTTTGAGAAGATGATTCTTATCTTTTACAAATAATAGGCTGAAAAACACTGTAATGAAAATTGTGCTCAAGAACAAAGTGCTAAAACCTAGGAAGGATGATCAACAGTTCAGAGAGCTTTACTTTTGAGTGGAACCAACATAAGACTAGACAACTCTAAATTCCAAAATAGATATACTTTATAGATATTTGCAGTGAAACAGCAGAACCCTGGGGCTCAGGACACAAACTAATTGCCAGCAATGATTTTTTTCAATATATCACTCCACTCCTGCTGAAAACACTCATCATATGCTCTAGTACTGATTTGATCAAATATGAAAATAGCTATGGAAGAAAGCTGAAATGTCAAAATTCCTGGAGCTATTTTTCTGTATTAGACTAATTGTGCACCACTGGGCTCTGAGAATGTATGGAGTCCTATGGGATGCAGGAACAGGCCAAAACTCCCATAGCTTTTGTTCCACATCATGATATATTCATCAAATGCATATAGAGGACGCAGAAAAAAAGCATTTAACTGAAAGTCAGATATTCTCCTGCGCCTATGGGCAAACTATTTAGGCTGTGAAATTTCCTTACCTGCAAAAATACACACTTTGTGGGAGAATGCAGTGCCCTGATTTGCTTGGTGCTGTACATACAGCTCATGAGCTGTCAAAATAAGAAGCCTTTCTACATTTCTCACTACTTAAGCAACAGGGGAAGAAGATTTGGGGATATACAGTTTCTCTTTGTTTTAGGGAGGATTAAAAGCTGTTGTCTGGACAGATGCATTTCAAATGATTGTTATGGTGGCTGGCTTCGTGGCAGTTTTGGTCCGAGGAACGAGTCTGAACGGCGGAACGACCAAAGTCTGGCAAAACGCCCACGAAGGATCGCGGCTAAACGTATTTGAGTAAGAAACAAATGACACAAACCATCCCTTTCTGTATATTTAATGGTTAGAAACCATACCCTCAGTAAGCCAAAGATACACTGACTTGTTACTAAACAACCTTGGTGACTCAGAGAAGTCCAATCCTCATCTCTTCAGCTGTTGGCAATGCATTTGACCTTCAGGAAAGCTTAGGTCAAGAAATCAAAGGGCTGCTGAACTGAAAGGGAGAATTGCCATTTTTCCTTTTGTAGCTACAAATGCAGCCCAATTATTCCTTCCAATTTCATACACAGAATATTCTGAGTTGGAAGGGATCCACAAGAGTCAACAAGTCCAACTCTGAAGTAAATGGCCCATACAGGGATCAAACATGAAACCTTGATGCAGTTAGCACCATGTTCTACTCAACTGAGCTAATCTCAGTGGCTAATTGTATATATTTTTCATTTTCTATTCATAAAATTGACAGTATATTTTACTTACACTCACTGCAGCAGCTAGCAATAGTGCACCAGTGCACTGGGATAGAAATCTGATTTTCCTCTGGCTGTTTGGGGCATTTGTTGGTTAATCAAGGCAAGTCAGTGACAGAATCCAGCAGCAAGGGGAAATGTTATCTGCTGTCCCGGCCAAGATAAGGAGAACTGCAAAGATGACATATTTGAAAGATATACTTGTACGAGTTGGATTTGCTGAGTAACAGAATTTTGTTGCACAAAAGATAACACAGCAGCTGAAGCGATTTCCTGTAAAGGAAGTTACATCATACTGACACGTTATTAAAAGTTTACTTGACTTTTTTAGAGTTTGGTAAGCAACCTTGCTCCTTAAAGAAGACAGGGTCCCCGGCAGGATGGCTTGTAGGTCTGACACAATATGACAAGGGTCTGATGTCTGAGCATAAGCATCCTTATAAATTTGATGAATCTCAATTAAGTGATCCTCTGAATAGGTCTGAATGATATTTGCTTATCCTGACCTGAAAACAGTATATTCCACTATAAAAGTAAAAAAACTTCCAAATCTGATCACATCTGATGTTGTCTGTTTTGGCAAATGGTATTACCAATGCAGAATTTTTGATTCAGATGGTAGGACATACCAGATAGCTCTGAAAAAATCACCTACCGCTTGCTGAAAAAAATATGTTTAAATAAAAACCTAAATTGCTTCTTTCTTCCTTTCTTCTAGCTTTGATGTGGATCCTTTGAGACGACATACCTTCTGGACAATAGTTATTGGGGGAACATTTACGTGGCTAGGGCTCTATGGAGTCAATCAGTCCACAATACAGAGATGCATTTCCTGCAAATCAGAAAAGCATGCTAAACTGTAAGCTACCTGCCATTAACCTATTCCTGCAATCAATCAAGAATTGCACAAAGTTTGTCATCTATACTAAATAAATACTGGGATCACATTAGGTGGTAGTAAGCTAATTTTCCTCTGTCTTACTACCTCTGGCTCGAAATGACTTAACTATATGTAGAGGAAAAAGAAAAATCTATCTTTTACAGTTTATCAGTTTATGATCAGGCTTATAAACTAATCCTCAGAAGGAGAGTATGGCAAAGATGCCAACACAGAAGTAGTGCTATCTATAACCTCATTGTAAAAATGTATCTATTGGAACTGTGTTTATGTTATACTGGATTAAAAGTTGCTATTGATTTGGTAGGGTACAGTACAAGGTATTACCTAAATAAAATTAAATCTTAATAATGTCTTAAAATTCTGCAGCATCAGAATAATCAGACTCAATGAAGAACAAAGTGAATCTTCAAAATATAGACATACAGGTCTCCAGCTTGCTATCTGTTTCAAATGCAGAAGTATTATGTGTATAGGTAGAAATATTTTACTAAACAATCAGATTTTTTTCACATGCCCAGGGCCAATTGCTTGCACATGTGGCTAAAGAATAAAGGTGATAATTTTTTCCTTATTCAATCAGTTAGCTTTTTTACTGTCTTTAAACATATTAATTTTTCTGGAGGTAATGACTGCCTATATGAATTTATCCTGTAGAAAATTCAGTGTCTGAAAAACATTTAGAAGTCTCACCAGTGAGAACATCGCTAGTAGCAAGCTGGGTTAACCTTTGTTTCCTGGTAGCACACTCTGAACTGGCCTTAGCAATAGATCTTGCACAAGGTGATGTCCAAACACGATGTGAGCTCTCAGAACCTGCAGGATTGCTGACCCACAGCCACACAATCTTCCTGGCAGATGCTGTCAACCGCATCCATTTAATGTAATAGTGAAAACCAACCAAGACTCTGCGTGGTAACATTGGAAACAATATTCTGTATGCTTTAAAGGGAGGACAGCACCAACATCCCCTAACAGGCAAAAATCTGTTCTTACAAGGGGAAGGAATGACAGACCCAGCACCCAGTTCAGCCCATTTTGTGTAGAGGTTACTTGACTATTCCACCTCTGTGGAGTTGCTGGGGAACTTTATCCTTGCTCTATAGCATAAGGATGGCATAATTTTCCTTTTTCTTAATTTTTTAATCTTGCTTTGAATTATGCAGCCAATTTGAATGATATAACCAGTTGGGATTAAGGGATCTCTCAAAAAATTACAAAATAAATATCTTGAAACTTTTTAAAATTTATCTTCCATTAAACAGTTTCTCTCTTTTGCTCTAGGGCACTTTACCTGAATTTGTTGGGACTTTGGACAGTTCTAGTGTGTGCAGTATTTTGTGGATTAGTGATGTACTCTCATTACAAGGGTTGTGACCCTTGGACTGCTGCTTTCATTTCAGCTCCTGATCAGGTACAGATGTCCATTACAATAGTTAGCAGCTGCTTTGGGCTCAGATATAGCACATATCAGGACAGTTTAATTTTATGCAATGCTCTATGTTCTTTCAGCACTCAGGGACTAAGGTGGGTGCCAGATCAGGGGTATAATGACATCTATTCTGGCACTCCTGCAGTACTAATTCAATTGAGCATTTTTGCCAAAAGGCATTCCCTTTGTTCAAAATCTGCAACCATGTTACTTGAGACAACACCAGAACTCAGTAACATGCTCGTAAACCTAAAATACTTCTCTTCCATTACCTAGGAAATGCTTAATTAATTTCTTGTGTTGCTCTTGTGCTCCTTTTATCCCAGCTCATGCCATACTTTGTTATGGACATTTTTTCTTCGATGCCAGGGGTCCCAGGACTGTTTGTTGCCTGTGCATTCAGTGGAACACTAAGGTCTGTGAACCTGAATTGACACTTTCACTGTTTACGATAATTTCTTGAGGATTCAGAATGAGGTCAAAATATGATCCCCTAAGAAAAGCCCAGCTGTTTTTCTTAGAACAGCTGTTCTTCTTCCTTCTTCTAGGAAGAAGCAGTAGTTCTTTATTGAATTATGTTACATCCCTGGAGATATTTAAAAGACATGTGGATGTGGCACTTAGGGACTTGATTTATAGGTGGACTTGACTGTGCTGAGTTAAAAGTTGGACTCTGTGATCTTAGACCTCTTTTCCAACTTAAATTATTCTATAACTATGTTTATGATAAATTCTAACTCCATATCTTCAGTATCTTTTTTTATCCCAAATACATTTAAGAATAATGTTACCAATACAAAGTGTAGAAAAAACAAGTTCAGCTTCCCAAAATACTCTTGGGAGCTGCTTATGGTGAAATTCTTTACTTAACTGCCGCAATATCATAGTCAGGGATATAAATGTTTTCAGCAAGTCTATCTAAACTGTGTTCACCAAAGACAGACTCCCTCACCTATCTAAAAGAGTTGGGCCATTCATGGAGGCCCAGGGTTGCACTAGTGGCGACTGCACGTCCTTCAGTTTGTAAGTGAGTAAAGTTTTAATTCTGGAATATGTCTATATTTGAGGTCTTTGCAGACTTGTAAATGGAAGGGTTGGTTAGGATGTGTTTCTGTCTTGTTCCATGCCAGCACAAAGCAGACCCCCAGCAACTGCAGAAGTTGCAGAAACCTCCCCAGTTAAAGTAGCACATGTGAAAAATACTCTGAATCATACAGTTCTTGAAGAGCATTAGTGCTGAAAAAGAGGAGGCATTTCTTTATAAATACAACTTGATTTCAGATTATATCGCTTCCTATTTACTTACCATTCTTCTCCCTTTTCTACAGCACGGTAGCTGCCAGCATCAATGCTTTAGCAACTGTTACCTTTGAAGACTTGGTCAAGAAAGGTTTCCCAAACTTGTCCGAGAAGATGAGCACGTGGATCAGCAAAGGCTTATGTGGGTACTCCCGATGAGACCCATTTCATTAGCAACAAAGGGCACAGCACAGAGACTCCCTCAGAAACACTTGAACTTTGGAAACCTCCCCAGGAATGTAACACTTTAGAAACCCTCAAGGTGAACATCAGCCTGAGGCTTCAGATCTTAGACCTCTCAGCCCTATGTAGCAGAGAAACAAATACAAACTAGCATTACCAACCACTATTCAAAATCCTTAGAAAAGTTTAGTCTAGTCAAAATATTGGAAAACACTCTCTATAACACAGAAAGAATATTAATGCAGCTATTACTCTATAGTAGTAGTATATTACTCCATGTTACTCTATAGTAGTAGTATTTATTTAGAGTAATACAGTAAGTAATTTCTATTCAAGCTTAGAGTATTGCATAAGCAGGTTATTCAGCTTTTCAGAGAAAAAGTATGATAACGAAAAAGTAAAAAACCCCACAAAATGTCATCAACATTTCAAGCATCTAACATTATTTTAATTTTTAGGATATTTGTTACAGTTATTGCAGTAAGATCATAACCCCTTTATGAATACCATAATAATACTGTAAGAATTCTATTAAAGTTCATAAATATCATGAAAGAGCCAAACCCATATATTTTCTGCCTCTGTATCTGCTTCTAGTTTTCTCCATTCTTGTTTTTCCACTTACTACTTAGTTTTTTCTCTCTGTACCTAGAAAGACAATTTTTATGTCCAGAACCAAGGTGTGTTAGCACAGAAGTTTTGGTTGGCTTTACTCAAGACTGCAGCATACAGAGTTTCACCTGCCATGAAGTTAAAACTGGTGTCAAGGGAAGACAGCCATGCTGTTTTATAATTTCTCAACTGATTTATTAAATTTTTTTTAAAGTGATATTTAGAGGCAAGAGAAACATTTCTACACGAGGAATAACTTCTAAATTAATTTCATTGCTGTTGTTCAACTTTGTAAGAAATATCAATCAACCAAATACCCAATGAGATTTCACACACGACACTTCTGCCCGTGTAATGGTCTGCTCTAAACATCCAATGAGAAGTGCAATTCCTCCATGCTGCCTGGTCATGTCAGACACTATTGAGCTAGAAACCATGCCCACTATTAACTAGCACTGAGAGCCTTGCTGCCTTATCTTTTCCAGGTATATTATATGGTGTCCTGTGCACTTCCATGGCTGCAGCAGCATCGCTGCTGGGAGGAGTTGTGCAGGTATTTCTTGCTTCAGAAATGCAATTAATAGAATAGAAATGAACAGAAAATGTAATGAACTGAGCAAATAATGCTGCCAGCTCTGGTGGCTGCTAGATTACCTAAACCATTTCTGTGGACGTTTTGCTGAGAAGACTAAGTAGGGAAAAAAAAAATCCCCTAAGTCCTTAACTATTGACTCACTCCTAGGAAACAATACTGAGTGTGATTCTCTCTTTAACTGTGCCCTGAAATCACTACTTAATCCCTTTCTTCCTCACAATTTTCCCACTGAAAATTACAGATCAAAATCAGAATTGGGCATGTCTCCCCTCAGCTGCTGCCCTGAACTCCTCTTTCTTCTCTGCACTCACAGGCTTCCCTCTCCATCCACGGGATGTGTGGGGGACCAATGCTGGGATTATTTACTCTGGGAATTGTGTTTCCCTGTGCTAACTGGAAGGTAAGGAAAGAAAAATTGTCATCTAAAAGAAAATCTTTTGATGTTTTTTGGTTAAAACTGCATTTTGAAAATTGTTTGGGTCTTCGAGCTGCTTTTCAGATTTAGTGCCTGAGGATCTATTTATACATGCCTTTTCCCTGCCTAAATTTATCCTCCTGAATTTAAGTCTATCCAGCTGTGGAATAACTGATGATTAGATTCACATGAGGATTTTCTTAATTTTTGTTTTTTTTGTTTCTGATTTTCATTAAGAAGAAAAAATTATACAACACTTGCACCAACCACGAGATGCACAGAGTGATTTCAAAAGCTTTGCCTTCGTTATTTAACTTAAAACACATGAGCTCATTCCATATTGCCCCACCAGGATTCCCATCAAGGCCAGCAGAAGTGAAATGAAACCTGTACCACCGCTTTAATCACACTTCTGCTTTGACTTTTACAAGTAGAGGGCACTAAAACACCATGTTCTATACCTTAGCTGAGAGAGAACAGGATTTATGTGCACCTTAACCCATCATTACCTCCTCCTGCCTAATTCACATTCACAGAATAGCACTTTCCACATATCATCTCTAACCATATCTTTCTGTGCTTGCCAAGGGTGCTCTCGGAGGCCTTTTAGCTGGGATCAGCTTGGCTTTTTGGGCTGGTACCGGCTCTTTCATTTACCCTGCACCACCAACCAAGTCCATCCCTCTGCAGCTGTCTACCCTCAACTGCACAGTGGCCAACAGCACCGAGGCACTGGTTACAGCAGCTCCCACGGTGGCTCCAGAGAGGTATTTTTCCTATTGTATTTTTCCTGTTGTTACCACTACATTTTGCCAAGTGTGCCACCTCAGCCTGCGGCCTGGGGTGCAGGCAGTAACCACAGAGCAGGCTGGGAGTGCACACTGATGCCAGATGACACACCAACTGCAGCATGAGCTGCACTGTGCTGGCACAGTCAGGCAACAACTGAAATGCAGCTGTTGCTCATCACTAGGTGCTTTTGTTACCTCTTCACAGGCCTTTGCTGGCAGACACCTGGTACTCCCTGTCCTACCTGTACTTCAGTGCCATCGGCTGCCTGGGCTGTGCCATCATAGGGCTGTTGATAAGCTTTGTAACAGGTTGGTGTTCTAAACATATAGATATAGATATGTAAACAAACACGCTTTTGTATAAACTGTTTTTACTTTGTATGAACTTTTTGGCTGTCCAAAAAGCTGTTAAAAAGTCTGAGGCACAGACTCAGAAGTAGGCAGTGGGCTCTGATCCTGCTCCCCCACCTCATGGTCTGAGGCTCCCAAGGCTATCCATGGACTCGTGTATTATGATTTTCTTTTTGCAGGACCTAGTAAAGGAGAAGACATCCCGCCAGTGTTAATTAAGCCAGTCTGCAACCTGTTTTGCTTTTGGTCCAAAAGACTCAAAATACTCCTCTGGTGTGGTGTGGAGCATGAGAGCCTGGAGGTGGGTACCTGAACCCATCAGCTGTGGCCCAGGAGCAGTGGGAACACCTGCACACACCTATGTGAGGGCATGTGCTGAGCACAGAACTAACCAGCTTCCAACAGCTGCTTTTGAACTTAGGCAAGGGATGCTGCACAAGCACCACAGACTGGAAATGAGGTCAGCCAAACCCTGGTCAGTAATAAGTGACCTATTTTTCCCATTTTCATCAAATATGGGGACTCAGGTTCTCCAGGAGCTCACAAAACACGGTCTGGCCTCTCTCTCCCTGCCCTCCCTGCCCCACTGAGTGGGGACAAAACTGCACTTTACAGACCAGACAGTTCACCAAGCTGTCGCCTTCCACCAAACTCAGAGAAAAAGACTTTAGAACTCATATGCTCATGAAGCTCTCTTGCTGTTGCCATCCCCACTGTCAGAGCCTCTGAGGCTTCTGCCCTCCAGAGCAGCACCAGAGAGTAAAAATCAGGCAGTGCTGCACTCACCAGACTCTGAACTGCCCCTTCCCACCTCCACCTCCTCCACAGCAGCAGGGCCAGCAATTCTCCAGGTGTCTCAAGTCCTTGTAGCTCCTTAAAAAAGCATACAGAATGAAAACTTTTCTTCTTTCACTGTTTTAACAATTGTACTTTAATCAAAGGAAAAAGGCAGTGAGTATAGGCTTCAAACTACAAGGATATTTTATTCCTTTTTTTCCAGATGGACTTTGAGAAAAAACTGCCTAAAGCTGCTGCAAATAAAACCAGAACAGATTACACCTCCAAGAGTAATACCAACAAAGAAAATAATCACCAGATCCATGGTTACAATTCTAAGGAAAAGTCATATACAAATATAAGCAGAGAATCCCGCCTCTAGAAGCTGAGGGATGAGGGATGTTTAATCAAACTTCAGTTCTTCAGCTTCAGAAATTAATATATTAACAACTTTTACTGCATTTCCCAGTTTGTAGGTGACCAAGAGGGAGCAATTGCTCTCTATAGCAATAAAGGCCATATTTTTACTTAAGAATTTCTTGGCAGACCTGGGAAATGATCAGACAATGGGGTTTTGGAAGCACTGCTGTTTCAGAAGAAATGTTTTATGAATTTTGTTGTGGAAGCTCCCACTCAGATGCAGCTGCAATACATCTGCATCACACGCTCCACTCAGCACCTCCTCGTTGAAGGGGATGTGCGAAGGTGAACTTGAGATAAATTAAGACTTTGGAGAAGTTTGTGAGATATCTCACTAAGGTGAGTCTGTGAGCTGCACTCTGATGGAGGGAGAGAAGAGAGGTCAGGTTGAGCCTACACCCAGGTATCACAAAAAGTCTCCTCACAGGAACCTCACAGGCTGGTCTTTCAGTCACTGACATAACTGTGTTTGCTTCCTCTGGGGAATTCAGCTTTTCTTTACAACTTCTCATTGTAAAAGCTGTAAGACAGGGTAACAAATTTTACTTTGAATTCAGGATAGTTGTCTGTGTTAATTGTTACCTCAAAGGATCCACTTTTATGCAATCAAGAAAATAAAGCAACATTTAATGATGATCATGCCTCCTGCTTGATAATTCATGCTGAAGTAAAAAAAAAAAAAACAAAAAAACACATAACCAGGCAAAATAATCTGTCTGCTACAGTATCTTGGAAGTAGAGCCCACTCAGTGTTCCTTTTCAGTGAAGCACATTTCTTCTAAAACTGTTTTTTTATTTACTGGTCGTAAATAAAAGTCAACAGATCACCTCTCACCTTGATAAACTTCTGGATATAGTTTTTTTGATAAATATATTTGTTTTTAAACAAAATGCACAATTTAATGAAACCGACTGAATGAAAATATCAAGGATGACTCTTCGACTCAGCTGATATATTTAGCTTGTATTTCTTTGAAGAGCCCCATTGTTGCTTTTGCTTTATCAGTGACCATCTGTATTATGCAGATGTACGTCAATCTGGTCCTTGAAGTTACTTCCCTGTCTCTGTTCTTGCCCTACCCCTGGAAGTGGTCCCAGGATTTCAATTAGAGAACAGAAATAGCAGTCTGTAAATGACACTCCCTTGCTAGCATGGAACAGTTTGTCAAGAAACTCAGAATTAAGTCAATATTTATGTTAATCCTTTTTACACTGCTTTTATAAAACTCACTAAAACTTACAGCTGAGTCTGGCTAGCTGCTTTCTGTCTTAAGTGGCATGCTCTCCCTTCCTGCTTCCATGTTTGGGATTGTTAGCAAGGCAAAGGTGGAAGCTCAGTAAATACTGCTGTATCATATAGTTCTCATGGCCACACACCCTACAGATTAGGTTGTATTAAGAAAGTCTAACCACCATGCACAAGGATGTAAAATAATCCCTGGGTGAAAGTGGTTCAAAACACCAATGTGAAGTTACATATTCAGATGGAGGATGATAAAACCCTCTCTTGTCATGGTTGGAGGATATCTGATACAGAGATCTGTAACTCTGAAGACAACCAAGTGTCCTCCAAATATTTCTTAAGGAACTTAGAGCAGTAGTGTTATGCTCTGCACACATTTCACAAGTTTGGCAGCATTGAATGCAGACTTAACATCTTTTCAAGTCATTTGCCACAAAAGAGAATCTCAATTTATACATTTAATGTCAAGAAAAAGTGAGTTAGGTTGGCTAGAGTTGCATTCTCTCCAAATACTATTGAAGAAATATCCTGAAGGATTTTTCTTCAACTATTTCCAGATTAGTTTTGTTACAACTAAAGCTGCTCACTGAGCTCAAGCGTTTTCTGTGTTTGTAATGGAGCCTCAGGGTTACACTAATTCCAACATGTGGCTCATACCTGACAACGTATGATGGCTAAAATCAGTGGTTTATTATTCAGCCTTCTAGCAAGATTTAAGGATAAGTCCTACCAAAACTGGAACTCAGAGAAATTCCCGTTCTGTTGAAATATTCATGCCAGTGTTGTTTAGTTATCTTCTCATTTCCTCTGCATCCTGAGCCGTTGATCCTTCCAGAGGCAGATCTAGCCACTTTGGCTGAAAAGCCAAAATTATGAAACTAGGAGGAGATAAATCATACAAGAGCTCAAATGTAAGAAATTGTTAGTCACTACTGAAAGCAGTACAACATAAATGAACGAAAATTTGAAAATTCAGTCTAGCTGTGCCTTGAGGCCAAAATAATAGAATATTTAATAGTTAAAAATGCCTGAGCCAAGTATGACCCTGAAATTACTTTCTTACAAGACTATGGTTTGAATGCTCATGAGCACTCACTTTTCATGTACACAATTGCTTTTAATTATCTTTGAATATTTAGAATAATAAAGCTCACAACCTTTTTCAAAGATATCCAAGTTTATTACTGAAAAAAAAGTAATAATCAAATGTGCATGATACAGCAAGTAGTTGCATTTGTATATGTAAACCTTGATAAAGTAAACAGCATCTCAAAGACAAGTTTATGCCAGAAGTGTTTTATAATAGTTTATCAGATTTACAACTCATTCCTCAGTGAATTCTTTTACTTCTGGGGTACATAGCTGCTTGTAAAAGCCATCTTAAAACACAAAGGAAACTGAAAGCTGACATGCTGGAGGAACTTATAGCTTTTGCACAGAAAAGTAGAATTCTCCAAAATGCTCTCACTGTAAACTTGTTTTAAATATTACTTACAAAGTGTAGATTTATGAGTAGAAAAAATAGCTGAAATTTTATTCTTATTCCTTCCTTAGAAATCAAGTTGTATTGAAACATTACATAGATTTCAAATATATATACATTTTAAGAAATCTCTTATGATCATGATATTGCAAGTAAGCCAGGACTATCAGAGTTAAAAAAAGGTCTGAACTATCTTACTCAGTTAGATTTTACATGAGATTATTTCAAAGAACTGAAATTTCAGTGATACTACTCTAGGTAAAAATTAGAGCCAACAGTTTGGAAAATTTTTCAATGCAAAACGCCAAGTCATTTAAATAGAATATGAAAAGAAAATGTGATCTGATTTTTTTTTTTTCATTATTAACAGAAAAATCATGTTTTCAGTGGTTAAAATCTCACTAGCTAATTTCTCAGCCTGCTGCATCCTAACAAGTAGCTCATGTCAGTAAGAATGCCCACTACAGAGAACAACTAGCAACACAGAGATTTTATCATTTAGACAGAATGAGCCAACAGAACTAACACAAGGTCATTTTGAGCGCAGTGAAGAGGGAATACACCATTAACATTTCAAGACTAAATCCCAGCCCTGGATTTAAAAAGTTCCTGCATACCATGGAAGAGTGAAGTGATTTCCCTAGTGTTCCTTGTTGTGCCATTAGAACTTTGTGCTGTTGTGGTAATGTGCTATTACGGTTACACCAAGGTTATGACAATCCACATTTCTTGTAAATGTGTTTGCAATGGCAATATCAGATAAAAATTGTCAGAACTAATCCGTCATAGAAATTTAAAAATTATACAGCTGTGTAGGGTATTTAGGATCTATGTGTACATGTAGGAAGGGACATAAGGAGAAAAAACTGGTGCTGGGGGAAGTTTCTGGGGACAGAAACAGGACAGGTAGAGGTACCCCATACTGCCTCACCCTGCTTCATCCAATCAATGCATACTGATTTGTAAAAAGCACCAGACAGAGTAGTATTTGTGCACTTTCTGCTTTGGCATCTCAGTAAGGGACATCCAAAAACAGCCTGTAAAAAAAAATCTGCTGTTACAGAATTACCCAGAAGGCAGTGCAAAATAAAACACTGAGGGTAAGTGAAGAATGAGACAAAGGAGAAAAAAAAGATCAGGAGGCCTGTCCCCATACCTCATCCTCAAACCCTTATTTTTCAGAGCCTGTTACAATTCTGGAGCAAAACTTGCAGGAGTGAACATGAGCCTTTTGCTGCCTTCTGCTCATTCTCACCCTTCACATGCTGGTGGCTGAATTTTACCTCAGAAGAATGTGTGGTTTAGTGAGCATGAGGTTGAGTATGAAAAGACTTCAGGAATTTTTTTAAGCCACTAGATTCTCCACTACAGGAACATAGGTTAGAATTCACTTACTTTCAAAAAGTGTCACTGTATGTATTTTAGTCAGACAAAGAATGCATTAGAACAAAACAACAGGTCTGCTTAGAAGTGGACTTCTGTTTGAATTCTAAAATCAGTTTTAGCATCAAAAAATTATTATGAAATGCTGCCCTTATATTTGTTTCAAACTTTCCCCCCAAACAAGTAACATCAGAAGTTTACGAGGATTTAAAAAAAATAATGTTTCTGTAAGTACTACTGGATTGTAAGTGATTACTGATACCACTATTTTTATCTCTGTCCATTTTCTTAATAGAAATAGAAACTAGATAGAAAATGTGATATTTTTTATTTTCCATCAACTTTATCACGCTCATAAGTAGCTGTATAAAATAGTTTTATTGATAGGGCTATTGCCCAGTATATATAAAAAAATCTGGTTTATAATAGTTTTAATGAAAATTGGTGACATTTACAGGCTAACTATGCTAATTTGCCTCCAAAACAAACTGTGACATAATGCAAAAGTTTGCTACGTCCCACAATGCCATGTAGGACTTGGCAGGTAACTCCAGTGGATTCCATGGCTCCAGAAATTCTTTCTGGCAACACTCCCAGCTGGAGTCTGCAGTGGAGGAAGCCACACCAAGGAAAGAGCAGATGTGCATTACACATATGATTAGACTGATCATCTTAATGGCACATTAAGAATAAAACATCACCAAAACTCTTGCCTTTCCCCATATTAATACTTGCCTGGAAGCTATACTTCCCAAGGTACTTTTCCTTCTCTAGAACTTTGTATGAAGGAAACTTCTGGAAATTTATTAATTTTTCCATAAGATATTTATCTACTAACCTATTTTTACTATTCTGTCTAGACATTTTCCTTTAGAGCTTTCCACAGGACACAATTGAGCCTAATTGTGCCTCAGAACACAATTCATGACAAGTTGTTGTTGGAAAAGAGCACAGCCACAGTTGATGTGTACTTCATATTCCCAAGAAACATCTAACAAAAACCAAAAGCTCACTTATCATTCATCATCACTATTGAAATTTTAGCCCTGCCACCACTTTCTCTATAAATCCTTTAACAAAAAATGTTAGGAAAGAAAGAAATCATTAACACTGGAAAACACCTCCAAAATTATCAGGTCCAATCTTTGACCAAATATCACCATACAAATAAATCACAACACTAAGTGCCATGTCCAGTCATTTCTTATTTTCCTTTTTTTTATTCACCAAAATTCAGATCTCACACATCAGGCACAAATTTAGAATAAAAAGTAGTAAGAAATGAGGTGTATATCATGTATCTGGGCTTTGTGCCATTTCTGAAATGGAAATTTCTTTTGTCTGAATCAAGATGCAGAATTTGGTTAAGAATAATTACCACATTTTGAACAAATACTTCATATATAAAAAAAATCTAGTTGCTCATGCAATCTCTCTAAGGGCTCATGCATAGAGCAAAGTTTTCATAGATTAGATCTGCAATGATCTAAAGCATTTTTGCACAAATTGAGGTTCTAAAGCTTTGTCAGATTTCACAAATGCAGCCTGCATGCACAGTCTAGTCATACTAGTCATTTGTTTGAAAAGACAATATTTAGAATATGAAAAGATCACTCACCATTCAAAAAATACATTATTCCTGAGGACAGTGTGTGCCTTATTCTTTAGGAAAACAACGTGCAGTTAATGAAAGCAGCATGCTAAGTGGAGTCTAGCAAAAAGGTTTCTCAGCTTAAGCAAATGGCTAGACAGTGGCCAGACCTTTACACATGGTTCATGTCCTCCAAAAGTAAAGGACACACAGAGTGTTTCTCCAAACTTCCTTGTGCTTCTCCAGTGCATAACATGCACCAAGTCAGATCTACATGCTTGCCTTTCATATACGTCTATGTTCCATTACATTCTATATTGCTGAAAAAAATTCATAATAGAAATCTCAAAAATCTCAAATAGAAAAAGATTTTTTTAATGTGGCTTTTCAAGTCCGATTGGAATTTGCCTAGGTATGTACTGACATGTGCCAATACCAATAGCAGAAACACGAAAGCATTAAATAATATTTTTGACTTTTACCTGATTTTACCCTGTATCTTTATAACTTGGGCCAGCCAAGACATTTTGTTTCTAGAGAAAATATTAAAAAGAGTTCATCTGCGACCTTCTGAAGCAGTGAAATACTATCTCTAGGTGGCACAGAAACAAAAACTGTGACACAAGGTTAATGCTGTCAAACAGTGCTTGACAATCCATAGAATGAGACAGAGAGACAATATATTAAATCAAATGTTGTGATTCTATTAGCAATTAGGAGAGTGCAGTAATTTTTTTTCTGATGACTCCTGAGGAACTTAATGCACAACCCAGAATATGAAGGAACAAAACAGCCTTTCCAAAATATGGTAAGCTGAGTTCCATCAGCCCTTTATCACAGAATGAATGGGTAATGTATCTGATAGGACCAGATCTTCAAATTTCTTTCCTCCTTTCATGCAGTACTATGGATTCTCCTACATGTGCCTTGCCTGGTAACAGAGCTGAAATTAATCAATAAATCTCATGATTGTGGTGAAACAACTGAAGAACCTAAAAGTCTGATGTTAGGCTCCCTGGATACAATAGATCCTATTTACCCATTTTGATGGGCTCTTGACCCTTTAATTTAATTTCAATGAAATAAAATAAAATTATTGTGCTCATAAATGCAAGTGGATACTGGAATCATGCTTTTTAATTCAAGAAGGTAATGTAAATAGTAAAAATTCAGGTATTTTCAGATCTGTCAGCAGTGATTTTGCTGCAGCTTTATCCCAAAAAATAATGTCCAAATATGTAGAATTTGTAGTTACTGTGCTTTGCTGACTCTTTGTTTTTTAGATTTTTCTCATCCAATATAGAGAAGCATTATTTAAAATTGTACAAGAGAAACAGAACTGTTTATCCATTCCTTTCTCTGCAAGGTATCCTTTCAAACTTGTTTAAACATTAAGAACTTTTCCCGTATTATGAAATGTTAGTAACAGAAAATTTCATCACCAAAATGTGACTATTAACCACAAGCAACACTGCAGTATGCTGTTTGCACATAAAAACTGAAATTTGATTCTTCAATGAACATCTACATTTTAGTGATTTTATAAAAAAATCCCCCCCAAAGTGTAAGAAGGCATACTAATACTAATACTAATAGTAAATATAAGAGTAACCATCGTGTGTCTGCATCTATATACAATCTGTATACACATTTGCCTGTATCCAGCTCCAATGTGATGACATATTTAGGCCAATAAAAGAAGTGCACATTACTGCAACATTTACTATTACAATAAGAAGAACATTGTTACAAAGTGCTCTTCTCCTTCCCTGAACAAGCAAGCCACAATGTTATACTGCATGTCTCATATATATCTGCAGAAGCTTGCATACTATAAAGATATAATTATATTTTGAAGAGAAAGTCATTTGCACTGCATGGGAGTATTTCAAGTTAGCATTCTGTGAAGTCATGGAATCATTGCCCATACAGATCAAGTAACACAGTTAGCATGAAAATGAGAATTCTTTCATCCTGGAAGCGTGTGGAGATGGCCTTTTCACACACAAAAGTGGAAAGACAACTCAACAGCTGTGTAATTTTCAAACAGAAAATTACGTTCTCCTAGTGCTGCTGTTTTCTTTCTGAATTGGACTTTTTGGTTTTCAACTGGATGGATAAATTAATGACACTGATGTGCAAATCTTAAACTGCATAGTATATATTTAGCAGCCACACACCCTTTTTTTAGGGTAGGACCACATCCACAATCTCGACAAGAGACTAGGACAAACCTGACAAAACAGTAAGCCTGAAAGATCAAGTCATGGCCACATAGGCAACAACTGCTCTTTTCTTTAGAGGCATTACAGATGGAGCTGAACAATCAGAAGCTGTAGAAATAGTCAATATCACATAAGTTGGTTTTAGTCATGCCCTTACTCTACAGGTTCACAGGTAATTTTCTGTTTTCATCATGCTGATAGCATCTCCATAAACAGCATGAAAATCCATTGCCTTTTTTTTAAAACAGTGTCCAGATTTTTAATCTGTCTGCACATTTCTGGATGCCAGTTGTCATTGGAGCTCATCACAGACCAGTTACAGGTAAGGCTTTTCATTGTCATCATTGGAAACATTTATTTTTCAGTGCCCACCAAAGTATGCAATTGTACTGCCTAGCAAGAACATATATACACCACCAAATCTCACACTGATGCCAGACTGGCTTCATTTTATAACCTCACTCTCCAATTCCAGTGTTTCTGTTGTAGCAGGGTAGTGACTAAGGCCACTCATGGTGATACTGTTTCCCATTCTTTTTTCTTTCTCTTTGCAAATGTTCCAGTTCAGCCTCGTACATCATTTCCTGGACTAAGTATTTCTCTCTTCTCATTCTGTCACACAAGTCTTTGGGTATGTCAGGAATTAGATAGGCAATGAAAGACTTTATTCCAAAAACAAGGTGCTGAAAAGAAAAACAAAAATAATTGCTTAACATATCAATAAATTTTTGTTTGTAGGACTACACTTTAGACCTAAAAGTCTATGGCAAAATTGGAACTGAGATTCAATTTGTGATTGAATGGCAACTCTTTTGGTATTTTTAAATAAAGGCACTCATATGGGAGTAAATGAGTGATCTAAAAGAAATGGGCAAATGCTGAAGTTTTCTAAAAAGTAAAACAAAGGGTATAGTTAGTGACTTAAATAAAGATGTGACTACAGGAGAGCTAGTTTGATCAACAAATGCAAACATTACCTACAAGCAGTCTTTGTTCAGGGCTTATAATGGAAATAAGTAATGAGATTCCTGGGTAGCATGCAATATATTCTTCAAACTCAGCATATCCATTTCTACTTTTATATTAGGCTAAAATCATATTTTTCCTCATACAGATTCTATCTCGTATAACTGCGCCTAATATACACAAAACTTGTGTTTCTTCTTTTTCAATAAAACAGGAAAGATTGAGCAGGGAACCAACATGATGTATAAGAAGGCTGTTAGGGAAATATGATTTTAGAGGAGCTCTACAGTAAGTGCATCATCAGTCAGTTCATGATCGACAAAGGGTTGGGGAAGACAAATATTTTTTCTTCTCTCTTGACTGTAATGAACAATTGATTAAAATGACAATTTACTTGCAGAACTACTGTAAAGAATCAACTCAGACTTTTAAGAGGTAGAAAAGAATAGTTCCCTTCCACAACTAACCTCAAATACTATGATGAAGGCCAGCCGTGCTGCCAGGACATGCCAAAACTGCAAAGTGAATTCATATGGAGTTGAACTCCACGGTGGGGCTCTGTAGTCTCTGTACCTGCAAAGCAAAGAGAAACCCAGTAAATTACCCTGAGCTCAAAAACCTAGA
>VZTB01006122.1:162735-184998 GCA_013397245.1 Thryothorus ludovicianus | reverse complement strand
CCTTCCCTTCCCTTCCCTTCCCGTGATTCACTGTTTTCCAAATTTTCATCATCTAGTCAGCCACTAAATGTCCCAAGTCCCAAACTGTCATTATAAGGTGATGAAATTCCAAATATCAGTGTCTACTTTTAATGGTAGTCCAGGGCACACAGTGGATAATGCCTGTCCCAACCCGCAAAACTACATTAAAAATACAGTAGTTTTGTTTCAAGCAAGGATCTAGCCCTCATTGGATGTTAATACCTCATACTGAGATATAAAAGGAGAAACAAAGCATAATTTCATAAATTTAAAGCTTAGGAATCCACTATTGAATTTTGAATAGAAAGTTCTTTAGTATTCAGTTTTCCAGCCAGAATCTTCACAGTAATTCACCTCCAGTCAGAAGAGTAAAGCAGAGAAGAAATCTTTGCCAAGTGCTAAGTAGGTATACAAGAGAAGCCACTTGGCAGAGCCCAAATGAAAATCTAACTCTATGTTTAAGGGGTGCAGTGCAACATGGAGATGAGCTCTTCAGTTCAGCTGCCAGTGAGTAAGGGCCATAAGACAGTTTGAGAGGCTCAGGAGTGGGATGCCAGGACAATGCTGGGCTGAATAGCTGGGAGTGCTGTTTAAAGTCCTCTTCATGTGCCAGTTCTGCTTCCAGTTCCAAGGCAAGACAGGAAGAGGTGACTGAAGGGGAGGCTGAACTACAAAACACATTGAGGCCCATTTGTTGGTGGACATCAAACACAGCGAGAAGACAAAGTTTTGTTTTAATTTATTATTTATTTTTGAATTATTACATCAAGTGTGATTTTTTCAGAAGTCTTGGTGACAATTTTGAAAGGAACTAGGAGGGGGTTCATGTAGCCTCTGAATCTTTCACACACACTCTGAGATACAGGGGCCGGGTTTATACATTTCCCCTTTGTAATGGAGTCACAAAACATTTATATAAAAACAGCTGTTCTTCCAGACCAAAGAAATAGAAAGAACACCACAGCCTATTGTTTATAAAAAAAGTAGACTATATTCATTCAGCTAGGTAGAAAGTGATTTTTTATTCTGCTTTATGAACCTGTTAACGCTTCCATTATTATCTTTGACTAGATATATTTCTCTTGATAATTGGAACTTTTGCTAAAACCTCTTTTTTTAAAGAAAATTATTTGCAGTTACAAATATGAATATAAAACTCACACATTTTACGTGTTTTCTTAAAAGCAAATTATGCTTTTTCAAATTTGGGAATTATTTTGAGAACTTTTCTGCATGTGTCTTAAAGCCAGGGGATGGTGGAAGTAGATCTTCCTCATGAAATTTCAGGTTCTATGAATAATATTTCAAATATATTTTTTAAAAAAATGTTTAGGGCTTTTAGTCTCCATTCCACTTAAAAGCTCAAGGGAATGTAGAATCAATATACATTTCTGTCCAGCAATGAGAAACTCTCTTCTTACTGTTAAAATATCAGAAGGAGTGTTTTAAGATATTTTTCATTCAGAAGGTGAGTTATAAACCCTCCACAGTTTTCTGCTGAAGTAGCTCTTGCTGTCTGGATGCCTGCAGTAGTTACATTTTAATACCGTGAATATACACACACATTATGGAGATGGAGAGGAGAATGCAAACCTACACCTTGATGCAGTAGAATTTTAGTATAATTAAAATGCCGAGGCACGCTTGTCTTAACTTTGCTTAGCACTGAAGAAATTTGCTCATGAGAATTATATGTGAGGAAGGAATCTGCTGAATTACAATTTTTAAATTTATTATTTATATGAATAAAAGTTGAGCTCATACATAAAGCTAATATCTAATAAATGAATATTTTTGTTGTGCTTTTTGCCCAATAGTGTCTATGTATAACAAACTAAAAATGCTGTCCCTACAACTTCCTTTTTTTTAAAAGGTAGATGACAAATATCTATTTCTTCCCCTAAACCTGAACTGACAAGATATATGAAATGAAGACAGAGACTAAGCACTGAAATGGTGGAAGTGAAGTGTTTAGAGGAATAGAAAACTGTCAGACATTCAATTAAATGTATCTTGGGAAAAACAACCATCAATCATTCTTTTCAATGATCATGAAATATTATTACAAAAAGAAATATCAGTCCACCAAAAGCATAAAAGAAGGTATAAAAAAAATGTATGTATGTATAAAATACTGCAATAACAGTGCACAAGATAAAAAAACCCTAGAGCTTTAAAACTGCACATAATCTTTGCATCTAATTAAGAGTAAAGCTGGTATTACATGCATGTTCTGTGATACACCTGTTTTTATTAATGTCTAAAGCGAAGCAAATCAGAAATATTTATCCTGAGATATGGTATCATTCTGTACCTTATTTTTTTTAGTTTAATGTCTTTTTAGATGTTATGTTTGCTGATGTTTTAAGATTCAGAATATTTACTGAACAGTAGAAATCCAAACCTCATTATTTTTACAAATACCATAAACTTTAAACAGATCACATAGCTGGAAAAGACATGCATTCCAAGTTTACAACTGGTAATATTTAGAGTATTCATTTGCTGAGATTACTATTGTAAAGTTTTTATTATAATTTATTATTGCTATTACTACTAATACTACTACTACTAATAATAATATAGGAAATCAGTATAGCAATTTGCCTACACTCATTTGTGAGGTCGTTCCTGAGAACTGATGCAAAAAGCTGCCTCATGTCCTTTAAGTGTTTTCAGAGAAATGATTTTATACTCCAGGAAGTGACATTAACCTACTGCCATGAGACCAGTGTCACAAATCTTCACAAAGCCAGCTGTCACAGTGACAAATGCCATACTGACTTATCTTTGACAGGTTTTTGAAGTCTGCTAAAATCAGCTCCTCTGAGTTTTGAGATCACCTTGTTTTCCAGATGGAGAATGATGCTGGATGGCAGCTGGTACTGCTGCAGAATTGTTTTGTGTACCCAGCCTGATTTTGGTCTTGGACTTTCCTCCCGCTTGCCAGAGTTCTCTGCAGCTGTAGCGCAGAAGCTGGGCATATTGGTCATGATCCCAGGCTGACTTTTCTCAGGAGCAATCCATCTCATGTTACTGCATTTATTTCTAGGCCTCCTTGATTCCTTTATGTGCCTTGTAATGCTGGAGATGTTACTAAAGGAGGAAAGGCAGGGTTACGAGGACATGTCGGGTGTTGCACCACCACCCTTTCTGTACCTAGTTTCAGGATGAGAGGGGATGACTGAATCCCTCCTTAGGACTTTTAGGGTTATGAAGTTTGTCTCTTCCACTCAAAGTCATTGTTGGGAATTGCCAACCTATAAATTGATTTTCAGCAGTAATACAAAATTATTTAAAAAAAAATACCAGTTTCAAATCATCATCATAAAATCCTACCAAAAATATGTTAACTAAAGAGTGTGACATTGATACTCTAGTTTAGATTGGTTTATAGGGGTGAAAACACACAACCATGCTGCTGACATTTAAAACTTTTGAATATTTCAACTTTAAAAGCCTATTGATATATGCCTGGTCTCATCCCTGCTTAGAACAGTTGTTGGTCACCATTTTTAAGAGATACCTTCTCCAATGCATCTTCTTGAGCTTATGTTTTGTGCCATTAAGGAACTGCTGTTATTTTTTTAAGCAGTGATAAAGTATAATTAGTTCATCATCTTAGCATCTATCTGTTTGCTGACACAACATAAAAATTTAAAAAGTCAAATTCAGGGATAACTGCTTAATTTAATAAAGATCCCTTGTTTAGGCTGCATCCAGCATGCCAAAACTTACAAATGTAAGTAATTTCTGTGGAGTGAGATTGAGAAAAAAGCTTGGAGTAGGAAGAAGGCTCTTCCACACTGACAGACAGGCTTGTCCCTTCCATGTACTGTATGACTGCCTGCATTCCTGTCTGTGGCCATCACAAACAGGCTTTAAATTGCATAACAACAAATGAGTTACTCTGGTAGTAAAACTGGGTAGAGGACTTTGGGAGACAGATTAGTTTCAATAGCTGTAAGACATGGTGTGCTGGTTGTGGCAGCTGTGGTACCAGCTGACAGTTTAGCCCCTGCCATGAGTATGGCAAACTCAGTCTTATCAAGCATCTGCAGAAATTTCACAGAGGTAAATCCAAATTACTCTCTCTTGCATAATCTCAGGCACCAGGCATATCTAGATGTCTCATATGTGTTTAATTTAGAAAACTATTGGAAATAGACATTGTGGAGTGAATAATGAGGAATAAGCCTGATCAAAGGCTACCAGCTCTGAAAATAGACTTTGGAAAAATTCTTCTTTTTCCTTACCACTTATTTTCATTAAAAAAAACCCTTATTACTATTCAAGCACTTATCATTTTTCTTGCAGTGTAGAAAGAAACATTGGATTTTGTTTTCCAAAACTTGAGATTTCAAGAAAAATTGATTTTAACCAAAATATTTGGCTCAAACACCATTAGTTTTTGATAAAAAAATTTTGATAAAAAATTCTTCAACTCTGGATGTCTTCCTTTTTTACTGTACAACCAATGTGTCACCAGTGGCAACCAAAACCATAAAATAGATGTATAGTAAAAGTAGAAATCAAAATTTCTTTTACTTAATTTTGATGCAGGACCTATTCTTTGTTCCTAGTATTTTTCTTCTTCAAGAAACAATTTCAAAATAACAGGTTTATCTCTCTCTAGTTTGACAAAGCACTTCATGTTTAAAATTAAGGACAGGAGTAGTTTATTATGGTTTTATTTGAAGAATATGAATAAACATAGATTTCAGTCTTATATAGGAGATGACAGATCCTGGAAAACTACCATTTCTCAACCCACAATATTGCCGAGTTCTGTGAACTTCTCTACTCCAGTGAACCAGGAGATTATACGAGGCAGAGTGATGACAGAAATGCTTGTTGAAGCTTGATGCTGTCAGTGTGCCTGTACCACAACTGTGGTAGGTCTGCTTGCTCTCCAGGTCAAACCTTGAGTTACATATATGCAGAGATAGATTTATTTTAGATTTATTCATTCTTCTTTGCAAAATAATACATATCAAGCTGAAGAATTCAGTAACTGATTATAAAAAGTAGGACATCTTATGCATTTGTTATTTAAAAATGTAAAGTATAGGTTGACGCATTAACAGTAGAAGTTAGGCACACAGCAACTAAAAAAAGGTGAAAATACAGACAAAATGAAAATACAATGATTGTATTTTGTGAATTTCAAAATTGTGAATTTCAAATGTGTTGCAGATATGAATCTCCGACAGTTTCTGTAGATTATTAAATAGCATTGTAATTACTCTGTAACAGTCATATATGACTTATTTCTACCATTTCACCAGACACCAGATTGTGATCTCCCCAATTTGAGTGACCTGGAGATAGACACATTTGAAAGAGGTACAGATGAAGGAAGTGGTTTCCCTAGAAACAGTAACTTTGCGTGAAAACTATTCAAATATTGTTGTCTTCCTCTTTTATGTTTGTGCCTTGCTCAGGGATTTTGTTAGTGCACACTACACAATTAATCCTTTAAAGCCCTATTCGACAAAGATTTGCAATGCCAATATGCAAAATTCTCCCCTGCCCTGAAAAAGCCAAATGCTCCTTAGAAGTCCTTCCAATTAAGTTGAGTATTTAACACAAATAATATGCATTGTAAATTTCAACATCTTTCCCAGAGACACCACTCTGTGAATTATTTAATATCTAGGTTATAGAAATAGCCTTATTCACAAAGCTCATCCCAGAGTTAAATTTAATTTCTTTAAAATTGCTAGTTGTGACAGATTTAATGGATATCTCAGGACTAAAAGTTTTCTTTTTCCCCACACACAGAGTCTTAATACATGAGCGTAAACCAATGGTTTACTGAAGCAGTGGATGGTCAGTTATAGCATGAATCTCCATTAGCTGACTCAGAAAATATTGCAATGTTTTCTCATTGACTCAATCTTCATAAAATCCCAGGGAATAACTCATCTAGGTAGATGGCTTTACTACAACTGTCTTGATGGCTGCAGTCCACATGCTCTTGCTACCATTATAATACATATTTACACATAATTATGGCCTTAATGTTTTTCCCAGAACAAAAACATAATAAATCACTCTTATTACTTTTAGTCTTATTTTACTACTACTTGAATTAGTAATAAATCAAAAACAAAACCCAATAAACTTGACACCAATGTTCCCTGTTGTTACCTATATATTTTTCCCCTTTATTTCCTTTCATGTATGTCAGATTCTTGAACAAAAAATCATCTTTTGTCTTGGAGTCTTGGGATTTATAAGACCTCAGTCTCTGGGAGTTATGGGATTAGATACAGTATTTAGTGAGGCAGTCTGTGACAATGAGTACACTTAGAATGGAATTCCTGATTTTGGTTGACATAAGCAATACACTCAGAACAGCCTTTACACAAAAATATTCACCTCCAGCCTGTGGAGGACCTCACACTGGAATAGGAGAAGAATGTGAGTCCTCATCCTGAGGAAGAAGCAGCTGTAGAGACATGTGATGAAGTGACTACAACTCTCATTCCCCATCCTCCCTGCTTCTGGTGGGGGAAAACAGGGAGAGAATTCAGTAATGGAGTTTTGGAAAAAGGGAGAGGTAGGGGGAAGGTTTTTTTAATATTTGGTTTTATTTCTCATTACTCTGATTTGATTGGTAATAGTTAACATAAATGATCTCTCTCTGTCCTTGACCTGTATTATACTTTCTCCTCCTGCCCAGTTGAAGATCATTATGGACAATGTTGGAAGTTTTGTGACACTGTGTTGAGTCTTCTCAAGCACCTTATATTGACAGAAGATTGGGCAGCTGATGGAAGAGCTAAAGCTGGGATGATGCTGATAAGAGAAACTTGTTTGGTATTCTGTAGCAGAAAGTACAAACATAGTTTGAGATCAGAGCTCTTATGAGAAGTGGAAGAAAGGAAGAGCAGGGAGGTGGATTGCTCTATCAGTGCCTCTCCTGATTAAGCATTCAGCTTGCACACAGCCAGTAACCTATGACAGGTCCCCACTTCCTCAGTGGTAAAAGGAGTAAAAGCATTCACAGTTTGCTTCTGCAACTCAGCAATCATGTGTACACCATAGTACACATGATAAAAAGGTTAACATTTTAAAGACTAATGGGTATGCTTCTGCTTGAACCTTCCCAAACATGGAAGTAGATGTTTCTGTGCCACTGAACCAGTGCAAACTTGGACACAAAACGTCTATTTGGCTTTACTCCATACATTGCCAATGTAGCTCTCAGTAGCAGTGAGAAAGACATGTTCAAAAATATTAGAAGAGAGAATGGAAAAGCTGCATTATAAGACTGTTAATCCACGTCTTGAATGCTGTCTATAGATGGACTCCTCAGTGTCTGAAAGGGTAATGTAGAAGTGAAAACTGGAGGAACTGTGATCACAAGCATGGTTCTGTTCCAGTGCAAAGAACTAAATATGTAAGTCTGGAAAAGAGATGAAGGATATGAAAGAGCATTATGAATGTCATGGACATGTGTGCATAGGTCTTGAGGACTCAGAATTTCTTGCAGTGAGAAATTAGAGGCTATATAAAAAAAAAAAAAAGGCAGATTAAAACAAAGGAAATAAGATTGTTCTTCCAAAGGGTGGAATTCTTCATCAAAGGGCACAGAGGAAATATGAAGTTTCATGTCTAGAGAAAGGAATATGCCACTAAATATATAAAAATCTTGACTAGATCAGCAAGTCACTGAACTGAAAATAGGACTTTAATCTGAATTATGTTTGCAGTTTACTCTTGTCTAAGTACTGACAGCCACGGTTGGAAAGAGGACATGAGAGAGACACAAAGCCATTCTTCTTTTCTTATTTATCTGCAGAGACTATTAAAAATTTTTATATTGAATACTTATGCTATGTACTGTTAAAATCTTGAATATCTCATTCTTATTTCCTTAAACTAATCACTCATTTATTATTCATGTCCTCTTTCAGAAATTTTTACTTAGTCTCCAGTCACTCTTATCTAAATCCTTCATATTTATTCAGGAATCATACTCTTTAATTGAAGTTGAACTTGAAAATCTCTTGCTTTTTTTTTCCTCAGGATATTTTCCAATCTAATGTTTCTATGGGATTTTTCCAGGTGCTATTAAGACCAGTGAAGAGTTAAAAGAAAAGTAAGCAAAAAATTTAAATATGATTATTTCATTTCCCTCTGCTCTATAATTTGAGGGTCATGCTTAAATCTTCTTTTCTTTAATTTGTCTCAATTTATTTTTAGGCCACTATGATATCACAAATAGTTTTATGACTCCTAAATTCCCCTAGAAAACATAATTTTAATACATTCAACTTCCCTGATAAGAAATGGAATTCAGCTCCGATAATATCAAGCCATTTCTTAAATTTTGATCCCTCAGAGACCACTGTTGTAACTGACTCCTTTCTTCATAAAAAGTTCACTGCTTCATCTTTTGTCAGAGCTGTTTTCTTTCCTGATTTCATACTACAGTACTGTAACACCTTAATAGACCCTTATGGCATTGTGCTTGACTCCAGATTTGAGATGAGAGGAAAAAAAAGGCTATACATCAACTTTACCTACGATTGTAAGAACATTGTCACTTACCATATTATTACTGGGAGAACACAGTAAGAAAAACACCTTGTACTGACTGTTTATATATTTATAATAATACTTATTTTCCGTTTAATTCTTGGAGAATGTTTAATATAATTTAAATTAGTAATTTCAATTTCTCCCATCTGTGTTGTGGCTTTACCTGTGTAAATGAAGGGGTTTTTTCATTTTCATCTTAATGTCTTTTTTTATTTTTCTACTTTTCATTTTTTCTCACTATTTATCCTGACTGGTGTTCAGTGGAAAGGCCCCATAACCTTCACTGTAGAATTTAACTCTCCTGGGAAACATTCTGAAGGCAGGCAGGCCTTGTATCTTTAACTGAAGCATTTCATAATTGCCTTACAAAATTAAAATATAGCCCATGTAATTTGATTTCACTGTCTAGAGATATTAAACATTACCAGATATTTTTAAAGGCAGACCTTGGAAATCAGTGATATAGATAACTATAAGTTTGTATATAACATAACTTAAATGGAATAAGCTTATTATCAATCAACCAATTTCTATCACCACCAGAACCATCATTAGCAAATGAATATGTGTGTGTGATGAAACTCTTCACTCCCTGCTGAGGGCACTCGAATGAAGGAAAGACCCCCCAAGCGACCAGCACATAACATTAAAGAATGTCTGTTATCTAATACTCAAAACTCTGTTAGAAAGTTTCTTGCCATCTGGTTTTGATATCATCACCACAGGCTGCAGGGGAACCTCAGCTCTGGAGCTTGGAGCACCTGCTCCTCCCTTCATCTGCACTGACCTTGGTGTCTGCAGAGCTGCTCCTCTCACATGCTCTCACCCTACTTTTCTCTGGCCAAAATCACAACTGTGCAATAACCTTCTTTTTTTTTTTTTGTGCATTGCCATCATTTCTGATTGGCCCAGCCTTGGCCAGCAGCGTGTCCAGCTTCAGAGCTGCATGGGATTGGCTCTGCCAGACATGGAGGAGGTTTCTGGAAGCTTCTCACAGAAGGCACTCCCATAGCCCCCTGCTACCAAAGCTTGGCCATACAAACCTAGTACAGAAACATTAAAGTTTTTTCCAATTAACAGTTTGGTCCAGTAATTTCCTTTGGTTTTAATAATTAATTTCAAAGTAATCAGGCTTACATATTTATTAGTATTGGTCTTCACTCAAGGGGTTTCCTGAAGAGCAGAATGTCTTGCTTTAACCCTTTACCATTTAATAACTGCAATTGTCAAATTTCAGCAATTTCATCTTTCAGTGCCTTTCTTAAAAATTTCTTAGCGGAGACACTTTTAGAAAGTTTCTTAATTAGATTAACATTTTAGAAGGAGAATGTTGTGCATGTGTCAGAAAATAAATCTATTCTATTATTTCCAAAATTTATTCAAAAAGTATTCAAAAATTATTTGACAGAACTTTCAGATAGGCAAATATGATGTTATCTCAGTGGAACAAGTGAAAGTTAATTGTGACAATAGTTAATGGCACAAAAAAATCATATTAAAATAGCTGTGTTTTCTTCTAGTCACTATAAATACCATTCAAGCAGATATAATACCAGAAAAATTCAAGATTCTAATGTTTTCCTTAAAAATCTGTTTCTTATTCTTCTTTTATTTAAGTAATTTCCTGTTTTGAAATTCCGTGGTAGGTCAAAAAGCTAAAATGAGCATCTTGAAAAGAGTTATTTAATCTCATCAAGGTGAAATAATTTTAAACATATAATTTATATAATGGCTGTGCTTCTATAAAAGCTGTTGAGCTCAAAAATCAAAGGGTAACTGAGTGAATCTATATCTCCCCAGTGAGGTAATAAATGCACTTTAACACTGACCTTTCTTTGGGCAGTACCCTCAAGAGCTATTCAGTGTGCTTGAAATGCTGACATCAGTTAATCCATTTGTTACATCACAAATTTGGGCATCTGTTACATTTTTTACTTGATTGCTTTGTTTAAGGCTCATAGATCTATGTACAATGTCAGCTCTCCTGTGCATGTTGTTACTCTATCTACATGGTGTTTCATTGATTAATCCACTTTGGTTATTATCTGGAAGGACTATTAGCAGTGGTGGCTTCCAAAATTCCTATTAATGCAGTTTCACACAAAAATTGAGATTTTTTTTTCTGGACTATAAACATAATAACTCAATTTAATAAGAAAAATTAAATTAGGGTTGGCTATCTTGCTTAGTGATAGATGTAGCAATTTCGTCCTGGGGCAATAGCTGCTGATCATTTTTTTGAGAAGATGTCTCAGATGTGACATGAGATATTTCAAAATATGGCAATAAAAAGTCATCTCCAGCTAGCAGCATTGCCACTTCATATGGAACAGAGCTCTGCTGGAGTTATTATTGAGGAAAAAATGGAGAAACAAAATGTCTTTTGTTATTCTATCTTTCTGAAGTAAATTCTTGAGCCTTAGGACCACCAATTTTTTATACTTTTTTATTTTTTTAATTATTTTTTAAAATTATTTTATATTAATATTAAAATTCTTCATATGATTGGGAAAAATATCAACAGAAGATAGTGAAACATGTATTTTTCATCCCACATTGACTGCAGCAGAATCATTCTGTAACATGATCCAGGGTAATGGGAAAATGAATATCAAATCCTTTAGGTTTCAGAGTGTAGCTTATAAAGTGACATCTGATGGAAAGCAAATGCTTAAGCTCAAGACAGCTATTCAGACTGTGTTACCCAGAGATGCCAGGCCTTGAGATGCTTGGCTTCATTCTAGACAAACAAGTCAACCTTTCTACATATGGACACCTACAGAAATTAGTATTTAAACTTAAATCTCAAGAATTTACTCTTCTGTTTGAGTTGGAGTTTACAAGTCTGAGCAGTTCAGAAGTAGTTGAGAAGACATTTAAATTCCTTTTAAATCCAGAAGGAATTCCTGTGCATTGCAATGTAAATGCAAAAGAAAAAATGTTCTAAACTCTGCTAAACTTTAGGGAATATAATTTTGTCATAACTAGTTCATGTCAGGCAAAGATCTTAAACATTAAACTAGACATTAGTAAAGGACAGTGAATAATATAGTCACAAAGCTAGATAAAATTCAGTATCAGGGTGCATAATCTTGTACATCAGTAGAATGAACAGATGACTAGGAAACCAGCAGATGATTTTTGGGACTGCTTTTACAGTTGTTGTGGTCTAACCCCAGGCAGCAGCCAAGCCCTGCACAGCTGCCCGTTCACTGCCACCAGCAGGATCGAGGAGAGAACTGGAAGGGTAAAAGTCATAGAACTTGTGGGTGGAGATAAAGAGAGTTTCATAGGGAAAGCAAAAAATAAAACCAGTACAAGGAACAAAACAGTAGAAGGAACTAACTGACTGCTTCCCAAGGGCAGGCAGTTGTTCAGCACTTTCCAGGAGATTAGGTCCCCATCGCATGCATTGGTTACTTGGGAAGACAAACGTCATCACTCCAAATGTTCCCCTCATCTCCATTTTTTCCCTCCACTTTACATACTAAGCATGAAGCTCTGGAATATCCCTTTGGTGAGTTTGGATCACCTGTCCTGGCTGTGTCTCCTCCCAGCCTCCTCACCACTGTGGCAGTCCAAAATGAAGGAAAGGCCTTGGCTCTGTGCAAGCCCTGCTCGGCAAAAACCAAGACATCTCAGTATTATCAACCCTGTGTCCAGCACAGATCCAAAACACAGCCCCATACTTTATACTCTAAAGAAAGTTATCCCAGAAAAAAAACAGCACAAACTTTAATCAAATATATTTGTTAAATGAATAAAATCTGGCCAGAGAGGCTTTTTAGACACACAAGTAAATTTAAATGCTAATAGTGCTTGTAAAGGTTCTAATACAATTAATTATCTGCTTTTTCATGATTTTAGTTTCATCATAGGACTCTATTTTTTGATCCACTGACAGATAGCATCTACCACATGAGAGTAATTGTGAACATAGCAAAAACATGCTGAATATGTAAACATGAAGTAAATGACTTTTTTTTAGTGAATCTTAGAGTTTAGGAACAATAGAAGAATTCTAACATTTCGTTGTTTGAGAATTTAAAATAATTATGCTTTGATATTGAAAATTTTTGAAGAAGATAAACTTGGTACATAAGTTATAATTATCCAGAGAATAATTAATTTGACTTTGCAATAAATTATTTTAAAACTGGATATCTCAGACTTGGCATTAAATAATAAGTGGTTAAATATTTGTTGATATTTAAAAATATTACCTAGATTTTATTTCCAGATAAGAAACAAGCAGAAATTAAGTCAAATGTTAATGCCACATTGATCCATTTGATGAGAATAACTTTAGCTGTCATTTATCCTCCTAATATTACATATTAGACTATACACCTAAAGCAGGCTGAACTCAGAGCTCTTAACTAAAATCTAGAAGTCAAAATGGAAGGACTCCTCTTTCTTACTTTACTACATAAATCCTCTGTGGAAAAAATAAAATATGTTTATAGGTTCAAAGACTTCTAAATTAATATTGATGTAAAGATGCATCATATTTAATCAACAAAAGATATGCCATAAAAATAAAGCCTGGATTTGACAAATGAGTGAGTAATTTTTCTGATGTCAGGTGTCCGAAGGCTTTAAGTATGAAAATGGAGGATCTTCTTATTCAGTGTGTGAGGTAGATACACACTCTATTCCCTTTTGTGAATGTCATCATTAACAAAATTACAGAACAATCAGAGCTGAACTAGTGTCTGTGCTGTAGAAGGAAGTGTGTGAAGATCGAATGAAAAGTCTCTGTCAGAGGCATGTGTTTTAAATGACTAGTGTTTAATATGTTACATGGAAACAGACAAATGTGTTAAGCAAGCCCTTCTGTGAAAAAACAAAATGAGAACAGAATAACTCTTCTGCAATTTCACAGCTTAGCTACAAGTAAAATGACTTCTTTTCTATCTTTAAATCTTGTAAGCACCTTAGCCCCAAGTACCATGCAGCTATCATGCCACTTACACTAGGATTTGGTATGTGACATATACCAAGTAGTTGTCAAAAGGGCCCCAAGCAATCATTAGGTGTTAGTTTCTTATTTTCTGCATAGATTATTATGGTATTTTCACAGAACCATTGTCTGACCTTGATTAAAATTCAGGAAATGTTAGCCCATTGTCTGTGTTCAGACCAGAGAACAATACCTCTATTTTGACGTACCTTTAATAAACCAGACATTTCATTTATCTTTGCAAAATAGATTGAGATTGCTGGTTTATTTATCCTTCATGCACATCTGAGATGTAATTGGCAGACTCATTATAGACATATTATTAAGCTATTTCATCTCTACATATCATTTCACAATAATTCAAACAATAGCAATTTGAGCTCTCTGCTGGCTACAAAAATAATGGGAGTGCCTTAGAGTCTACAAAATATATTGATAATATTACTCAGTTCTCATTTTACATTTTAATTGAAACCATTATCAAATAATGATTCTTGGCCAGAAATAATAGTTAATAAAGTTCTGCTCCTGTTGCTCTAAGGTCTGACTATTCCAGCTGAAGGATAAGAGCCCTCTACTACAGCTTTTCTACCAGAAGTCAAAGTGCTTATTAGAGGACTCAATACACATGTGTGGTGGATGTACAGTGCTCTTGAAAACTGCTGGTTGGTTTACCCAAAAATGGAAATATGCTTCTGTATGATATGAATAATATTTAACAATGCTATCATCATCTGAGGTTTTCCAGGTGTGTGTCATGTCCTGCCAGAAAGTTTCTCATGGTATTGTAAATTATAAATCAAATAAACAGAATGAGGGGATGCATAGTAATTTTGCCCTGCACTGAGCAGTGCAGTGGGTGAGGCAACCTCAGGGGTCCTCTCCAACAAAAAGTGATTCTCCAATTCAATGAGCCTGTGCTTGTCCCAGGCAGTGCCTGGACATGACTCAGACACTGCTCTCAGCAGCCTGCAATGGACCATTCCTTCTTATGCAGAGAAAAATCAAGGCAGAGAGTTAATTTATATGATATATCATCAGCCATCAGATGTATCTTTTGCATATAATCCCTGAGAAAAACATAGGCCTGTAAGAAAAAATCTTCTATATGATTTTTTTTTTTATCATTACTATATAAACAACTTTATTCCTAAGTGTAAGAGACTTAAAGATCACAATTGTCTTAAACACATTCAAGGCCAGTGAATGAACTTGCCATAAGATAAACCACCACAGTAGGAACTTGAGACAAGCACAGGAGAGAGGAACTTGTAGCAGGAAGGCACTAATTCCAGATTTAGCAGAGCTGAGGTCTGGTTAGCACACCTTAGTACATCCAGGCAGAAAATTCCCTCTGTGGCAGACTGGAAGAAAGGAAGCAATTGCTTATGAACATGCTATCCCAAGTTATGGGAATTGCATCTCTGCCATGGGATCCACAGGTGTGGATCAGATTATCTTCTGCTTGATCTCTCTGTCTCTCCCTCTTCAACCCCACTTCCCTTTCCCATTTCTTTCTCACATTTACAGTTAAATAAAATCCATACTATTGATTTTGGCTTTTGGACCTTAATTCAGGCAGTGGTATCTCTTAAAAATTGGATCATAACACTATGTTATTTACAATATCATGGAATTTTAAAATGGCTTTGGCTGAAAAGGGACCTTAAAGATTATCTAGCTCCAATCCTCACTCCATAGACAGGGACATCTTTCCCTAGATTGAATTGCTCAGAAGCCCACCTGAGAAAGGCCAGAAAGCCTGGCCTTCAACACTTCCAGGCATGGGGCATCCACAGCTTCTTCTGGGAAACCTGTTCCTGTTCCTCACCACCCTCATAGCAAAGAATTTCTTCCTAATATCTAATCTAAATCTACTCTCTTTCAGTTTGAAACTATTTCCCCTTATCCTTTCAGTGGTGATCCGGTAAAAATTCTCTCTCTATCTTTCTTGTAAGCTTCCTCCAGAGAGTGGAAGGCCACAATTAGGTTGCACCCAAATTACCTTAGCCTAAACTCTTAAGGAAAGTGTTTGACACTTTGATCATATGTATTTTTGTGCATGAAGATGAATGAGTAGTTATCAGCCAGAGTTCCCACTAGTGAAATGTTTGTTCAGTTTTTAAGAGCATAAGTAAATATATCAGTAACCATCAGGCTAAGCAAGCAGAAAAATATGCATATCACTGTCCACTCACTGAGCTCCCACCACTCCAGTGTTGGCTTACTTTTTACTATCCTTTTATTAATTTAGGCTCAGCCTAGGGACACATGATGATTTCTGAATTTCTCTGTGTAAGTGTAATAGTCTACCCAGCTGAAATTGCACTTCTGTTATGACACATTTGTCCCATGGTGCAGCAAAACAAACAAAACTGTAAGAGCTCCTTTCTCTGCATAATGTTTTTCCTATGCTATGCATTCCAAAGAGTTAATATAAACCTTAGGTTAGTGTAATAAAAATGATGATTTGGTTTCAGTTATTAGGAACTCTAAAAGGGGATGTTTCATTTGTTTGCTATTTTAATTGCCTTCATACACCTTTTAGGAGGCTGTAGATATCTTCTTCTCAAACATTTCTACATTGGCTTGACAATGTAAGGTTGATATAGTAGTGACAATAACAAAACTGCATAACATGTATAATAAAAACTCTTGTTATTTATCATAGCCAGCCCTCCCCTGTGTTCACATATGAGTCATATGAGCATCCATCTACACTGACTTAGAGATTAATCAGACCTTCTTGCTGTATACTTACATTACGTGACACTCAGGTGTAATAAAGGAAGGGTACTAAATGGACTAAATTTATTACAAGAAAAAAGAAAAAGGAATAAATAAAATGAAGCAGAAATACAACTAATGAGATAAGTGTTTAGATAGGAACTAGTAGATTTGAGACTACTGAAAATCTGATCTATAGAACTGAAATTCAAAGTGCAATTATTGAACAGTTTTATCCTTGCCAGTTCTGAATTAAATTTAAAAATGAAAAATGCTTTTCATATCCTAATGACTAAAGTTATAAGCAGAGAACAAAATTGAAAAGCATGCACTCTTGTAGTTCTTGATTTTGATACATGATAAAGTACAGATTTTCATGTATTGTGTATTAATATCTTTTTCATTTTACCAGAAAAGATGTTCAATTTCTGTAGATATCAACACAAGGAAGAAATCAGTAAACTTTATCTAAGCATAGCATATTCTACATCAACTAAAATTAAATTTCAGAAACTGACCTGAAAAGTGTTAGTGAAGAAAGTCAGAGAATCTCCATATCTTCCAAGTTTATATGTGGCTACCAAAGATCAAATTAATCAAATTAACCACAAACAGACATCTTCATGGTGATTTTTTCTTTTTTTTTCACTTATTTTATGAATTTTAGATCTTGTTTATTACAGATTTTTGAATGTTTATTCCTCAAAACTTCTCACTAAGACAAGTATAGATGTCATATTTCTATAATAGTATTTTTTTTTTACATTTATTCATTAAAAAATGGCTATTTCTTTGCCCTTTGGTGGGCAACAATCACAATGATTAAGTAGAAAAACTCCCAAACAAACCGTTTTAATTAAAAATATCTTATTTACAAATCTCTTTAATTTTCACAATAACATATGGCTGCATCAAAATTTAAAACCTTGTCTGAATTTGTATCATCATAGATTTAGATAGTATCCTATTTTCATTGTTCTGGAACTATTCCATAAGGATGATTTGGAGTCACTTAGATGGCAATAAAACTATTAATTTTCTTATAGATTGTATATCTCTATCTTGCAAAAAGGAGTGAAGATTATTTTCAGATACTTGCTTGATATCATGAAGACATCAAGACAATTGGCAGCCAGAAGTGCAATAGAAAAAGCAGAATGAAAATTCTACTTCTTTAGAAACTTCCCAGTGATGGTAGATAAAAATAGTCTGGTTATTTGGCCTCCTTTATCCGCATTGGCTAAGAAGGTGTGCAACAACTGACCTTTGAGACTGACCTTATTTTCAGATACTGCTGGTTTGACCCCATAACCCTTGACGAGAGTAAAAAAAGCCATAAAAATACCATAGAAAAATAATGTAGATTAACTCTGCTGTAAAAAACAGTCATTCTGCTGTACTTGTGTCAGGAAAATTATTTCCTCCTAAGAATTCCAAGAGAGTATTAAATGACTGTGAATTTAGCCACTGAATATGAGAAACTTTACACCATCACCTCCATTGGCTGAAAAACAGGGAGCTGAGGATGCTTTTCTGTGGGTACTATAGAGTAAGATGCTTAATTAATACTTCCTACAGAAAAGCGATCCTATGCATAACGTACAAAACCATTTTTCATAATAAAATATTCTTTCTGTTTAGAGTTATTTTTAAAAAATTTTAGTTGAGACAAGACATTCTTTCTTGTTTTTTTTTCAGATATTATCCATATAGTACTAAATTTTTATATGTGGTAAAAAAGTGTGCCCTACAAATTCTCTTTAATATTTTTTAATAAAAGCTTCTTAAATGTGAGAGAAAAAATAAAATCATTAGTATAAATTGATCAGGTCTAAATTTGTGTTATATCATAATCTGTCACAAAATATTTTACTTATTTTATATTGAATAAAAGTCATCTTCCAATGGGAGCAAACAGTGAGTCACTATTGCCCAAACCAATACTAGGCAACAATAGCCTGGCTGAGAAGACAAAAATAAACAATGTGCCTTTTTTTAAGGATTGTGGACCAGCACCTGAGTTAGTATGAATCCACATTGTTTCATTTAAGAATAAGAATGCTATGTTGCATATAAAAATTCTTTGAAGTTAAAGGAGCTCACAAACATAGATGACTACCAGAAAGAGAGATACCAGATGATTTCCAGAAAGAACCAAAAGAAGTGTTTCTCTTAGACTGAACTAATGAAAAATTTGCAGAAATAGTGTGACAAAGAAAGCCTGTTCTATGTAAGGCAATTTTTCAAGGTTGCAAACCAAGACAGAAGAGAAGAACAGAGGCAATGTTAGGTCATACTGAAGAACAATGGAATAAAATGGGATAGAGTAAACAATATAATACCCGAAATTGTACCAACTGCAACGCATTCAGAAGAGTTATTTAAGGTGACATATTCTGAAACCCAAATTGCTAAAAGCATCATCTTTAGCTCAACACTCAGATATGATAATTATACTTTTTTAAATACAATTACTATCTCCATTCCTTGCTCTTAATATTGTCTAAATGAGTATTTGTTTTGTGTGGTTTTTTGTTGTTGATTTTAAAAGGAAAAAATTATGTCCAGATTTTTTACCATTGCTTTCTATTACTGTTTTCACATCTGATTTAACACTTCCACTCTACATTCAAGTTGCAATTGCTGCGACACATGAAGTAGCAAGAAATGACTGGAAGGAAGCTACTGGGAAGAAAGTAGGAGATCTATAATAAGTTAAATTAAGTGCTAATTAATACATAGAGTAAACACCACCATGAGGTAAAATATGCTCTTATCTAACTCTCATCCATGCTTGAGAACCATGGCAAACTACAGAAATTAAATGAGTTTATGTTTAATTTGCCAAATAATTGCACTACTCATATGATAAATTATTCTGGTTCACATTGCAGATCTGCAGAATCTTTCAATATTTTTCTGTCAATCTATTCATATTGCAATTGTTGACACTTTGCCATTTGATACATTCCTTAGGGATTAGTTTCTATAGACACAGCATCACTTTTTCTACATACACTACACTGTTCATTCACTTAGCAAATCATCCCACTTTAAATTTCTTCTTCATTAATTAGACTGCAGGAAATAACCCAAATAACTAATTTCTACAGTATTAAAGAATTAGGACAGTGATTTTTAATTACCACAATTAAGACTGATTTTAAACCTTTACTGTGTGAAATGGTTCCCTGATAAATATTTTAGAAATTTGTTGCAAAACTGGGGGTATTGAGAAGGGCTGAGTAGGTTTTATATTCTACCTCTGAAAAGAATATCTCTGATAAAAGCCCACAATTCTGCTGAGCAATAAAGATGTTTTTAAGAACAAGCTGCATGCAACAGGGAAACAGTCTTTTCCCTGTGCTCCACCACAGAATTCATAACAGCAAGAAGGCAGTGAACAGCTGTTTGGGCCACAAGGAGGTCTGGTGGTGAATGCCCAAAAAAAATCTAATCTAGAAAAGAATTCCACTGTAGAAATGGTTGAAAACAAAACACACACACAAACACATACAAAACCAAAATCAACCAACCAAAAAACCCCAAGCACTTGCATTGTTTCAAGGACCTATAAGGCGCTTTGTGCTGTTCTACTGGCATATTACATACTCTCATGAAAACTAAACAATGTTAAAATGACTGTGAATGTAGTAGGCTGGACCCTTGTCTAAAGCTTAGTGTTTTTTTCATTATGATACTGCATGCACCATCCACACAAGTATAATCATTATGCAAGCAGGCTCTGGGAAAGAGAAATAGCTATTGCAATTATTCAAAGGGTATTTTTTTTCTGGTTTTCCCCCTCTGCACATTGTGTCAGTGTACTGTGAAGCAGTCTGACGTCTCCTATGTAGGGATTCAATCACTACAAATATAACTGTAACTTCATTTGATTGTGTTAAAATGTAACAACTTCCCAAAAACATACCGGGCAATTTATCAGAAATTATTATGGCCATATTATAGATTTTCAAATTGACTATATTACTGAGGGACTAAATTACTTTTATTTTATTATAAGCAGCAGATCCTAATATAACATTTAAAATACTAGGTATTGAAGATATGAAGGCTGTGGGGCTCTCTTCCCTTCACATTTAAATGTGAAGGTCTGTTTCATTCCATTAATTTTATGCATCAAAATAAAAATCTTGAAATTAGGAACTTAATTGCTTACATTATCTGTACAGGAAGAAGCACCTACATAGTGCTTCACATATCTGAGGAAAAGATTTATTCTTCTATAGCTACCATACACCTACCTCTGTACTATACTACTTAACACTACTGTACTATACTACCTATCTCTATATCTATTTCCAAAAAGAGAATCTCATATGTGAACCTAAGTTCTAAAACACTCATTTTTTAGAGCACCTTATAACTGTCACTTAACTGGTTCTGTAACAAACTAAAAGAAATACAAACCAACAACAAAAAAAAAGTCAAATTAAGTACTTTATACTTCTTATAACTCTAATTTCTGTGCTTGTCCTGTGTTTTTTCTCTGAAAGGAGATTCATGCTTATATTTTATGTCAAAACCAACAGGTAATAGGCAAGTGGGCTACAAAAATCTGATATCCAAAGTAGAGTGATTTATTTTATTGATTTATTTATTAATGTTGCCTTAGAATAAAGTCAAGAATGGAAAGAGTAATCTACAATAATCAGAACATGAGGAGGGTAGCAAAAGTGGAGGTTATTCCTGTAATCATTCTATATAGATAGTAAATGCCATTCTAGTTACATTGCTTCCTTTTTTTGCTATCTGTAGTGATGCCAGAGAGGAGAAACCTTAATGATCTGAGTATTTGCTTCTAATTTAAAAAAAAGAAAATCTTAAAAGAGCTGGTATTTTTTTTTTTGTCAGGATTCTTATATTCCACATGATTAAACACTTTCTCCTTTCACTGGATGACTGAAGAGCCCACAGTTATTACTAGTTATTAAAAGTTTCATCTGAGAATGATGTACAGTCCCTTCCATCATCTGAATTTCAAATATATGTTTCTCTCTCCTGAATAGGGAATCTGGGTTGCTTTCTGCATCTACACAAAGGGAGAACTGAATCATATTGTTCCCTGTAGAACTACTGAAACAAATTAATGTGGTGTTTTGGGCAAAAGAAAATCACAAATGTTGTAACAGAAAATTTGCTATATTCCACCATGGATACATGCCTAATTTCACATCCCCAGCAGAGATGAATGGAGTGGTTAACAGTTTATAGAATTTTGTTTCAGGCTATTTTTGGTCTCAGGCCCGACCATTGCTGTGGTTTATATTTCATTTTATTATTGCAAGGTTTTCTGAAAGTAGAGGAGCAGAAACAGCAAAAGGAAAATGAACAAAAAAAAAAAAAAGCAGAAAAAAAGTTATAACCCAGAAAATATATGCTAGCCTGGCTGTGAGGGATTTTTATGGAATGTAGAGAGCAATATATTTACTTCATGACAAATATAAACTTGATAAAGAGCAACTAATGCACTTCTTTCACTTTAATACTTATAAAATGACATACAAATATTATTAAATTTGTAAGTTAAAAAAATAGAAAAAAAAAGATAAATATAAATAACATTACTATATTATTATTTAAACATTGACCTAGACTTCATGTCAAATCCTGGCTATGAAATTAACAATTCCTGTGATCTCAAATTATTCTTTTTATCAGATCTTTCTTTTTTACCACATTTAACAGGAATGGAATGTTAAAAAAATTAACACAAAATATTTAGAAATTAAGACCCTGTAGAGCATATATATCCATATTCAGAAAGGCAGCTACTGTTACTTACATAGAATTGCAGGGACTAATTAATGTAGTTTAATATATTTTAAGAACAATGCTGTAAAAGTGGTTTGCCTTCAGCTAAGAATCTGCACAATAGTGCAAACACAGGATGGATGTTTTCCAGAGATGTGCAGGTTTTTGCAACTGAAATTAAATTTTGAGTTGTACAATTTGGGCAAAGCTACTCCAGAAAGATA
>VZTB01006122.1:147343-158194 GCA_013397245.1 Thryothorus ludovicianus | reverse complement strand
TTTAAAATTATAATAAAATTACCATTATTTAAAATTTAAATAAAACACCATATAGGAAATTATGAGAAGCCTTTTTTGAATCCAAAATTCTGGCAAATGCATTAGAGAAATAATGACAATAATATAAACATCAAAGAAAATAAAAATTATTTCAATTTAAGGACAAAAATATTGAAGTTTCCATTTCAGGGAAATAATAGATGGGAAGAGATATCTAGCAGATATTTAGCATTAATAACTGTGATTTCAAGAACTAAAGTAAGATCACAAAATTTATTTAATTAATTCATCATCTCACTTTTCTTCTTTCTCATAGTACTTTCTGAATATCAATGGATTTTATTGTGACTATTCTTTCATCCCTATGGTTTATAATTTTATATTTGTTCTGATCCAAAACTTGTGAAATGTAGAACATGGTGAAGTATACAGAAAGGAAAACACCACCAAGGGAAAATAATACAATCTCTTCAACCTTTCCTTATTACATATTGAAGTAATTAAGACAGACATTGTGATGAGTTGTGAATCAACTTAAAAATTGGGCAAAGCTTTGGGAAAAGACCATGTTTAAATGTGAAAAAGGAAAAACCAAACATGTATATTCCAGAACTAGACAGAAAAATCAGAATTGTCACCACTCTGTTTTTCACTAAACAAATAATGAAATTTCATACAGACCCAAAATAGAACATCTATCTCTTTCTCAGAATGATTTGTGTTACTAAAGAAATTCATTTCTCACCATTTCGTTACTTTGTCACATAAAAATTGATCACAGACAACTAACCTCTGTCTCCATGTTCCTTGAGATTTATTGAGATTGATTTTTGGAGGCATGTCAAAAATTTTGAAACAAAATGAATTCTCTTAATAAGCGGATAAATCTGGCCCATCTTTGTTTTTTGAAGAGGATTAACCCAGAAATTATAGTTGCTTGCTCCTACAAGACAGATATTTGAAATGAAAAATTCAGGAGTGTGGTATTGAGTTGAGATGTTTTGTTTCTCTTGTTGAGATTGAGCTCAATAGAGTTAAAATCTTGCACAACAGCATTGTCCACTTTTTTCCTCTACCAAATGCAGAAGACCTCAACCTTTGTATGTTGAACAACTGCCAGTAGTATCTAACTCAGAATGCAAGTGGTGTAGCATGACACACACATTTACTATAGAAAGGCAAAACAATGTTACACATATCCCAGTATCTTGATTCTTGCAATGAAAAAAAATTATTTGGAAGAAAGAAGTGATATAACCACAGAAAGTAAGTGCAATAATTTCCTGTTGTAACAAATTGTTTTCTCAGATTCTCTATGATAAAAAAGATTTGAAGATTTAAATAAATAATCTGGTTCTCTGAGTTGTATATCTTATGCTTAAACAGACTAAAACCAAGAAAAGTTTCTCTGGAAGCTGTTAGAACTATTTAGTAATTATTTTTATGAATTTACAGGTCCTTTTTATGAGAAAATTTGAACTTTTTCAAAATTGCATAAGTCTAGTGAAATGTTTCTGAAGTGTTCCCTAGGTTGGCATTTGTAGCAAGCCAAAAACAACGGAGGGAGCAGAGTGAGTAGAACCCGCCTTAGTGCCATCTGCCTCCATCACCGTGCTGAAAGTTGCTGAAATCTGCCTTCCTCTGACTCCGTGGTCTACCTTCTACTGAGCATACTGATGCTTGTCTTTGATTCATCTGCTGCTTCTCTCTTAATCACAACAAAAAAAGAATCATTTCAACCAGTCTTGAAAAGAAAATATTTACTTGTGCCTGATTGGTGTGTAACAGTACTTAAAAAACATGAAATGTACCATCAGGAAAGGAATACAATTTCCCCTCTACTCCATTTTGGCCAGAATTATTTTATAATACAATACACTTACATATAATCATAATATATATTACCAGTGTTAGATTTAGTCACTTCTCTCTGTATTACTACAGAAATAATTTTTATATATTAAATTGTGCTTTTTATGAGACATCAAAAGCTCTTTATCTCAGATGTTCTTTATCTCATATCTTGAAACAATTAAGTCTAAAATTCAGCTATTAAGTTCATGAAATACCTTTTGGTTTGTTTTTTAGAATGTATAAGGAGAATGTATGTTCTTTTAAATTGCAATATTCAACATTTTTAAGAGTATTTTTATTTCAGTCTGTAATTTTCAAATAAATATTGTTTTTCCAGATTCTTTTTCAAAGACAAATCTTTCCATGTTTTTAGTCTTTCTTATCATCAACCTTAAAAACTGCTATTTTCTACTGTATATAGTTAAGAAAAATGACAAGAACTGAATAAAATATTTCAATAAATGAAAAATAATTTTAATAACTGCAGTGTATTTTTGCTGGTTCTTATTATGACTAAAAGAAATTCTTGTCATGTTCATATAAAGGACATTTCTATTCAGATAATAATCGAATACAATGTATTACAAAATTTATTTTAAAAATTACGTAGACTTTTTGAGAGGAAATACTGTCTTATATAACAATATGTGCAATATTTACATTAAGTTTTATTACTGCCTTTTTTCCTAACTTAATACTTGAAGTACATAAGTTCAAGTACATTCATTCTTCTCTTGTACTAAAATGTGATGCACTTCTAGTAGAAATGTGAGTAGCAGCATGATTATAATTCTTCTGTTGCATCCTTTAATGATATTTATTGTGCTGACTTTTCATATATTTTCTTTCATGGTAAGCTTTTCTTTCACTTTCTTTTTCGGGCTTAATGCTGCCATCACATAAAATGCCATTTTTATATCTGACAGCAGAGTTTGACTACAAAAACAGTAGTTCATGAAAAAGAAGCTGAGCTTCCTGTTGTTGGTGTCCAAAATGACAACTACATTTTGTTTTGCATTCCACTACTCAGACAGTTGCTGTCAAAACTTTATAACTCTCTGGAGAGAGTTAAGTGTAAGCAGAAAGAAAAAATTTACTTCCACTAACAGAAGCAAAGGCATGCTTTCCAGGTATTTTTTAACATTTAAAATATACTTGTCATTGTAATTTCATCAAGAGTGGCTTCCAATTGAGTTATAGTTAGAATTTTCGCTGAGTATGCCTGCTTTGGTTTTACTTTCTTCTTTTTTAATTTACTTACTTTTAGCAATTCAAGGCAGCTGATGTGCTACCTAACCAAAGAATCACTATGTCCAATTAAATCTCTGAAGTAGATGTCTCTTTTCTATTCTTTTTATTTTATAATGACATTCTCATCTTTCTACCACATTTATTCTACTCTCCTCTTCTTTGAACTCAGCTGTTAATTTTTGAAACTTCTGCCGTTCACTGTTAAGAATCCAGCTATCTCTGTAAATCAAGCCCAAGTCATATCTGACAATAGGATTCGGCTGGATTTGAGACCTGGATATTTTTTTCAACTAATAGTTCATATGCAATAAGCCTACTGTTCTGTGCAATAATTTACATACTGAAGAGCAGAGATTAAAAGAAAAATTGTTTTGTCTCATTTGCTTCCTACTCTTTCCAGCTCCTTTACTGATCACTCTGAAAGCCCTCATAGTAAACCTGGTCAATAGCAGGAAACTATATTATGAGTGTGTTCTGGCTTTGTCAAGACTTAATCTGCTTCATAGTCTGGTCCTGGGGCTGTTTTTCGGATTTGTGCTGAAAAAAGTGTTGATAATACAGAGAGTTTTCTCTCTGTTTTGTATCTGGCCAGTGCTCACAGACAGTGAAGGCCTTTCCTTCTTCTCATGACAAGGCACCAGCGAGGGGGCTGAGGGTGCACAAGAAGAGGGGAGAGTGCACAGCTAGGACAGCTGACCCCCACGGACAATGGGTCATCATAGAATCACAGATTCATTAGTCATGGAAATGACCTCTAAGATCACCAAGTCCAACTTTGTTGCCCTTATTTGGAAGGCAAAAGCTGACTCTTCCAGTGCCACTATGTCTTCCCTGTTGTGAGGGGCCTAAAACTAAACAAAGGATTTGAGATGCAGCCTCATCAGTGCCAATGAGAGAGCCATAATCACCTCCCCTGTCCTGCTGGCCACACTATTTCTGACAAAGGCCAGACTGTCATTGGCCTTTTTGGCCACCTGGGCTCGTGCTGGCTCATGTTCAGCTGCTGTTGACCAGTCTCCCCAGGTCTTTTTCTGCTGAGCCCTCTTCCAGCCACTCTGTCCCAGGCTTGTAGAGCTGCATGGGGTTCTTGTGATCTGAGCAGGACACCATACCCAGACCATATGGCATCACATAGCTCATATGGCTCAGCATAAAAAACTGGGGAAAGCAGAAGGAAGGGACCAACATTGATGCTGTTTGTCTTTCCAAGTCACCATTATGTGTGATGAGGCCTTGCTACCCCCGGAACAGCTGAACATCTGCCTGCCCATGGGAAGCAGTAGATGAATTCCTCGTTTTGTTTTGCATGCATGCATGGCTTTTGCTCTACCTGTTAAACTGTCTTTATTTTGACCCATGCATTTTCTCTACTTCTATTCTTCTGCAACTCTATCTCATCCCACCTGGGGGAGACACCAAGTGCCTGTGTGGGCCAAAGCCACTAGATGAGGTTAAACCACAATGTAGTGAAAGGATAGAACTAAACTGGAAATCTGAAATGCAGGAATTCTGAAATGGCAATGGAAACATGCCAGCACCACCTAACAGAAAGAAAGCCTGTGTGCAGTTACTGCTTATCATCATGCTTTTTTAGTGTGTAATAAATAATAAGGGTTTGTTAGCACTGGGTAAAGAACTAGGATATACATGGAATGATATCCATGAAAATGGCACACACTCCTGTCCAACCTGACAGTAGTCTGAAAATATCAGACTTTTGTGCAATGTTATTCATTAGAGAGTTCAAGACCATAAGAAATTGAGGGACATCAACTCTAACTTTCTGCATGTTGAAAGACTGTACAGTCCCCTAAGCTACTCCATATCCAGCTTAGTAATGTGGGACTGAAGAAACTTGTTCTTTGACTTATGTATATCCACAATGATAACTTCCATGATGTCCTAACTATTTATATGGATCATTTAGAAGAGAAATATTTAAGAGGAGCTCTTTTCAGAGTACTAGTTTCTTTGCGCTAAAAGAAGACTTTATGACAACAAACCCACCACTTTCTTGTTCTCAAGAGGAAATTCAAATTTTTGTATAGAAGATTAAAACATTGTCAAAAAATCTAATTTTTTGTTTAAGTACACTGAAGTCTGAAGCTGAACTTTCCAATGCAAAGAACATGGAAAGTCAGTTGCATTCATTTTGGTTATTGGCTATTGACTCCTTGACAAATTTGATGGGATTTCAGGGTGGGAAGATTCATATGCTTCATGTTAAAAATCAACTGTGGGACATGGAAGATTTTATTTTTGTTTTTATTGAATCTTTGAAACATATTCTGCTCTGAAAAATTTATTGAATGATTCTTGAACAAGTATCATACTATATGGTTACTTTTATAAAGCATTCTCTGTACACATATTGGTAGAACCAAACCCTAATATTTTATTCCATCATAGCACAACATTTGCAGGCAAGCTAATCACTCTATACATTCCCTACTTCTCAAAGAATCCAAAGTATGAATGCATGACACTGAGACTATGAAACTTTTGTAATAAGGAATGAGACAAATAAATTGATTATACAGTCATACTATAAGGGTGTATATGGTGTGTATAAACTTGAAAATGTAATTTTATGAGAGTATAGCACTATAATTACAGGGACATTGTGATGAAAAGAGCCTTTGGTTGTCAAGAAAGTGCTGTAAGATGCAAGTTGGAATAGATTTCAACAATGGTCTATGCTTCAGTAACAGGCTATTGATCATGCCCTGGCTTATGATGAAGAACATTGTGGAGACTTTCAGCCTGCAATACTAAGTGATCCTCACAAGAGAAAGTGTGTATTATTCTTATGAAAAGAGCAGCCCTTCTTTAAGGACTTAATATTTTTAAATATATAATACTATTTTTTCTTAGTGACATACTCTTTTTATGGTATGATTTATGCCTGCAATGTATTTTCTTTGGCAAAGAAAATATTAACTCTGGAATATTATGGTATGATTTATGCCTGCAGTGTATTTTCTTTGGCAAGGAAAATATCAGCTCTGGAATCCTAATTAAATTCCCTGAAATATGAAAATATCTCACTAAACACTATAAGTTAGAGGATTTTTTTTCCCCAGAATGAACAAGGGAATGTGTATTATTTGTAAAAGCTGAGAAAATGAAGCTATTTTTTGTTGCACTTCTCAGTTAAATATACCTTGATTTTTATTTGCTCATCGTTAACTGAATTCTGGTCTGTAAAATACAGCAAAATTTCAGAAATACGTGTGTCATTGGAAAGAGCACTTGTGATTTTTTTAGGAAAACTAGTAATGGAGTGAATAGCAAGTGAGGTCAAGAGTTATTATGCATATCATGAATAATATAGTATATGCTCAAATCTAGCAAATATTGGAGTAAAAGGGACTACATTGATGTATAAACTTAAAGCCTCATCTGAGGGAGGATTAAGTCACTTGGGCAGCTGACTTTCTTAAAACTCTTTAATTGTCTTCACTCACTTCCTGAGGATGATTTTTGGTGAAATGAATATGTTTTTACTGAATTAATGTTACTAGATTTTTTTAGCAGTAAAATTTTATTAACTTTTTTTTTCTAAAGTTATATACTAAGATGCAGATTTGAAAAGAGGACCAAAGTTTTATAATTCATTGACAAATGAACACCAGCAATTTTTTATTATTGTATTCAGTAATTGCAGAATTCCTTTAATAAAAAAAAAGCAACAAAACATTATAAATGTCACTTCATTCACATCAATGCTCAACTTTTTTTTTTTTTATTTTTTAATCTTCTTTCTCAGATTTGGGATTGTGTAAGTGTAGTGGCTTGATCCTGGACATCACTCATGCAGTTTCTCACTGACTCCCCCCTCCTGTGAGACCTGGAGAAAATAGTAGGAAGGCAAGAATAGTATTGGGCAGCGACAAGGATACTTTATTAAGAAAGCAAAAATTGTGTGCCAATCATGTGAATGGTAGGCATAAATAAGTTAAATTTTCTTCAGTCTGATAAGCATACCTTTATGCTTGAATATATGAAATTTTGTGGAAAACTCCCACTATTGTTAAGGAAGAAAACCCAAAAGACCAGATAGTTTGGAATCATCAATATTCAAAGATATAGAAGTGAGTATTTCAGGGGTGAGGTCCCACTAGATCTGCTGTTTACAGAGAAGGGCTGGTGGGAGATGTAGTCAGAGGTCTTCTTGGGCACTGTGACCACAATATGATAGAATTTGCAGTATTTGGTGAAGTTAGGAGGAATGTTAATAACACCTGTACCCTGGATTTCTAGAGGCCAGACTTTGGTCTGTCCTGGACACTGGTTCAGAAAGTCTCTTGGAAAGCAGCATTTAAAACAAAGGGTCCAGGAAGGCTGAACACACTTTAAGGAAGAATTCTCGAAGGTGCTGGACCAGACCATCTAGAGAAAGAAGCGTGTGTGTTGTCTTGTAGGCCAGACTACAATGTTTTTTTAGTTCCTAAAATCTAATCACTTGGCTGCTTTTATAAGATGATGGATTAATTATCAGCTGTAATTAAAAAGTTTGATTGCAAAAGGACTCCAATATACAGAGAAGGTACAGGGCACCCATTAGCTCTGCAGATCTAAGTGGGAAATACTGGTCTGTGTGGGTCTGTTCCAAACTCCAGACAAAAAGCTGAGGCCATAATGTTTCGATGATTTGCTGGTTTGCTGGCTACACTTTGGCAGATCATTACTAATTTTCAAAGGAGCTGTTAAAAGTCCCCTTCAGAGCACAGTGTTTTAAATACCCTTAAGGAAAGCATCTTGTCAGACCGATATGTTATGCAGGTTGTCTGTGCATGCTTATTAAAAAGGATTCTGCTATTCAGAATTCTGGGTTAGCAGTTTAAGTAACCACAAAATGCACCTTATGGGATCATGAGGAAGTAAAAAGTGTTTTACCTATTCACTGACCCGACACTGTGAAAGAGTAATTTGAATTACTATGAATTAATGGCATTTTTCTGTGGTTTGCCTGTAGCTGTAGTCACAGGCTAAGTACATTAAGTCCAATTAAGGACTGCAGAAATACTGTCAAGATGCAGGATAAATGTTTGCTACATTTTCCCTACCTAAAAGTGGAAAACTTCAGTGCATTCATTTCAGCCACAGATAGTATCTGTGGTTACAGCTATACCTGAAGACAATAAACATAACTAACAAAAGGATGACCTACAGAGTTTTGATATGGAAGAAATATCCATCAGCATAATTTCTGACTACTTGCTTCGCTTCATTCCTGGCATTTTGAATACTAAATCAACCCTTATGGTATAATGGAGAAGTAGACCAGAACCTTACAAACATACAGCCACCTATCTCTGGTGTAGTACAGAAAATTCATCACTTGTGTAACTGTACCCCATGGAATTACTGTAGGGATGAGTAAGCCAGTATTTTGATAGTAGTGTGGTCCAATTGACAGTTATAAAGTTCTAATGAGCTAATGAGGAATTATAATAATTTCGGTTTTCAAAATTGAAACAAAAACTACTTTTCACATGCTGTACTCGTATTGCTGCTCATGTCTGCCCCCAGCAGAGCCCCAGATCTATGCCAAAAAAGCCAATATATTCAACACAACAATATGCAGAATTTATGAGCATGTGGAGTTCTAAGACTAAATTTGTGATTTTGTACTAAAACCAGGCCTATTTTCTATCAAAAGTTGGAAACATACACTTCCACCTCATTCTGCTCATATGAAGATAAGTTATTGTTTGATGGGGATTGGAGTACTCGTAACTCAAAGCTAAAGAATAAATATATTTCTGGTATAGAATTCTGTGGTGTTTTTTCTGGAAATGAGTGTGATTGTAAACATCAAGGTTGCCAGTCACTGTCAAAATGTTACATTCTATTAAATTATGATAATAAATAATCCCTTTGGAAGATATTTTCTGATTTTAAGCACTTTATTCTGTAAGTACTCTGTGAATCTGACCCTCCAAAGTACAAAGGAATGTATGTGACTGTGGGATGTTCTGAAACCAGACAGCTCTGTTTCAGCTACTGTATCATTTTGAAGCAAAACACAACACATACTTGTAAAGATTTCTTTGCTCGATATTGCTTACATGTGTCTGATTTTACTCATTTACCTAATCCTGATGGGTCTCCATTACAGTCCAGAATGATTAAGCTACCTCTTTCAGGAGCTTGCATGAGTGGATGAAGAAGCCATGTCTAGTTACGGTGCTCTGATGCTTTTATTTTTTCTTTCTTTGTTAGAGGCATTGATAAATGGGTAACTATGAGCCTAAGAGCAGACAAAACAGCCCTGGTTCTCCCAGAAACTCCTGGTTACTCACCTATGGATGAAATGTGTCAAAATGATGGCTGCCATGGCTTAAATAATGAGATATAAAAATTGTAAATTATGTACCAGTCTAAATTAATTTACTGGAAATGAATGTAATTTACAAAGATCTACTAGTTGTGAAATAGAGACTTGAAAGATCTATTGTGAGAAATTATATGTTTTCCTCTTTCTGATACTTTTTCAGAGACTTTTGCTTTCTTCCAAAATTAATTAACTCAGTAATGATCCAGTAGTCATTAAAAGAGGATCTGGCTTCCTCAGAAGCTCCATTCTCCTGAGAAACAACAAATACAGTATCTGAGACATCACTAACCTTTATTCTCCTTCCTCTATCACCCTTGTAACGAGACATAGCAAATGACAGAAAGGGTGTAACCAATTAGTACAAAAAACTCTTGACGAAGCCTACATCACATTTGTTAAATCTTAGGTGCATTTTGCTGTATTAGCTGCTATAATTACAAACTCTGAAGCCATTATAATGAAAAAGGAAATGAGAAGCAGTGGTTATGGTTAGCAATACATCTGACAGAGTGAATTTATGTGCTTTAGGGCCCAATCTAAAATTTATTGAAATAAATTTAAGTATTCTCTCAATATTTGTGTAAGACTTATTGACAGACAAATACTAGCCAATCACAAATCAAGTAGCAATGAAATGTGATTTTTTTTCTCACCATGTCAGTAGGTCAGTGAATTGTGTTATAGCAAGAAACCAGTTTTGACCTTGTAATATTGAGATCTTTTTCCTTCTGTTTAGTCATTCAAAATTTTCCATTACTTTATGTACAAAATAGATTTTCAAGTTTAATATACTGATCTATTGAAATTAGTTTACATTCTGAGTCTCTTTTAGGATATTTGGATAAAAATTAATTTCAATAGTATAAAACATCCTTTTTAATTTCTGTGATATGGATAGACCTATTTTATTCTGACAGAAAAATATTTTGTTTGCTCTCAGATATACCCAATGAGGAAGATTTTACATGTACAGTAAAATTGTTGATATTTCTTATATGAGATGACAGATAAAGAAAACAAAGCTTAAAGAAGATATACAGAAAAAAAATCAAAATAGAAACAATGGAGTAAATATAACACTTTTTATCCTATTTTTTTTCCAAAATATTTTTATTCTGAAAAAATGACTGGTAGATACACTGAAATTGCACTTAAAAATAATAAATGTTCAGTTTGTCTGAAAATAATAACTCTCCCACAATCCCAAAAGGACTTTCAGTTGATTTCTATTTGTCTTGGGGTGGCGCTGTTCATTTCAACCAATGAGATTGCTGCGTTTTTTTGTAAAGACACATTCTTTGAAACAAAAGAAGAAACCGGAGGGGGCGAGCTCACTTCGCTTCCGGCCTCGGAGGGCGGCGGGGCCCGGCCGGGCTCGGCTGGGCCCGGGGCCGGCCCTGCCC
>VZTB01006122.1:126513-146436 GCA_013397245.1 Thryothorus ludovicianus | reverse complement strand
AAAAAAAGGGAAGGTTATCTGGAATTTGGTTCTGATTATCTCATTACTATCATTTTCCTCTTTTAGCTTTGTTAATAAAGTTTTTTTTTCTTGTGTGTTTTCAAGTTTAAATCTGCTTTTGTTTTCTTCCTTTATTTTTTTTTATTTTCTTCCTTATTTTTAATCCTATCTCACAATGAGAAAATAAACCCTCCACATTATTGGTGCGTTGGCCGGGAAACGAACCAAATCAATCCCATGTCACTATTTACAAACAGTCCAGAGTTTGTCTGGATTATGCTTAAATTGCTAAGTGGATATCTCAACTTTATTTGGTCTAATGTAGATTTTATTTAAACTGTAATAATAATTTTCTTTTTGTGTAACGACACACACGCACACACACACACACACACACATATATAGGATGGTTTAGCAACAAATAAAAATGCATGAATTATTCTATTGCATGCGTGTGCTTCTCTCAAAACAGCAACAATTCAGATTAATCTTGTATGGAATCATGTATTAATTATCTTATTGGGTTTTTTTATCTAATTTTTAGGAACACTTCCAGGTAGAATAATTTTGTATTGCTTACTACTTTTACCTGGAAAAAGACCAACAGTGTGCAATTCCAAAGTTAATATTTTATAATCTTTTTGCCAATTACACGCCTCCTCCTAAAACACAATTTACCAAGTTGTTTGGTTCTTGGTTTTACCCTGGCTTTTATCTCATTTCTCTGGAGCTGTCACATATGCTGATTTGTAGTTTTGCCATTTGAAAACATGAAAACAAAGGGGAAATATTTTCGTGGTAGGTTGTACAAGAACCTTGTTCTGCTGAATTATTTCCTTCAAGGCCTAGAAGTTTCCCTACAGCCATGTTCAAAATCAAAATCAATAGTTTCCCCCTCTCATATAGAAAACAATTAATCTCTGTATGAAATTGTAGAAAATGACACTAAGTAGATTTATTCTTGGATTTGTGCAGAGGGGAGTTTGGGACAGAGCAACATCCTGGTGCCAGGAAACTGTGACTTGAAATAAAGCAAATACCAGACTAGATTTTGGTCTGTATTCTGGATTTTCCTTTCTACTGCATTAGAAAATAAAATTTGCCCTTCTTTCACTTTGAAATGGTATTGAGTCTCTGTGATCAAACCATGTCATGCTGTAATAAATATACATTTTAAATTTTACTCCTTGATATTTAATTTCTCTCCTGTCCACATTTCTGCCTCAGTCTTCAAAATTTCTATTGGCAGATAGTATTAAAATGCTAATGCACACCTGTTTCTTTAAAGAAAATGGTCATAAAAATCATTAATTTATTCTGAGATAAGAAACAAAACCTCAAGAGATGTTCTATTTAATATTCAGATATGGATTGCTTTGATAGAAGTGCTTTATCACTTTTAACAAAACATGCATGGTGAGTGTAAGAAGATTATAAGACATCTGACACCTAATAATGAAGGTTAGGTCATGGATAACAAAGTTAATGCAAGTATTTGAAAAACAGAAATAGAAGTGCAAATCCTTCTCAACTAGATTTAGTCCCAAACACCCCTTATATCTCCTCATACGATTGAAGTATGAATATACAGTATTAAAAAGGCTAATATCCTCTTACAAAAGTCATCTAGCTGTCAGGGTGCAGTCAATAGTAAAAATAGAACATGAAGAACTGTGAACTCTAAGGCATGCAGTCAGTCAGTATACTGGGGGAACTCTAGCAACAGGCTGTAGCAGAATCAATCTTTATATTGTTTCTCCACTGGATCAAAAGCAGACAACACTCATTACTAAAGGAAATCATATCCTGAATTTTTAGAAAGGAGGGATTTGTTATTTCCATGACTAATTTATGACTTCCCAGACATTCCTAGGAAATGAGGTTACAGATGCTGAAGTGTTCAAAAGCAGTAAAATATAAAATCATAGAGGAGTCAGTATCATAACTAGAGCAGAATTTTCTTCTTTAATTTCTCTTTAAAGGTCAAATTTGCAATGGATGAGTTTTAATGTTAATAGAATATTCTTCAAAATATTAATACAAATTTACTGATCAAGCTTTGCCAAATTTCAATAGATATCTGAAACAAAGAATCTCTCATGATTTCAACAGCATCACTATCAAACCGAGGGATTCATATGTTTGTGTGATATCACTTTCACATGAGAGTTATAAAACATAACTGATAGCTGCAGGGCTATAACCCAAGCCAGTGTTAACAGCAAAAGAGCTGATGTTCCTTAGCATCACTCATCTTTCCTTCTCTGTCTTTGCTACGCACCTGAGAAAAAAAATATGCAGAGCTTTGGAAAAAGAAATGCTAAGACAGTTTTAAAAATAAATCAAATGAAACCTAGAAAAAAAAATCTTTAAATTGTCTCTTAAAAGGCTCCTATGGACAAACTCTCGGAGGTAGAGCAAAGATATCACATTAATGTGCTTCTTATTTTGCTATTAATGTAAAATAATTGCTTTGTCTTTATTATAAATATATTAAAAGTTCCAATGATATCACCACTCTAGTTTTTAGAGGAAAAATTTAGTAGTCATACTATTGACATAATTTACTCTTAAGAAGTCATTCCCTTTGACACCAGTGTTACAAGAGGAATTTATTTTTCAAGGAAGAAATATGTCAAATACCAGGCTGTTTTTTTTTTTTTTTTCTGGGGAGGTGGTGGTTTGAGGATAAGTAAAACAAAATAAAACCTCTCCTCCAATCAAGTTTGCAATATTGGCAGTCATCCAAAGTGAGCCACATTCTGAAATAGAGTGCCCAAACAAAAAAACCCAACAAATTAAACCAAAAAACAAACCCCCAAAACCAACAAAAGCCCCCCCCACCAAAAAAAATTCAAGCAACAAAAAAAAGTAAGGTACCTATCACTTTATATTTTTGCTTCTCTTTGTTAATGATTAGTCAGCTCACTATCACCACCGACTATATATATCAATTGCTATCAAATGAAGTAAACCTTAGTTCAAGTTTAATATTCAGATGTCTACTTTAATTGCTGTTCCAGCTCTGCAGCCTAGGATAATCTTTATCATAAGACTTTCTGAAGTAGCACAGATGAACAACTTTGTTAGATGTTGCAACTTGACTTGTACACTGTGTATGAAAAAAGGAGAGTTCTCATGCTCTAGTTAATTAATTGGATTATGCCTTCAAAAGGATTGACACTTCGTATGCCCTTATTCTAAGTACTTTTTAAGAAAGTTTGCAGAATACACTTCAGAAGAATAACTTAAGGATGAACTTTCAACTTGTGCTATATCACAGTTTCCTTTAGAAAAGGCAGTTTTAAAGGGCAGGAAGAAACATTAAGGAGAAGAAGATGTGCCATACTTTTATGAAGTGTGGCATCTAAGAGAAATATACTTAACTTTTCAACAGTTAAACAGTGTTTTAAACAGCTGCTGTCACAGTTCCTAATTTTCTTGTTCTGTGAATAGCTTCCTTTTTGTATCAGGTAGACTTTAGACTAAGGGCTGGTCAAATATCAAGCATTATACATAGCCTTATACAAACATTTTTGCCAAATTCCTTAATGCATTAGTCTTCAGTCCTACATCACCTCAGGAATAGTCTGAACATTAATTTAGCACACAGAAGTAGACATTAAATCTAGCTGGACTGGCATAAAAATAATCTGCCTGAAACTGAAAATACTTTCCCATCATGGGCTGTAATTTTCCACAGAGAATATCTATCTTTTACTCATATGTACTATCATTGTGTTCTGAATAACTCTAAAATTAAATTTACCTGATTTTCAGTTGTTTATTTTTCTATCACTTCACTTGAATAGAACACATAGAACTAAGAGAAAGATTAGCAATTTCCAAATATCTTCAGACCTGTAAAAATTCCAAATGCACACCCAAACACAGCTGGTCAAAACCTACCAGAAATATTGAAAACTGTGCTAAGCTGAATAGTATATTTGCAAGTTTAAACTAATCTCAAGTTCAAAATAAGTTTGACCAATGAAAGGTTGTAGCCGTGTGGAAATCAGTAGTGATTTCTATAGACGATCTCTGCAGAATGAGAAATTTAAAAAAGTGCACAGTAGACTATAAAAAGATTTCAGCTGAATGACTGATTAAATTGCCTGTTTGGCCTGTTAGATGTCTACAGGTGAGGAGTCTGGGAAGGGTGTACAGATGTGGTTAACCATGCTCCACCTTCAAGCTATCCTTTTTTCAGACCCCAAATTTCCCTTTTTCATGGCAACACCCAGATACATAGAAATTCCAGTGATCAGAAGAATTCTGGTACCTTAAGCATGTCTTAATACCTGATAAAATTTTATTTCTTAGATGACTACCATTAGCCTGAGAAATATTTTCCAGCAATGTGATTCTGGTGGAGGTGACTGCATAAAGTGTTTATTTGGAGCTATACACATGCAGGGGATTGTTACACATTGTCATACACATGAAAATGTTCAGGTATCAATGGAAAGAGTATCCCAAATGAGATATAAACTAGCTTGAGGGCAGAGGAATAATATTTTTATTTAACCTTTTGTTGTTAATTCTTCTCTTGGGAGTGAAATAAATGGGGTTTGATGTTTCAGGTGGATGAATTACTTGATTTTTACTTTGTTGACTGTAAAATGCTTGGGGAAAAAAATGGTGCTTTATGACTCAAAATTGTTTCAGGACAAGAAAAAACATAGTTTTCTAATAAAAGTAATGTTTAATGATACATATTTTATGCTGCCACAAAAATTTCCATTTCAAGAGATTAAGTCTGCAGGCATACACATTATTCCATAACCTGACATTCAGCATGAAGAAAAAAGAAAAAGATACTTCCTTGCCTTGATACCAGAGGCATGACCATCTAGTATTAATTTATCTATAATTCTGACGAAAACAGCGTGACTGATACATTTGGTATATTTCCTTTTTTATAAACAGTGAAAGATCAAAATAAACACTAAGTCACCAAGCTTAAGAAGTACTCAGAAGCTGAGGAAAAAAATTAATAAAGTGATTAATATTTAAAACTTGTCTAGAAAGAACTGTCTTCAATATTTATACAGCATCATAAAACTACACCAGAAATGCTAAATACTGCAGAAATATTTAAAATCCAAAAAGCAAGTCTGTGCCACTAAAACCCTTTTTCTTAGACAGCTTCTTTGCAAATTCTTGCTTCTTTGCAGTTTTACACAGAAAAACCTTGCCTAGCAGAATTCCAGCTGAATTTCTTAAATAACTGTTGAAGCACCAAAGATATTTATTAATTGCTATTATGCTACCTCTGAAATTACTGTTTTGTAGCTAATTTGGTTTACAGAATGTAAAATAATAAAAGTCCTCTTATTTCACATTTTTACCCAACCCTAATATGAAATAAAAGATTTCATAATGGGTTTAAAGACCAATAATTCAGACTGATAAACATCTGTATTATTAAAGAAGTCAATGAATATGAAATATAAAACCCAACAGATTATGGGGTGATCTTATTTTATCCTCTACTTTCTATGTTTTCTGACTGATACATAAGTGATAGTACTAATTTGATGTTATGACCTCTTTGCACCCTGTTGATGTTTCTGTGAGCTCACCTTGAGTCAGACAGACACTTTGAAGGCAAGACATGGTTACAATGCTTTCTATGAAAGAGCTTTCTGAAAACTTTAGCTAGCAATGGAAATAACCAAATCACTGACTTTGCACTTCTGTGTGTTAGGCAGGATCCACAGAGAAGTAATGGGACATGATGAGGACAGAAGTCTTAAATCTACTCATTTGAGAGGCAAGCAATTTCCAAGACATTGCTGTTTCTTGGATTTAGTATTTTTGTGGTGTCTGTACCTCACTTCTCCTTTCAGTTTCATGAGGAAATCCAAAATTTCATGACATCATGTTTCTGAAACCAGACCAGGACCATGTTGCTCTTACTCAGGCCCAGGATCATGTTGCTATTACTCGCTCCATACGGAGGTGTTGGTGTGGTGTGCAGGTTTACTCTTGCTCAGTCCTGTACTCTCAGTCAACTTGTATGGGAAAAGTGGAGTGTGAAAAACACACATACACATAGAGCATTCCCTAAAACTTTTAAGTTACTCAAAGCAAAAATGTATCAAAGATTAATTACTATGATTGATGGTCTGCAACAGCAAAACATAGTGAATTGCAAAAAGTAAAAATTAGTACTCCCCTCTGCACCAAGAAGAAATAGAGGCTTTCGTGAAGAGAAACAGCAGCACTGATCAGGCAGAGCATCCTAAATGAGGGGAAACTCAACTGTGGCAGCTCCTCTCCCTGCTTTCCCTTTGTTTCTCTTCTTATGTGGGAGGGATCTGCCCTTTAGACTTCTGTATTTTAATCAAATATAGAATGTTTGCATATGTTTGGTGTATAATCTTTGTTTGACTTATCTAGTGCTACACAGCTCCAAATTCTCCTTTAGTGATCTGAACTTGTGCAACCTGTGTTAGAACTTCTGCAACTCCACCATGAAATGTTTCTAGATGCAGTATTTATTTTTAACTTATTGCAGAGAATTTAAAGCACCTTATTTATAAGAGATTATTAAAATAATTTGGTTTACCATCTCTGTTCAAGACAATGTGCTGCTATTCAAACCATTCTATGAAAATAGATATTTTATTTTCTTGTAAACATTTGGCTTTTGGTGAAGATTGCAATGTATTCACATAAGTGAGAGTTTACACATGGAAACTTAGATTTAAAAATATAAAATTCAAAATTATGTTTAATTTTGAGTAAGTGATATTAAATATCTAAGACTATTTTTTCAAATTTTTAATTGATGTATTTAATCATAATTTCCATTATGTATCCCTTCAAAAATCTTGTAGATAAGAGGCCAAAAGGCTGCCATTTCAAGATTTCAGGAAACAACACGACTGGTTTGCAACTGGTTGACTATTCTGAAGTTTAAAAAATATCAAATCCAACTCCAAACTTAGTTCACACTAATAATAATGAAACAGTTATAAAGAAGGCCCGTTGTCCAATACCAGTTGTAAAAATAAACCTTATAATACTCTAATCCCATTTTTTTTTCTGATAATAGTCTAAAATGCTTATAAACCCTATCTGCTTAGTGGAGCATCCCTATTGGTTCTGAATACCACACACAATTAAACTTCTGATAAAAAATAGTGTATTTTGGTAATGGAGTTAGATGGTTTCTTTTAGGAAGATGATAATAGATGGAGAAGTAATTTAAAATCTCTTTCTAATGATCGGATGATAAAGATTGTATTAAATCTTACAGTATCCTCTAGCTAGTGCTCATGTAGATGGACACTGTTCTAGAAGATACTTTTCATCTCCCTTCATGACTTTACTGTTCTTTCCCTTGGAACTAGAATTTTTATCACTAAAAATACTTCTACTGAAAGTAAATCTCTGTGAATGCGTAGCCTGCTGATAAGAGAGATAGGGTCTGGTAGGCAGGACAAGAAAGCATGAAAAAAATTACCAAATCTCCTCTCTACTATCAAGCTTACTGTTTGTGGTATTTTTTTCTGGTTTTGGTTACAAAGAAAGTCATTGACACAATAATTCCTGAAATTACTAATATACTTCAGATATCTGATGCTATAGTATAACAAGAACAACTTAAAGTTATTAATTTTTACCCATTCTTATGAGTCATCATTTTGATTTAATGATTGTGTTTTTAAAAACCATTTCAAATATGCAAATATATGAAAACTTTGTTAGAAACTCAATGAGGTTTAAGTACAAACCATAATCTGACAGAAACAATAGTGTTTAAAATTACAAGCAGATGGGAAAAGAATAAACTAGAAAAACAATTTTCCTGCTAGGACACTATATTGTTTAAAGTTTGGTATAAATTATGTCTTTTGTCAGAATCAGGACACAAATTTTAAAGATAAACAAAGCTAAAATGTAGGTTATAACAAAAAGTAATTGTTATTCTGTGCTTGGAAATACTCAATGATCAGTCTTTAAATATAAAACATTGAAATCTGCTAAACTATGACTTCATTCAGGCAATTAAGATCTTGTCATATGGGATTCAAATTTTTAATAAGTCTGAAAAATGGAACAGTAAGAAAAAACTATCCTTCTGCTAAAATTTTAAGCTACACATATGGGCTCTATACTGCAAGAATTTGCTACATGTAGCAATTACAGCATAATTTATAATGGGGTTTGCCTAACAAATCCATGAATCTACTTTATTTTTCATTACTAAAAAATATCAAATGGCCTAAACAATTTATAGTTGAAATTATGAATAGATATAAAGTAGTTATGAAGTAATAATGAAATCTTTATGTTTCACAATAAATGCTTTTATCCTATTCACTGGTATACAATTGTTTTATTATCTTGCAAATATTTAGGTTTGTGTAGAGTCCAATTCTGGAAATATTCCACTTGTACTAATGTATTGTGTATTTAAAAAAAATATTGTATAAGAAATATTTTAAAGGCTAATAGTAATAAATGCACTTGAATCATAGAATGACAGAATTGTAGAATGGTTTGGAGTCTAGACCATCTAGTTCCAAGACTTCTGCCACAGGAAGGGATGCCTTCCTCTAGACCAGGTTGCTCAAAACCCTGTCCAACCCAGCCTTGAACACTCAGGTTGCTGATGTTGTGCTCAGTACAATTGTAGAGGTTTGACCAGGAAGTCTTTGCTGAACTGAGCTGGTCTCTGGCGTTCCTTGCACATATTATGCTTGAGCATGAAGTGCTCTTCCACTTCAAGACAAATATTCTCAGATAGCTGCCAGCTCCCAGTCTCATCCCCAAGCTGTCATTAGTGCTGTGGTTATGGTGAGGGTTTAGGGAGCAGAAGGGCCTCTGGATCCAGGGACTGTACAGGGACAGATCCACCAAGAGAAGAACAGCACCGCACCAAGGCTCAGGACCTTTCTCATATGGGCCCCCAGGTGCTGGGGACTCTGCCACAGCCCCAAGCTGCCATTACAACCCGGATTAGGGTTCAGAGACCCACAGACTGCACCACCGGAGACCCTGGAGGTGGAAGAGGAATGCCAAGGCTAGCACAGTACAGGCTAGCATTGCTTCCACCACTTTTGAACCCAATTTCCCTGAATGTGTAGGATCTCCGAATCCTAACTCTAATGGCAACTGGAGTTTGATGTCCCCAGAACCACGGCTGTTCCAGAAATAATATTTTTTTTGGTTTCAGTAAATTGAAATAATGAAAATGTAAATCTCCTTTATAATTTTTGTGCTAATTATGTATACTTGAGTTTAATGGAATAATGCTGCACTTGTAAAGGCAAGGAAAAAGGTAAGCAGGAAACATTTTAAAAAATTTTGCTGTTGATCTGTGGAGTAATACTAGGTAAGAAATAACTTTTCCCACAGAAATGGAAGCATGCATTGTAGAACCCTGTGTTTCTATGGATCAAAAATGTGAGGGCTTCACCTGGAGTGACTTGATGAAGAAAAAATCTTTCCCAAAGAGAATAATCAACTTGCAAAAACTGGAATAAAACCTTTCAGTATCTTAAGTGTACAGATTGCTAAATTTGTTTAATCATTAATGAAGATTTAATTAAAGAATTGTTTTTCTTTGTGACTGAATAATTTGTTTGAAATAATATTCAGTAAAAAACAAAATTATAACCCATTATTTAATGCAAATAGTCTAAAAAAAAAAAGCCATTTTGGTGACACTCACAAAATACACAATTTTTTTTAAAAGTCACATGTAGTTAAGTAAGTGTCCACATGTCTGAGTGACAATGTTGTATGTATCTCTATTAATATGAATGGGACATATTCCAGTTCACTGGAGCCACAGATATGACAAATTCATGATTTTCCAACATTATAACAGCAAAGCCCCCACAAAACAGTGTAGAACAAAAGCAACACAAATGGCATAAAAATTATTATTTTCTGGAAACATGGGAAATGGCACATATTACGATTTTTTTTGTTGTTACTGCTTTCTTTTTTAATCATTAGAGTGGTAAAATTCTGCACCAGGCTGCTGACGGGGCTACTGGGATCCCTGCCATTGGAGGTGCTTGGCAACCTGCTTTGATTAGACCTGCTTTGAGCAGGGAATTGGATTAGGTGACATCTTGAAACTACTTCCAGCCTCATATTCTGGTTCTGTGATTGCATGATTCTGGTGAACCATCAGAACATTTGTTTTTCAGGCTGTTAATTTACAGTGGAGGCTCTCTCTACAACTGCCTGAAAAGAGATTGTAGCCAGGTGGGGGTCAGCCTTACGGGTATCCAGTGACAGGACAAGAGGACACAGCCTTAAGCTGTGCCACAGGAGGTTTAAGCTGGGCATTAGGAAGGAGTTCTTCACAGGAAGGGTTGTTGGGTATGGAATGGGCTCCCAGGGAGATGGTGGAGCCACCATCTCCGGAGATGTTTAAGAGAAGACTGGATGTGGCACTTGGGGTCATGGTTTAGTTGACAAGGTGGAGTTAGGTCATGGGTTGAACTTGATCATCTCAAAGGTCTTTTCCAACTTACTTGATTCTGTGGATCTGTGATTGTTATTCACAACAGTGCCACAGGCTTTGGTGCTTTCTCTTGAGAGAGCTGCACTCTCTCTCTATTTGGATACCACTGCAATGGAGCAATGCATTTTTTGTGCTCTGGTGTCTCAGACTCTTGCTTTTCAGTGTATTTATCACTAAATGATTTGTCACTGATAATTCCTCAAGTATTGTTACTTTGTAGTAAATAAATAGTTCTGTCTGTTACAGAATGTCAAAATTTCTACAGTTCTGTAAAAATACACTGTAGATACTATTTGAATACTTATGGTAACTTGAAGTAAAATTAAATAATCTTTCAAGGTATCTTCTAAATGGGTAAAATAAAATTATAAGAATGCTGTTCAGAGTTTTTTCTAAAGAAAATTAAAAAAAAAAAAAGAATTAATGATATTGGATAATTTGGAAAAGAAGTTTCCTTGATCTTATTTGAAAGGTCCTGCAGTGAAACATCACTCTCAATAACTCTCAAACCAACTTTCAGAACTATGTACACCTCTGCATGTATGATATATATGTATACATACAACCAGGATGATTGGAAATATGTGGATAACTAAATGCCAAACAAATCATTAATAAGATTATCTAGTGTTTAATTTTCATACTCATTTTTCCATTGACATTTTGAAAATAAGATTCACAATATTAAGTTCTGTATGTTTTCAAGTCTGTTAGATTTGAAATAACATCATTACTAGAAAAAAAAAATTGGAAATAAAACTTTTTATCAGAACAGTAACTGAAAACAACAAGAAAAAAAAGCCAGAGAACATTGATATAAGTCCTACTAATGACAAAATGCTCTTGAACATGAGATGCATATGATATGTATCACCCACTGAGATTCTTTAATCTAATTATACATTTTTTCCTTCATTTAATGCTTTGGATTTTGGAAGTTTTTCTCCATAAAAGAAGCAGAAGTCTAACCTTACTATAAGAACTTCAATTTAATATATTTATCTTTTTTTGTCAGGACTTTTTTTTTTTTTTTTTGAATGGATTATACAAAATACATCAGTTGAATGATTAAGGAAGAATTAAAATTATGACAAGAGATTAGCCATTATTGGCATATCTGTTTCTACAGAAAATATTGAAAGATAGCTTTTGACATATTGAAACTAAAGAATTTACTACATTTTTAAAAATAAGTATGTAGTAGGAATATTTAATACTCCTCATATGTTTTCTTCTATTTTAGTGCATAATTTCTTTTGTCATTCTTTGAAACATCAGACACTGTTCTATGAAATGATGTAATCAAACCAAATTATTTTGGAATGTAATAGCTCAATACCCACATACTGATAACTCATAGGTATTTTTCTGTCTGACAAGGCCCTTACATACTACATCTCTATTTTAAGAGAATAGCATAAGTACACAGAAGGTCTTTTCTAATGTCAATGAAGTCAACAGAATGAATTCAACTTCTTTGGATGAAAGCATAACTCATTAACCCCTTAACCCCCTGCAATGATCAGAGCAGAAGGAGGTAGAAGAGTGAATGAATGACATTGAGCTTCTGCATCTAGTAGGTATATGGAGAAGGTATTTTTAGGTTTGTCTTTATTTTCTCACTGACTTACTCTGTCATTAATTGATAGTAAATTCAGTAATCTTCCCCTAATAATGTTTTTCCCATGACAGTAATTGATCTCCCCATCTTTATCTCAACCCATGAGCTTTTACATCTTCTTCTTCTCTCCTCACATTGATGGGGAGGGAGAGAGCAGTGGCTGGGTATGGCAGCCAGCTAGGGTCACAGCCACCCTATTATTCCAGAAGGAAACCAAGTTGGTCACTCATGACTTACCATTAGTAAACACATATTTTCTGTTCCTCATCAATTTACTCTTCTTCCTACACGCAGAAATCCATTTAGGGGGGCTCACTCTATGACTTTCCCAGAGATTCTAGGATCCTAGGCTGACCTAGTAGAGAAATAGATGGCAGAAAAATCTTTAAGATTAGAGAAAGAGGAGCTATAGGAATACACCAATTTGCAGATAAAGCATTTGATGTGGATATATTTGTAAGAAAAAATTATTTATCATATTGGTACTGGCTAACATAATTTATTTGCCCTAAAAATACTATTAATTAATTTTCACCATGTCTCTAATTTCACAAACATGTTTCAAGAAGATATATTAGGTGGAATCACCTGCTGAAATGAAATATCACTCAGTAAGAGAGGTTATAAATCCTAGCAAGTGTTATTTTAAGTGTTCTATGATCTCATCAGACAATGTCATATCACATCACAGAGTAAAACACAAATCTGTTTGTTGCCATTCTAGCTAAGTAGCAACTATAATGTTCTATGATGTGATAGAAACCATGGGAGTGCCTGAGAATGACCACATAAGAATTAGGGCTTTTCTGTCTGTGGAAAGATGACCCAGCTGATGAGGGAGCCAACTAGGGAAGCCACCCTGTTGGATCTGTTCACAGGTGGGTAACACGGTGATTGGAGGCAGTCTTGGGCACGCTGATCATGAAATGCTATGAGTTTTTGGTTCTCAGGGATCTAAAGAAGGAGACCAGCACAGCTACCTTGGAAAAAGGGCAGACTTTGGCCTGCTTAGGGGACTGGGTGAGACAGTCCTTTGGGAGGCAGTCCTGGAGGGCAGAAGAGTTATCTGGAAATTTTCAAAAAGGAACTCCTACAGAGGCAGTAATAAGCCGTCACCATGGGCTGAAATATGGGTTGCCAGGAAAAAAGATCAGCCCAACTGAACAGAGAGCTTTGGCTGGAACTCAAGAGAAAAGGAAGTTTGTGCCCTTTGGAAGAAAGGATAGGCAAATCACAATGATGACAAAGATGTAATAAATTTATTCAGGGGGAAAATTAGAAGGATAAAAGCCCAGATAGAATTTTATGTGTCTATTGCTATAAAAGACAAAAGAAATTTTTTTCTATGCATACATTAACAACAAAAAATAGTCTATAGGTCTTATAGATCAGCTTTCCACAATTCCACAAGCCTAATAATATTGAAAAATTTGTACTTGTACCAAACAAGGAGGTCAGGTGGCACATTCCTGTCTCAGTAATCCTGAGTTTATGGGAAATAAAATTGATTATGTCAGGAAGGTGGTGGAGTCTTGAGGGTTACTAAAGCACCAGTTCTTTCAACCATCCCTCAAGCATAGTAAATCAGAGATGAAAAAAGAAAATGTATGAACCTCATCTACTGCATTTTAAATCCTGCATCTGCATACTCAACTCTGCCTCGTAGTCAGCAATGCCTAGTCATTTATCAGAATCCTGTGTGCATGATTTTCACATGGACTTTTCCAGATTACAGTATTACCTTGAGATCTGAACTTCTTAGCTCCCTTAGAAGTCTAGGTCCCTTGATGGCTCTATTCACATTCTATCACCTACATGAAAGTTCCTTCCATGCAATCTTCCTCCTTGAGATATTTTGAATTTGTGTTCAGTGACAGCAATTTGATTATAGATGTCTTCTTCATTTTTCTGTTCTTTGTGGCAGGTAAGAGAAGACAAGATCAAAAATATTATCTCCTTTCATGTATTTTTGGAACCGTTTCAAATAGTTCACATTCCACAGAGATGGGAGCATATTTTGACTCTGTAAAAAGGGACAGAAATAAACTTTGTTGTCAATAAAAGATCTTATTTTTAAGCTTCTCTCCAAAAAAGAAAGAAACTCATTACTTTTAAGGACATAATAGGGAAAATTTATTAATTTTTATAAAAGTTTATACATTATAAGAAATAGATGACTAAACCCAACCCCAATCAAAGCTTACAAGAACAAAGCACACAAAAAAAGAGAAAAAAAAAGGTCTATACAAAGGAGAAGAACAATTGTTAACCTGGTCAAAGCCCAAGATATAACAAATTATGAGCATTTTCTAAAAGACAACTGTACATCCTCTAAGAAATTGCTGAGGTGATGCACTTGCAGCAGTTATAAGACACTTTGCCTTTCTTTCTAAGAGCCATTAGATTCACCCTTCTCTCTAACAGGGCTGTGAGAACTTCTGTGCCCCTGTAATGTTTTATTTTTCAAAAGAAAACTAGCTCTCACTATCCATAGGGATACTTTGAAAGGCAAGATGGCTTACTCAAACAGGACACAGCAGGAATACGCAGGCAATGCTCTAAATAGATTTCATTAAGTATAGAAGTTTTTAATTCAAGATTAAGAAATACTCAGATTAAAAGGTTAAGGAAAAAAATACAGATGTCCATTAAAATCTATACAGATTTTTTAAAAGTGTGTTTGTCTGTAGACTCAACTGATATGACTACTAGAATAAGCTCACCAGGGCTTTTTCAGATTATGCTACCTGACAAAAGTTTTCTTTAAACATAAGTGTGTTAAAAAATTATTTGCATTTGAAACAGTATTAGCTGCTATTTGATTATTTTATTGTGCAAACTTAAGCAACAATTTTAAGAAAGTCAGTTTTCAAAATAGACTATTAGTTTTGGACATATTTTAAAGTAATAACAAAGTATTTCTCCTCTGACTTGAACTTCATGAATTCTGAAAAAGTACATCTTCTGAAAATTGTAATCACTGTATTTAATCTAAAGTTCTGTGTTAGTGAGACAAGGACTTGATCTATTAATTGTCAAAGGGTATATTAACTTAGTTAGCAATCCCACCTAGAGAGTCTTAGAAATCAGATTCCCTGCTTGCTAAGTTAGACTCGGTAACTTATGTTATGAAAAATCTATGATTTTCAGATTTACAGCAGACTATTACATTTGTATGCAGGGAATATCCTTTTGATCACATTTTTTTTTAAACTTATAAATTTCACAAGACAAGCTGTGGAGTTGATGTTAGAAACCAATCCCTTCACATTAAATTTAATATAAAAAAAAATATTAAATAAGGCTGAACTCTAGGGTACGTAATTCTAGCAATAATTCAGCAAGGCTGAATTCTTAAAATAAACATCTTCTTTCGTACTATTGCTTATAGTAAAAATAGAGTCAAAATAGCAGTGGTAGAAACATGCCATTAAATGTTTTCTGAATTCTGGCTTCCCCAGCTATTCTATCACTTGTTTCTTCAACATTCACAAACAACTTGGTTTCACCTGGCTAACGAAAACAGTGGTCTAAGTTTCAAAATCTGTATCTTACACTGCTGAGACCCTCAGCTTGTATCTGAAATGTTTTGAAACATTATTTTCAAAATCTGTGATATTCCATCAATCTGTGCCCACAATGCTCTGTCTCACATTTTGGTGCCTAATTGTCAGAATTTCTAAACTGAGGCTGGACACCCAAGTTTACTGCACTGTGCGGAGAGAACAGAGACCAGCAGAGAAGCCAACTGCACACACAGATAACACGAGCAGTCAACAAAAACATCAGGGACAAAATCATTTTCTAGGGTGACTCTGGGGAACACATCTGAAACTCCCCAGACTGTGAATAGTGTGAGCAATATTCAATTGCCTTGTTCTTTTAACTTTCAGATGGAGAAAGAAGAGGAAATTAGAAAGGGAACTCCAGTCCATTCTCCCCTTTCCTAATCTCCAAATTTTTGTGCTGCAGGTATTGCTTTCAGTGTTGCATTCCCTGATATCAGTTTTGGGGTTTTTTTATGGATTTTATTTTTGTTTGCTTTTTTGTTTCTTTGTGTGTGTGTGTGTGTGTGTTTGCATTCTCCATAGATAACTTGATAAAGGCCCTGGTTACAATTATGTAAAAAAAAACTTTGGGGTTGAATTTAATTTTATAATTCTTTTATATTTGAAAATCAATCAATTTTTACTCAGATATATTGTTGCTGAGTGAGAAATAGGATTTTTTCTAAAAATGGTGAGATAAAAGAATGAGGAAAAGAATGGATAAAATGACATGTTGGGACAGAAAATGGTAAGATGGATCAAAAGAAAAGGATAAAGGTGAAATTGTGAAGAATAATGAAAAACAAAATTAAACTAGTCAGAAAAGCTCACTTTGAGGAAGTTGCAGCTAAATTATCAGAAATGCTTGTTCTTCTACTTAGAACTTAAAATATATTCATAACTTCTTTCATTTATTTTTGTAAAATGTTTGTACCCCTATTTTTATATTTTATATTAGAATTTCTTCACAATAAGTAATTGCAGTGAGAAAACGAAAGATTTTCTTTGAGGAACATGATTGCACTAAGTATAGTTAAGTATAGTCTTGCCTCTGTTCTGTTTGACAACAAATAAATAGTCATTTATCTTGTCATTGATATTCATGAAATCTTGGTATGGGTTCATATAACCATCTTGATCTCAAGCACACCTACAAGATGTTAGTGATATAACTGAAGTTTTAAAACATTGAAAGCATCCCTCAGGAAAGTCGCAGGACTTTTTACAAGGGTGCATAGCAACAGAAGGGGGAAAATTTTAAACTGAAAGAGGCTAGACTGGATATCAGAAAAAAATTCTTTACTGTGAGGGTGATGAGTCAGCGAAGAGGCACCCCACCCCTGGACATCTTCAAGGTCAGGCTGGATGAGATTTTGGGCAACCTGGTCTAGTGAAAGGTGACCCTGACTCTGGCAGGGGGGTTGGAAGTTGGTGTTCTTCAAGATCCCTTTCAATTCAAACCATTTGTTGATTCTGTGATTTTGTGATTCTCCTCTATGTAATATTAAGCAGCAGGAAACTAAAAAAGGAAAAGATGTGTTGTAGGCTTTATGACAAAATATATTAATAAATCTGTGATTGATGGTAGAGTAGAAGACATTATGACTCTTTGCTGCCTCCTTATCTATATACTGTTATGCTAATAAGTGTAACATGTAGCTTATTCCAGAGGGTCTCTAATTCATTCAATGAAGTGGTGGCCCTAAAAGTGATGGAGGTGGTTGCCCTGCAGGCACTGGTTGCTTCCCATGCTGGTGTTTCATGGCACCGTGTCTGGTGCCAGCACATGTGCCCTCCACACTCAGTCTCGTGGGGAAAGGGGGACTCCCATGGACAGGGCGTTATAGATGAGTGATGGAAATGGCCCCAACTGACTGTGTGACAAGTGCCACCTCTATACAAATGCAAAGAACCAGACACAGGCTCTAAAACATGTGATAAAATAGTCAGCCTTGCTCAGTCTTTAAATTCAGAGTGAGAAAATAAAATCATATAACATTATATCTTTTCTACAAATAACTAAAAGGGATATAATTTTTCCATCTCTTACCTCATTATAAAACATTTCAGTCTAACTGATTGGAAATTATATTCATGACTATAAATGATTCAGAACACCTTTTATCAATCCTCTTTCCAAAGAATTTTCCAGGAATCAAAGAAAGAGGACAAGTATATTTCTTCTATGAATCAGTATTCTGACAGTCAAAAGGTATTTTTGAAACTATTTTGAGACTCAAATTTAGTTACTAATTTCAGCCTTGCAGATTATACCTAAAGAATCTGTTCTGTGTAGAAAAGACAAAACTGATTCATATACAATGAAAGGGAACTATTCATCCTTTTCAGACTTCAAAGGATTGAACGATTTCAAATTTTCAATTTTTGACTAAAAAGCATTAACCATAAACAGATTTTCTTTGATTTTTGCAACTGAAAACCGGTCCTCAGTTTTGTATACAACAAATTATCATAACAATAACTTTTTCCTGTCCTGTTTTATACCTTTTGTAGCCAACACATTTTTTCAAAGAAACCTTTTACATCACTTTATCCTTGAATATAGGAACAATTCTGGGTGCAGTAAATGAGCTGCTGAAATGAATCTTCATATTAAGGATTTTAGTGCTACCACTGGGATCATTTGCACTTGCAGTACATGAGATCATAATTATTGACATTCTGCCCATAATCTGATAATCCTCTTTCTTCTCTGGAATGATTCAAAGGAGGAATTAAAATTATGTCATAAATTTGTGAGGTACGAAACATATTTGTCCATTTGAAATGACAAGATTTTTACTTTACTGTGTTTTCCAGCAATGTCTCACTATCTGATTGTTCAATAGCTTTATGACTTCTGGAATTCAACTGAGAATTTGAAGTTTTTTCAATGAGTTTGAAAAAATGTTAAGAAATTCTGGATGAATTTATTTTTTCTATGAATTCTGGAAGAAAATATTTCCCTATACGTTACAGGAAATCCCAGGAGATTTCCAGATCTTCTTTGTAACTGTTGAGTGCTTAAAAATGTGACAAATGTTTTCATGTGCTTAAGAAATTAAAATCTTGACCTAACAAAACATCTTGAAATTAAAATCTTGACCTAACATATTTATTTATTAATGATTTTTTTCATTAATTTTTTTGTATTGTATACTGTTTTTTGTTCTCTTGCAAATTCTCCCTCACTCTGCAAGGATTTGAATAAAACTGCTACTACTTGTTTTCCTAAAACAGACAGGGCAAACAATATTTGTCAGTCATTCGCATCCTTTAATTCATATCAACTATTTGCCAATTTGAAGTATTATCATATAGAATACATTAGATCATATTTATTTTATGAATCTGAGTACAGTGCACACTCCAATAAAAGTTGCAAATGTCTGCATTTTTCAACTAAAATTTTCCCTATTATTAAGCATAGTCTGTAGAGTAACAGTAGCAAGATTTTTTTTAAAAAAAGCTTGTAAAGTTTTAAAATTTTCTTTTACATTAATATATTTTGTGGCTGTCAAGAGAAATACTTTCATAATTACCTGGATTTTTTCTCATTTCTGGTAACTGATTTCCCTCTGTGTCTTGAAAGAATCTCTTAAGTATTGAGCAGTGTGAATCAAATCCTCTTTTGCAATAAGGATTTCATAGATCGGGACTCAACAGGGATCTCAAAGATACTAAGTTTGACAAAGACAAGACTTACCAGAGTGACAGAGAGAAAAAAGATAAATTATGAACAATTCATCATTGTTCTTTTGCCATGAGTATCTAATAATTTATATTTGCTTCTGATTGTAAAATCCTATCCATGACGACTAATCATTGACATTAAGAAGTTTTAAAAATTCTAACCAGCAATTAATACACAAAGTAGTAGTAAAATTCCATTTTATTTATATCTACTGTTAACTTCCAAACTATCCATTAAAGATAAACAAATTTCATAAATATAAATGTTGATTTTAATTTCTTATTAGTTTTACACTTTTATAGGAAAATTACTTTTCAAGAAATCAGCATGATATATAAATTAGCCAAAACTTATACCCATCAGTGCTTTAAAATAGATACAATTAAATGTAAATGCAAATGCAAATGCAAATGTACATGTAAATGTAAATGTAAAAAAAATAACTATAACTATAACTAACTATAACTATAACAACTATAACTATAACAACTATAACTATAACAAAACTATAACTATAACTATAACTATAACTAACTATAAATATAACAAAATAAAAATAAAAACA
>VZTB01006122.1:87686-126471 GCA_013397245.1 Thryothorus ludovicianus | reverse complement strand
AAATAATATAAATAAATTAAATATATGTACACACAGAGACATATTTTTGGTAGGTTGTTTTGTACAGCTGGTGTGACAGTATGTGATGAAAAACACTGTCACAGGCAAAAATTCAGATACTCCAGAGAGTATCTGAGTTGTCTTGGCAATCCTTTCAGATGGGTGATCTAGCTGTTGCTCCCTAAGAGTTCATGTCAGGTTGCATCAGTACAGCTTTGAATTTTTCTGTGATGAGCACACACGGTGTGTTCCTCTGAGTGGCAAAGGCTGATTGCCACTCCCAGAGCAGTGCCTGCCATCATCGTCACACCCATTCCAGTACTGATGGGAGAGCCCAAACACATCAACACCAAGTGCTACAGTTTTTAATTGTAATAACACTTATAAGCCATTTCGCAAAACTGTCCATAAAAATGGTTGTGTGTACCCACTGCTTACAGAAGATGTTGAAGGCTTTAATTCATGGCAACAGATTAACCATTCTAATGAGAATAGACAGAAATAATCTTCAATATGTTGGGCAAAAAAGTGCTAATTGAATGTCCCAACACAAAAAAAGAAAAAAAAAGTCTTACATTTTAGTTCTGTAAAGTTTTAGAACATTTTTATGGAAATAAAACTTTTAGGCAAGACTTTCTTCACAGCTCATCACTGAATAATGTAAAATTAGACCATAATCCTTCTTGGACAATGTTGGTTTCCTGCTGTAGTGCAACACGTCCTCATACAGACTTTTTCCTGCTATCATAGCTCTTTCAACAGATACTAATCCCACTATAAATACAAGCTGGAATAGGAGTGAATACTACCTTATTATTAACCTATTACTACATATCCTTTTTTTTACCTGGATAATTAGAGACAGAAGTCCATCATTATGGCACAGAGCATGAAACAGAATTATAGTGTTAACAGACACCTTCATAATGTATTTAATCCTATTCTTACTATAATTAGCTATAATTACTATTGTAGTGTAGTTCTGATAACACACTATGGATAATTCTTTTAACTACCAGATTCTGGTGGCAAGCAGTTACCAGAGCATTGTATAATTTTATGTATGTGTCTGTAAGTATATGTGACTTCCAGCACATAATTGTTTGGATAGAATAGCTATTAATGAAACATTTATTTCAGACAAAACTGTTCTAATAAATGTTAACTGTAATATCAGGAAGCCACAGGCTTTTACAGAAAAAAAGGAAATTATCAGGGGTCCCCTAAAGTACAAGCTTAAAATGGTAGCAAACGCCTTGAAAGTACAAAACAATGGATGAATCCAGAGACTCCAAGCCCCATCAACAATGTTCAATTACTGGTTATCAAAGAAAAGCAACATTGGGAGTTAAGTATAATTTGTTTCAAGGCTAATAGAGAGAAAGAGGGAAACACATATCATAATAAGTAAATCACACCATACATAGTCTATGTGGATTTAAAACTGTGTGCTGAACCCATGAAGAAGGAGGCTAAGGTTCAATACACATTACAAAATATGGCAAGAGATCACTCCAAGCAGAGTCAGGAGTGAGAAATCATCATGATTAAGCTCTTTTGAGAAATAATTTGGGATGCTAATGGCTTGATTGAGCCCTCCATCTTCCTTTGAACTCAGTGGACTGTAGGATGGGTGTGCATAAAGAAGGGGAAAGAGAAAACTTTACATCAATTTTAATGGTATAATTATTGGAAATGAGCTGCAGTAATTAGAAAATTTGGACTATAACTTTGTAACAAGACTAATAATAATTTTTTGACTGTGTTTTTAAAACTTTAATTTCACTAACCATAAATACTTGGCTTTGCATGTAAGGTGTTTTTCTTCATCATACATAAAGTGCCCAGGGTGCTTTTTTCTGATAACCTACCATAAACAACTGGCTGTCAAACCAACATTTGGTGCGGTGTCCTTCATAGTATTCCTTTTTTGAAGACAAGAAACAGCAACTCTAGATTGTCCACTGGTTCATTTCTCTAACATTTTCTACATGTTTGGTGTGTATCATTCCCTATGTGTCTTCCCCCACCCTAGCCTATTGTCCTTTCCAGTGTTACAAAGGAAAGGTTACACCCTTCCTCTTTGAAGCAGCATAATAGTCTTTTCCTCTTTATCTTGAAGGCTATGGTGGTATTCTGTAAAAAAGAACTTAATGGCAACCCAGTATTTCTTCTCAAGCTGATACTGGAAAGGAAAACTTTTAATTTTAATGAACCTATGTTTAATGTATTTGAAAAGTAGCAAAGAATCCCCTTAGTTTTCAGTTAGACCATTTAAAGTGACTTCTGTTAATCTTTACTCAAAAATCAAAATTTCTAGAACAGTGATCATGTGCATTGATCTCCTCTGAACTTTTAAAAATTGGTTCATGTCTTAGAAATGCACAAGATTTCATCAGTGCTCAGGATTATCTTTAGGTTGCACTTTTGCACATTCCTCAACAGCGTTTGCAGTCTCTGCAGCAGCATTATATTCCTCATACATGAGTCCTCTGATTCATAGCACCTTTTTATTCATTATATTTTTTTCTCCTTTCTGCATGTTATAGACAATTGTCCTTGTACCTAGTAGTTAAAATTGTAATTTAATCGTTATCTCATTTGTTATCCTTTCTGTCTGGTTATTATTTGGAGCCCCTTATAACATTAAAAATTTAATCAACAGCAATGAATTTAAAAGATGTTCCCGTGTTGTCTTACTACGTTCTCCTATGAACAGTAAATATGACCCACAAACTTAGCTTTCTACTCATTTTATACACATTTTATACTTATTTCACAGTAGTTTTGTGCAAAGAGATTTGCAGATAGTTTCACTAATCACCTTACCTATAAAACTGCAGTCTAGAGTATTAAAATAAAATATATCTTAGATGTAAACTGAAACAAAGAAAAGAAAATTATCATGTTCACTTATATCAATTGTAATAGCATCTTACTGTAGGTCATAATATCAAAGGTTTAGAGTAAACTCATTTCACAATCTGAGAAAATACAGGAGCTTTCCAGAGAGAACATAAAGAGGTACATTAGCAAATCTAATCAAGTCATCAGTATGCACTGACTTGGTAAGAAGTCTTTCAAAATCATTAACCAGTGATCTATAATTCATGTTTTAGTTGACATCTACACCCACATTACTCTGAGGGAATTCATAAGTATAAATCTCTGCATATGGAAAGATGGCAAATATTTTCTCATATCATCTACTTAAATGTAATGCTGCAAATTGGTAAAGAGTATTTGAAATATAATGTTAGGGTGTTTTCTTATATCAACATCTGTACCATTCCAAGAAAGAAAATTTTTAACTATTTCCTTGAGTCAATTCTTTGAACTTTATCTTATTAATTCATCCTCTGTTTCTGCTAGAGGTAGCAATGACTGTGATGTGAGATAATTTGAGGCTATGGGCACAATATTGATAAGATTATTTTAAGTTCTTCTCAAATTTTGGAATTCAAGACATGTAAAGGTGGAATTGTTACAGCTACTGCACTTCAGAGAAGAACATAAAATTATTCCAGATTTGGAGAAATGTGAGATGTGCAAAAACAAACTTAGTACATAAGTAAAAGAATTAAATTGTCTAAACACAGACATGTCTGAGATGCTCCAAAATAGCTGAGACAACACATGTGGTTGGCAAATATAGCACTGCATCTACAGGGGATCAGCAGCTGTGCACAGGCTGGCTGAGTTACCTAAGATTGTAACAAGTGGAATTTAGTGCATATGCAATAGGCAATATCCAGCATTTTGATCTTTCCTGACTATAATTGGAATTTTAAGACAGTAAACATGTAGATATCTATATTTTTTCTTTACTTTGTGATCTGAATCCTCCCATATTAGACATGAGTGTTGAATTTATTCATAAATTGCAATCTTAGAAGGAACCCATCTGGTGTTTTCAGAGCTTTTGTGGATTTCTACCCGGTTCTGCAGCAGTGAACTGTTTCATCTGGTTTACATGGGACCATAAAAAATTCTTCACCTAATCTGCTTTTTGTGATTGAAGAAGATTTCTTCTCCAGCATATTTTGCTTTTTTTTTTTTTATTATTGGTTCATTTATGCCTGCCAGTTAAGTGAAAAGTCTTGTTTTGTTCAGTATTTGGTTTTGATAGTGTATATAGACTTTATGAACCATGAGAAACACAAGGTTAATTTAGAACATCACATTTTCCTTTCTGGTCTTACAGTCATTGAAATTTGCCATGGTTTCAGTAGCCTCTACCTTAAATTCAAGCAAGTATACTTGGTGGTTCAGGAAATTTGTGTTCAGTCACTGTCTGGAGTATCTTGTTGATGAATTTGGAGGACATCTTTCTGTGGATGTCTTACTACACACCTCAACAAATCTTATGGTGCTGAATGGAGGCACATTAGTCTTGTAGTACTCATGAAAACCTGGGATCATTGTGAGAATGATTTAAACACAGGGATTGAGCTCTACATGGGATTAAATGTCTATTGCATTCAGTTTATTCAGATACAGCTTGATCAGTGAACAGACATGCCAGTTTTACCTTGTAAGAAGTCATAATATAATAAAATCAAATTTTTTTTTTTCTTTTTACAGAGCTCTCTCTGCCTCTTTTTAAACACCATATAAATTTTCTCTAGACAACTATTTCAACAGATTTACTTGCTGGAATTAAAATACCTGCATCTCTTTACTGAAACTTGAGTTTTCATTTGTAGCTAAATGGTTTTGGCTGTCATAGACAGAGGATAACTAATGTAATGAAACATGATTTTGCACCTTACATGAGGTGGTTTTTTTTTAAATCATATAGTCTTTAAATAAAAGAAATCATAGAACTATGGAATAATTAAGGTTGGAAAGGACCTGTGTGCTGGTTTTAGCATAACAAAAAAATCTGGGAAAGAAGAAGAAGAAGGGGACATTTCAGAGTAAAGTTGTTGGCCTTCCCAAGACACATTTTGCATGATGAAGGCCTGCTTCCCTGGGGATGGTTGAACATCTGCCTACCCATGGAAATGAATTCCTTGGGTTATTTAACATGCAAGTGTGGCTTTTGCTTTACCTATTAAACTATCCTTCTCTTTACCCACTAGTCTGTCTCTTCTGCTCTTCAGATTCTCTCCCCATTCCACTGTGAGGGAGTGAGATAGTGTTTGTGTGGGGCTGAGCTCTGGCTGGGCTTAAACCATGACAGTCTCTGATATCGTGTGGTCCAATGCCCCTGCTCAAGCAGAGTCACCTAAGGTCAGGGTCATCTTTAAGCACTCCTTCAGCATCTCCAAGAACTGATATTTTGAAAATCAACAGATGGGCAATCTGTGACAGTGCTTGGTCACCCTCACAGGGAATAAAGCATTTCCTGGTATTCAGAGAGAACCTCTCTTATTTCAGTTTGAGCCCATTGTCTCTAGTCTTGTCATTGGGCAGCACTGAAAGAACTTAGCTCCATCTTTTTGCAGGCCCTCCCCTTAGTTGTTATGAAAACAAAATAATTTCTCTTCTTGAAGTCTATATTAAATTTATGGATACTTTCTACTTTTATTCCAGAGCTATTGTTCAGCCAGAAATGTCCTGTCTTGGTAACAGAAATATGCAGAAAAAGATTAAAAATCTACAAGGAGATAAGCATTCCACATATTTTAGAGAGTATTTGGCTTGAATTTTATGTTTTCAGCACTGGGAAAAAACAAATTTCTCCAAAAATAAATGTCTAATTTTCACATAAATCAACAGAAAACAAGGAGAGAAGCCTGTTGAGCTTTTTTTTTCTATCTATAACTGGTACAGCACTTGTTCAGGAGCTTTTAGGCATCCATAGGGTCTCCTGGTCTATTACATCTAGCTGCCTTCTGAAGGTAGAGAGCTACTGAATTACAAGTAGATGCTCCTCCTGACTTTTTTTTTTTTTTTTTAAAGAATCCAATAATTTGAGCCCTCAGCAAAGTTTTGCCACAGTCTGATGGAATTAAAAGCAAGGCAACATAAAAATGCATGGGTCGAATATACAGCAGCCTTTTTTTTGTCTTTTGCTATGGTACATTCTGGAGTAAAGGATCCAGTTGTCATGAGACCAGAAAGATCTTTATTCTGACAAATCAGTCACTGAGAAAACTAGAGTCACAATCTGCTCCCTAAAACATCTGTGTGCTTTGCACTAAGAGGCTCAATGCCAAAGGGTTAAAAGTGGTATGAAAATTGCATTTTAGATTGTAATTAGATGATATATTCTTTTTTTCAACATCTAACAGAGATGCAATGAAAGCAGCCATACTTATTCTAACTGAGATGAATTTTCCATACATGGCTGCACATGTTGTCTCTTAGGTCATAGCACTTACTTGCCAATGATAAACTTTGTCTATCTGCTGAAGAGTCTAAATATAATTTTTGATCCATAAAAAAATGTCCAATGTCAACTTATGATCAAAGTAATTATGTTTATAAATCCCCTTATAAAGGAATTAGAAAAAGTTTTGTTTTAACTTTATTAAGGGACCTTTGTGGTTATACCTTATAATATGTCTATTTCTGAAATGAAAATAGTATTTAAATGTGTTACTCTGGATTTGAATATCTGAATATATTCATCTTTTATATTTGAATATTTGAACAACTTCATATCTGAAGAGTATCAAGAGAGAAACATCTGAAAAAAACAAAGCTCTGAAATCCTCCCTGCCTAGTTTTTCTTGATTTAAATATAAATTTACAGGAACATTTTTATAAAGTAAAACAATGACAATCAGATCCTTTATAAGAAAACAATCTTTACTATCCTATTCTTTTCCTCTTGGAAAAGAATTATAGATTTATTATAAGACAATTAGTAGATACCTTCTAAAACCAAATATAAGACAACAAAGAGCTACTTCATTTTTCTGAATGACTGGCAAGTTTTAGAGAGCAGAGTTGTGGGACTGCATCAGTGAAAAAATTTGAAAGACCAATAGTCTTGATGTTGAGTTGTGTACATTATTCACAGGTAGTAGATAACAGAGTGAGGAGGGAGTTTATGAACTAGATTTATTTATAAAATTAAACCCAGATTTTTAAATTGCCTAAGTTGCTAAGCTCATTAAAATTCGAACTCGGAAATAATAGACTAGAAAAAAATATTTTATTCAGTACTATATTGTTTATTTTACTAAATCATTGAATAATATGGCAAATAGTTGTTTTGCTTTAAATTTTTACATTAAATTTTACATTTTAAATTAATTTTTTACTAATTTCATCCTTAGTTCTCTTCTAACAGCTGTAAAAGTAGTTGCATGACTGAAAGCTGAAAACTAGTAAAATGGGACACGCAACGAATCAGTGATTTGTCCAATAGGTAAGGTTAAAGTCTAATAGTTCTAGCAAGAATTCTGTTCGCTTTCTTGGTGTGTATAAAATTCTTGAAGTTTTTAACCAGTATGTTTTTATTCTTTAACAGACAGTTTCATATTCAATGTCTAATAATATTTACAGGACCTTGCATCGCACTTAAGACTGCTATGTAACACAGTGCCAAAACATTACCAATGTTAAGATGTAATAGACATGACATGTGAAAGGCTTCCCTTTTGAGCTCTTCTTCAATAACCATAAGGTCTTTGATTCTTTTATATAACAGAGTGGTTTAATGTGATCCATTTCAGAGGATTCAATGTTGCCACATGCTGATCTCATCACTATTCTACAAATGTTTATTAATAATTCCTCTCATAATTCTTGCCCAATATATTCTCATTAGAAAGCTGTCTGCCTTAATATTGCCAAGAGAGTTTTTCCTCCTTGTCTAGAGACAGATATTTTGTCTGCATTTTTCAAATGTTAGGTACTTATTTCATCACCTATTTATAACAAAACAACATTACATTTAGATATTTGTGCAATAAATTGATTAGATTTTTAATTAGTTTTTTCATCTTTTTGATGGTTCTTAGAATTTTTCTAACATATATAACATAGATTTTCATGAATGCACCCAGTAACTCTTTAAAGGTCTTGCTGCAATACAATGGTGATAATCCTGACCTTAACTTCTTTTACCTGTAATTTCAGGTTAGTAGCATTTTTCTGTTTCTGGAATATTTACATTCCTCTCTAAGCATTCATTTTTCTAAAACATCTGCTACAGATTTCCCCATGTTACTATTATTCTGTTCATAAGAAGAACATTTAATCTTGCTTATATTTCATTATCTGAACTTGATAAAATAATTATCCTTGAGCTTTTCCTAGTTTAATACCTGTGATGATTAAAACAAAAAAAAAGAAATCGAGCATTATTCCTTTTTAAAATGTTCCCTTTTGTGTAAAGCACACAAAAGTGTCTTAGTAGAGTTAATTGCCTGCATGTCTGAAGCTCACAGTGCTTATTTTCCAATTTTTGGGGATTTGAGGGAAGGAGTAGCATTTCCCTCTCCTGATAGTGAACATGTTCTTCTTTTATTCAATAGCTGTAAAAAGAATAAAGTAATTTTAATTAAGAAAGAGATTTTGAAGTGTAGTAAATATAATTGTTGTTGTTTCACAGAGAAGGGAGTTGTTTTTCATGTTCAGATATATCACTTTGTTCTCATTTAGTTTCCTTCTGTCTCCATAGCTGTCAATACTTTCACTCTGGAGAGTATTATTTCCATGGGACTTAGAGGTGTCTTCTATTTCATATTACAGTTAGGAAATATTAATCAGGAAATCATGTCTAAACAGTTGCTACAAAGAAGTAAATTTAAAAACAATCAAGAAATTGAGACTTCCAGATCAAAATTTCTAGAAATTAGTAATGAATCAATGTTTTCTTCAGAAGTTTGGCTATCTATTCTTACACAATAAGAGAATAAAAGAGCTACATTTTATGTAAAAAAAAGTCTTAGAAAAATACATACTAACAGCTCTGTATTTGAGTATAGTGTCCACATAAATTTATGTCTTGGTAAAAAAAAAAATCAATGTCAAATGACACCTCACAAAAATCTATGTGAGCTTACCAAGAAAATTACAGTAGATAGGAAAATGGTGAAGTGACATTTAGACATAGATTGAAAAAAAGCTTCCAAGATCAAAAAAATTCCATTATCCTTTGAGGATTATATAAAAAAAGATTTGATCTACTTGTCATGCATGATATTGACGTCCTAGCTTTTGATTCACAGCATAGGGTATGTCTATTTACTTTCAATGTCATTTTATTTAGAAACCCTGCATGAGTTTTATTTGATTTAAAAAATAACTGTGTAGAATCTATTACAATAAAGTATCCGAAAATAACTCTCCATTTGAAAATCTATATTAAAAAGAAATCAAACAAACTTTGTTTACCACATGATCCCCTCAAAGGAAGTAAAATTAATATGAACACTAAAAAAAAAAAAGAAAAAAAATTATACTTTTTCATCCTAGCCTTTGCAAAGGAATCTTTTACCAGCACAAGTACACCTTACTGCGTGTACATGCTAAAATATGTAGTGGGACAGTTGTTAAACAATAGGATCTTAACCTTTGCCAAGAGTTAATCTTTAAGAGCAGCACACTAACTTACATGTGCACGGATGACAAACACTGAGGAAATATTACAGTGGATGACATTGCATATCAGCATGTACAAATTTAACATAGAGCAGGATGATTTCCCAAGTGAATTGTCCCTTTTTTCCTCTGTGTTAAATGGTACCTGTCAAGTCTTAACATCTTTCTTTGGTAGAATTTCCTTATTTCACAACTGGAAAATAATAAATATATATATACCCAATACAAACACCAGCTTATTAATTTTTGGTTTTAACTTAGACTGGCACAGTATGAACCAAAGGTGGACAAGATTAAAATTTAGAAGATGAAAACTAAGAGTATAAATCTTTTGCTCCTGCCAATTTCTTTTTCTAGTTCAGAGCAAAAGAGATAACAGTTGCATAATAATTACCTAACAGATTGTGGATCAATTCAGTAAAACAATCCAAAGACAATATTGCTTTATTTCATTGTTGCTGAAAATATAAAAACATTATAAAAATAAATTATAACCTGTTCTTACCATAGATTTCTGTACTTATATTCAAAACTTTTCTCTGTTTACAGGCTTCCCTAGTACCTGTAGGGTGCAACTAATAGCCAGAGAAGCCAAGGTCTAGGTTGCCAGTGAAGTTTAACTCAGCTGGAGTAAACTAGAACATGAATAAAGGCTACTAATCTGCAAAGGTAAAAAAACTCATTCTGTTTCAGATCAGCTGAAGTACATGGTTTGAAGAATATCCAGGATGAATTTAATGGTAAATGAAAAAGTCACCCATAAATTCATACTGAACCTTAATACATGGAAGTACAAGAAAGTCACCACTACCAATGCCATGATTTGAAGAAAAGTCAAGAAAAAATAAACAAGACTAATAAGTGTAGGAAGAATCATTGCAGCCAAGACTATAAAAGAAAATGCAGCAACTTGAAGCTTTCCTTAATAGGGGAGAAATTATCAACATTTTTAGTATACTACTTCCCTAATTAAAAAATGAAAGTTACATCACATCTAAAGTAGCATATCTCACTATACTATTTTGTTCTCTCCAAGTAGATAGCAGTATAACTGAAATCCACTTAATGTCCTAACAATATAATATTGCTGTTTTGGGGTCCTAGCTAAAGATTATGCACTCAGCTTGTTTAAATGTCTAAGAATCTGATTTCTTCAGGGTGCCATAAAATGGAGTTTGTTTCTGGTTTTTGTTGTTGCTTTGGGAAGCATATACCCAGAGCTTTAATTCTTAAATATTATGAATATGATGACAAAATTCACAGTGCTGGCTGGAACAGCAAGTTTATGTGAGACAATGTATTAAGTGTTAGATAAAGTAGCAAGCAAGCCATCCATATACTGCTTCAAAAAGAAAAAAAATAGTACATGAAAAAATTCTTACTAGTGTTTGTCTTTGTTTTGTTGTTTTCTTATTTTTCTTCAAGGAACAAATGAAGGGCAAAACCAAATTATATATGGTGTAGGAAAATGTTCATGAAGTACTGTGTCCCTTGGGAGGAACACTGGAGTAGAGAAACAGTATGAGGAAGAAAGTGTAGCAGAGGTGAACTCATTAACTGATCTCAGCTCCCATAACCTATCCCCTTAAACCATTCATCAAGGATAGAGGGAGGGAGGAGACAGAAAAATTAAGTGTGATGGAGTGAAAAGTAAAGAGTAACTTTGGGGGAAAATAGGAAGTAGGGGAAAGGTACTTTAAGTTTTGTCTTTGTTTCTTACTATCCTGATCTGGTTTTATTGAAATGCATGAAATTAATCTTCCTCAAGTTGAGTTTGTTTTTCTCAAGACACTAATGGAAGAGTGTCTGGATAGATGGAATTTTCCTGCTTATTTTACCCGTCCATCTTGCTGAGGTGAGAGTGAGAGAGTGGCTGGGTGGCTCTGTTAGGCACTCAAGGTTAACCCACCACTCCTGCCTTGGTCTCTCCAGCAGTGAACTCTCAAATGTGCTGATCTCTAGCACCCAACCCAGGCTTATGGTCTCCCCAGTAGTTGGCTCCCAGAATTCTTTTTCTGCTCTCTGATGAGTCTCATTTTCTTGCAATGATTGCCCACACTGACTTACGCAACCACAAACTTTGTATATTTTGCTGAGTATGTAAGTAGACAGAAAACTTATCAATTTCATAAGATTTATGCAAGGGCTTCAATTACCTAAAGGGAGTTCATGCAGGAAACTCAATTACATGAGACATTTCTCAGCTGATACAAAAAAAATTCTATATTTGTACTTTTTATTTCTGTCAGCTAGTTTACGATGAGTCATTTTAAGCAGAATTATAATCCTCTTTTCTCTCTAAAATATAAACTTGCTGATAAATTTGAAAAGGTGAAAAAAATGTAAGCAGTGTAACATTGGACAAGAAAGAACTTGCTATAAAATGCAGACATATATTTGCTAAAATGGGAAGAGGTTAGTAAAACCCACCACAACTTTTCTTTTCCCTAAAGATTTCCACTGTTTTAGGACTTCTCTTAAAATAACTTCAACATTTCTGACATGGTTTTATGATAAACCAGATAATAGTCACTGCAAGATAAAACTTTTTATTCAGAAATCTTAAAGTAGTGAACAAAGTTACAAAACCAATCTGACATCTCTTAAGAGTTTATTACCATTTGCCTCTTAAAAAAGTATACAATGGACTTTAAATATTTTCCATGACCCATGTACCAAATGTAATCAGCATAAAAGAAAATATTTAAGTTCTTTATAGACATATCCAAGTATTCTGATTTATCCACAGCAATTCTTGAAGATAACGCTTAAAAAGCCCCCACAAAATCTTGATGTTATCTACAATGCAATAACAAGAAAATACTTCAGAATTGAATTAGAATTGAAACCTTATGCATATGACGAATGGTACAAACACCTTATAATTAAATATTATCCACCATTCATATAGCTATCTAAATACTAGCTTAATGGAGAATCTCATGTTGTTTTGTGCACATAAAACTTTAATCTAGATTTACTGACTTGTTTTGAATAAATTTGAAAATTTGCTTTTGTATGAAAGAAAGTCAAGATAAAATCTTACCCCTTTAACATTAGTGTCCACAGTATTGTTGACACTGCTGGTTTTTTGGTTTTTTTGTGTCTTTATATACCTTTTAAAAGCCATTACCATAATTCTGTGTTGCATGGCATTTTGAGTAGCCATTTATACCGCTGTAATGTGAATGCAAACAAAATGTAATTTTATAGGGTTCTGATTAATGCATTGTTTGCTCAGCAGTAAATACCTAGAGAGGAGACAGGACTGTGAATTGCCATGACAATCATCTTTATGAGAAGGGTAGAAGTGGTGAGGGAGTTTGTAATGGGATTATCATAATTTCCTGTGTTTTATACATTTTTCTCAGTCTCTGTTTCAAATGGTTTTAGCTATCTGATTTCCATTCAAGTCACTTGGAATCATGTGGCTTTAATCCCACATGCCACTAGGCAATACAAGTGAAATGGTTATGGATAGCATAATTGCATAAGAATTTACAGAATCAAAGAATATTCTGAGCTGGAATAGACTCAGAAGGATCATCAAGTTAAACTCTTAAGTGAATGGCCCTTGTATTCTTCCAGCAGATTTCTCATCTGTGTTATATGTGTAAACTTCTTGGTGCTTAAAATCTGATTTCTCCGTTGTATCAAACAACCTAAAAATAACAAGTTTTAAAAGCATCTTTATAGTGAGTGTGGACTGTTTTTGATTCTGGAAGGCTAATAGTTACAGAACTCTAATAAAGCTAAAATAAACAGGTACATAGAATGTCTGGTGTAATAATTGTGTGATCATAGCAGGATTCTGCTATTTTGTGAGGTTATGATTCTGCTCCCAAATTATGAGGTTGAAGAATGAACACTTAATTCCAATATCTGTACTACATTGTTGACTCATGAAACGATGCAACAGCACACTATTGGTAAGAAATTATTAGTGTTACAATAGCTTTTTGTACTTTTAAACTGTTTAGTCAGCTCAGTGAAAATCTGATCAGAGCTATATGTAATTTGTGGGTGCATAGGGTGAGATGGAAAGGAGTTTGGTACTGGATAAATACGCAAAACAGCACAAAACTGCATGAAACTGTTCTGCCAACTACTGCTTTGAAAATATATGCACGTAACTTTGAAAGAAAAATGAAAAACCTGAGCAATAATGCTCTTTTTCTGTTTGCACAAAGCTATGGGACTATTGACTTACACTATGCCTTTAGTCACTCAGTGAAGTACAATGCATAAAGCAGAAAATGTTGCCTTAGGGTGGACCTGCAAGCATCTATATTTTGCACTACTCATGTGAATAGTCATAATGAAGTCAATACAGCTACTGAGATATGTAAATTTACCCATACATATTAGAAGATTCAGGGTCATGATGAGCATTTTGATATTAGAAAATATGAACAAACCCTTCTCATTACCAAAGTAAAGCAAAATGAACCTATGTGAAAGGCAATCACTGGCTGAAGATTATCCACTCAAGCTGGGAGCGTTAAACCACACAAATGGCCAATTGTCCTGGTTTAGGGCAAATTTGGACCACCCCTCCCCTTAGCTGAATCAGGATAGGAAAAAAATTTTCCCTGGAAGAAAGTGGAAAAAAGTTGTTTATTTAACAGACAAAGCACTCCCCATCCCAACAAATGAAGGAACAACACTGAACAACAAAAACCTCTTGCCCCTCCGCAGAGATGCCAAATTCAGAAAGTCTCTCTCGTGGGCTGTAGCTCGGCTCAGTTGCTGTCGGTCCCTCAGGGCTGGGAATGGCCGGGCCCAGGCCAGGCCCGGTGGGACACAGGTGGGAGCTCCTGGTGCCCTTTGGGGTGTTTAGTCCAGGGCAGGTTCAAACAGTTGTAAGAAAAAGGGGAAAAAAACACAGTCTGGAGAACTTCTCTGCCTCTGCTAGCCAGAAAAAACTAACAAAAAGCAAAGGAGAGCTCTCTCCTGCAGTCTACACACTGCCAACAACACAGGCCGTGTGGGTAGGAAAGTTGAAGACTCTTATCTTTATGTTTTGAAAACAATTGCCTCAGAAATTCCACCATATACCTCCTTCACTCTCAGATTCAATTTTTAAAGGTACAACACTTATTTCTGAGCTAAACAGACGGATGGGGATACAATTTAGCATCAACCCAGGACACCAGTGCACACAGCATGTTAATGCCTTAAGGCCTGCTTGTCACCTGCAGGCAGGCTACACTTCATTCTTAGTCCATGACTTTACTATTTCATTATTTTTAAAATAACAATACCCTTGCCCTTCCCTGCGCTGGAAAGCTACTTTGCTATACCAAAAATGTGCTTGTACCTTTACTCTTTTGATCAGATTTCTTATGTTGTCCAGCAATTAAACATCTCATAGATTACCAGTTTCTTCTCTAGCTACTTTTCAAAAAGTGTTGAATATCTAACTGGTTGAGGAGGAATGATAAAAATCTATTTCCAGCTATAATGACATTTAATGTTTCTGAATTTTATTAACTATTTTGTGCATTTTGGAATCTACCCAGTTCATGAAATATTTCATTAACAAAAAGAATTCAGTATAAAAAATTATGAAGGATAGCTATATTTGATCACACTTTTAATATTTAGAACAAAAAGGAAAATTTATACAGTGATCCAACCAACTAACATATCCTTGCATTATCTGGCACAAAAATGTCTCTGAGAACAAATCTGTCAATCTCAATTTTCTTTTTCTTTTGTATGACCTGCACTGCTCTCCCTAAGTTCTGTTTACCATTTCTCAGTCTTTTTCCCATGACCAGCTTACTCAAACTACACATAGGATATAAATTGCTTAGAATAGAGTTAAGCTACAGCTGTGGAAACCTAGTTTTTCTTCAGCAAAAATAAAATGCTGCAGTTTCTCATGCGTTACTGCTGATACAACAGACACTGTCTCTTTTCACCTTCAGCTAGATACTGCAAGATGACAGTGTCATATTTCAGTATTTGTGAAGGCAATAGAATACTTTGCCTTTTACATTAGTGTCTAACTATTAAATAATTAATCCTATGCAATCCCTGTGAGGTTGATAAATATTATCCTTCTCTTACAGATGAGACAGTAAACACCAAAAAACTAAATTCTATTGATGTCAGCAGAGGGTTATTAAGGATTTTGTAGATCACAAAGTTAAAGAGTCTCCAGCTCCTAATTCTGTGCCCAGTCTAATGGCCTAAACTAACTAACAATAAACACTTTTTAGTGCTTCTCTTACAGAACCACAGATGATCCCCAAATATACTGGATTCAAGAGGGTATAATTTATCCTCTGCATTTGGTCTCCTCCAAGAAGCTATAAAGACATGAACTGCATAAGAGTTTTCCTCTCATGGTTATATTTTTCTGTTCCTTCTTTTTTCCATAGAAAGAAAAAGCAATACAGTCTAAAGTCCATTTGTTATTTAGGAAAAGTGGGAAGTCAATTTAATGTCTGTCTGATTAATCTTTTTTAGGATTTATCATTCAATTATTTTTGTGCTATGCAGCATTTGCCTATGATAAGATGCAATACATGCAGTTTGGCACAAAGTAAATATAGGAAACAATAGAATTCTTAGTATTCTAACATGTCATTCAAAAATCAGCACTGCAGTCTGAATGCCAGCTGCTAAGCATCAAGCTGATGAGACAATCATATCTGGAAACAGGGTGATGTAGAGCTGTAGAAATCTGACTCAACATGTAACAATTTTAATGTGTCATTATACTAATAATACACTGACCAAAAAGAAGGTGAAATATCCTACTCTTTAACATGCCTTTCCAGAATATTTTTATTACCTCGCTACCTCTAACAAACACATCTTTCTAGCAAATCTGACTTTGCCAGCAAATTTTAAAAAATACTGTATACTAAGGCCAGCTAACACAGAAGGCTTTCATGGAAATCCTTAACCTCCTATGGGAATACATACAGAAATTATTTATCAGGAGTTATCTGTGGCCTAGAATTTTTGGGGAGATTTCTAATTGTCCAAAGAAAATTCTGAATAATTTTACAGTAATCATTTGAAATCCAGCATCCAGCATGGCTTCCGGCTTTAACCTACCGGTATAAATATAGCCAAAGGAACCAGTGACAAATGTCACTATTCTGTCAGATAAGATTCTGTCCATATTTTGCCTGTCTACCCAATCTTGTCTGCATGAGTAAATGCAAGATTAGATTGGAAGATCTCTTGCTGAAAGGTGTTACAGCAAGTAATGAGTGGATCTGAATCTCCAAATGTGTGTTGTGCATCCAGTTAGCAAAACTGTCTTATCAACATGAAAATGAAAACGAACTAACCAACCAAAATACTCAGGGAATAACTCAGGTTTTGAGCACCATTTTCTTACAGTTATTTGTGGGAGACTGTTGGTACCCGGGAATGGGTACGACTGATGGAGACAAGAGGTCTCTGAAGCTGGGTCCCGGAACTTAGAGTTTATTGCAAAGGGCGTGAGTGCAGAGGCCCTGCTTGGAGCTGCCAGACGCAGCTCAGAGCAGGCCCGGGAGGGAGAGAGCAAGAGAACAAAAGGCTGAAGAGCAAGAGATAAGAGCAAGGGCAAGAGAGGAGCAAGAGAGAGCAGGAGCAAGAGCAAGAGCGCAAGAGAGCAGGAACAAGAGAGAAAGGTTCCTGTTACAATGCAACTAATCCTCTTCTATGTTGAATATTCTAATTTCCACTAACCAATCTATTATAAGGTACAAGTCCTATGGCATTTACATGCAACCTATAAGAATCCTTACATTACCATACTTATCAGCAAGCAGAGGGTCTTGCTTATCTAAACAAGAGGGGGTTACTCTCAGCCGGACATACCAGCCTTTCAGTTGTTCAACAGCTAAGGCTTGGTATGGCAAAGGTCGCTTTCATTTCAATCTCGCTTGCAGTTCCCATATTCTTAAAATCTTTTGTCAGGCAATAATATTTATAAGGCTTTCCTCTTTCATCTTCCCCAACATTATTGATCATTATTGCTTATACTTTATGTTTAAAGAGTAAGAATGGGTGTTTCATCCCACCTCATGCTAGATGTCTGCAGCTAAATATTTATATAATCATCTAGATTCCCTGTAAAAAACTGGAGGGAGGGGGAAAAAAATTTTAGACCATGAGTCATTTTGTCCTCACGTGACTGACACAAGTAAAATCAGACATCCTGGAAGTGTTTATATGTCCCTAACGTCCATGGAGAAAATCTTTATACAGGGTAAATAGATAGTTGCAGATATCTAAACGTAAGAGAATTTAATTTCCCTCAAGAACTCTGGGCAGCAAGATGTAATTGACAGAGTACCACAAACAGTAGAGGGTTATGCTCTGACAGGGAAAGGAGCTAAGTGCTTCCCCTCACATTGTTTTTTGGAAAAGGTATTTGTCTCATGCTTTCAAGACTTGTAACTGAACCTATGCTAAAGAAAGCATTGCAGCAAGATACTTGGGGAGTTAAAATTTATTTCTCCATCTTATAAATAAACTAAATGTTGGCATGTCTTTCAGCAGAGTGCTTTCATCAAGCTTTTCTGTTTTACATTGTTGTAACAGCTGATCTAACAAATGCTATTACCTTTCCCTGGTTCGTCTTATTTACATAAGCACTTGTACTATGAAATCTGCTTTGCCTGATATTCCCATGCCTTCAAAATTATTTCTGAGTATTTTGTAACCTAGTGACTTTGATTTATTATCCATAGAGATGTATATATTCTGTGGATAATAAGGAAAAAGTCACTCCAGTGAAACACATAAAATGTTCTAGCACACAAGGGCCCATGTCGAGATTCACAAACAATAAATTTAGTTTCTAATTTAAGCCAAATCAGCTCCTACATCCTATAAGGAAAGGCAGAAGAAAAATAAATTCAGTACTTTGAGATATTCAGTCTAAAAATCTTGAAATGTGCATTCATGATTATGAATTGAAAGAGAATTTTCCAAATAATATAACTTATCAAGATATGTGTTGGAAGCATGGTAGTAAATTACTCTTAAAGGCCCCTTCCAACATAAACTACCATATGATTCTATGATTCTGTGATAGGTGGAGTTCACATCACCAGTTAAAGTATTATTCACTGCACTCACAATCATGGAAAACAGAATTTACTGGACCACACTCCACATCCTTGTCTGCCATGCAACCTTATCACTCTCTACAACTGCCTGAAAAGAGGCATAGTGAGGCGGAGGTCAATCTTTTCTCTCAGGTTACAAGTGAAAGGACAGGAGATGGCCTCAAGCTGTTCCAGGGAAAGTTTAAATTAGATATTAGGAAAACTTTCTTCACTGGAAGTGTGGTCAGGTATTGGAACAATCTGCCCAGAGAAGTCATGGAATCACCATCCCAAGAAGTGTTAAAAAATGAGTGGATGTGGAACATGGAGACAGTCTAGCAGTGAACAGCTGAGTCAACAGACAGACTTGATGATCTTCAAGATCTCTTATAATCCTAATAATTCTATGATTCTATGACGACGATGAAGAAGATAATAGCAACAATAACAACGATAGAAATAGTAACAACAATAAAACTCATTCAGAGCCTTATGGAATGTGGAAACCAATTTATTAAACTCGTCTCAGGATAAGGGCCTTAGTAGGAGTCACAAGACAGAGAGACATATAGTTGAAGAATGTACTATTTTATTACTGAAAAGGTTGGATGGTCTAGTAAATGAAAAAGATCTTGACTTTGACTTACCTCTAAAAATAAAGATTAGAGCATTTTGCATTTTAAAGTTATTTCTAAATTTTTTAAAATATAGATAATTTGTCTATTTTCATGTATTTACTTATGACATATCTGTATTAAATGCAAGTTCCAATCTGTGGAATAAATTATTTTCAACTCAGAATACTATTGTAAAATTATAGATAAACCATATTTTCACAAGACTGTAATTCTAATTTGTTATTTGTAGTTCTATTAAGATGAAAATCCCTGGGTTTAGTTTTGACTGTAATTAGATCTGAACTGAAATTGATGTTTTGCACAATGATCACTAACATCTATAAAGGTGCGCCCATATTGAAGCATACTCTTTTATTCCTTACTAATTACAATTAGAGTTCAAAGTTCCACTATGATTAGTGTTTGATTATCACAGTGCTCTGTGAATAACAATATAATTTCTTAATTTGTAATAGAAAACAATAGATAAAAAGTTTTTTTTTTAACATGCAAAATATATAGAATAAGAAATAATTAAAAGACAAATAATGCTTACCTTTATATATCCTTTTAATATCACCCAGTAAAACTTGACTGCGCTTTCATTTGCATCAAAACTCCATTCTGGAAAAAACATCTAGTTGTATTTGGACCTAATCATTGCCACAAACTTTATTTGGAACTATTCTCTTTGTGTCGATATTATGGATAATATTGGTTCAAATTCATCAACAAAAATTGTCAACATGCTTTTCAGTCGCACACAGATTTTGCTTGAAGAATTGGTAAGGGAATCTCTTACTACAGTACCTGTTAAAGTTGCCTGGCTATAAACTCTGAAGGAATTTACAAGGCTCACAGTCATCAACAAAACTACACAGACAGTTATCAAAAGTCAGGTATTTCACATCTTTGGGATTTCTGATATTCAGTGCAAACCATCCTTTCCTTCTTACTTCATAATATAAAAAAAATTCAGCTATTTAAAGGCTGGTTTTGTGATTGTCTTAGGAACTAAAGACTCTTGCTTTTCAAGGAACATACATACAAGCAACCATCTTCTGGGCCAGGTTTCATAGATTAGTTTGGATTGGTAGAGATATTTATCTAGATCATCTAGTCCAACCCCCTGCCATGAGCAAGGACATCTTTCACCCCATCCAGTTTGACTTTGAACACTACCACTGATAGGGCGTCCACAATTTCTCTGGGCAACCCTTTCAGGTGTCTCACCAATCTCATTATAAAAAATTTCCTCCTCATATCCAGCCGAACTCTACAGTTTAAAAACATTGCTGCTTGTTCTTTTACTTCAGGCATGGCAAAAAGCCTTCCTTCTTCCTTCTTATAAGCACACTTTAAGTATTGAGAGACCACAATAAGATCTTTACAGGGCCTTCTCTGCTCCATATTGAACAACCAACACTCTCTTAGCCTATCCTCAGGGGGGAGGTGTTCCAGCTCTGTGATCACTTCTGTGACTCTCCACTAGACCTGCTCTAATAGGCCCATGTTTTTCTTGTGCTAGGTTCCTCAGAGCTGGCTGCAGTACTACAGAGCAGAAGTTATGAGAGAAGTGTAGAGCAGCAGAATCTCTTCCCTCAAACTCTGGGCCATGCTTCTTTTGATGTATGGACATGATTGGCTTTCTGGACTGTAAGCACACCGTACTGGGTCATGTCCAATCTTTTATTCTTCAGTATCCCTAAGTCCTTCTCTGCAGGTGTTTTCTTGATTAATTAATTCTCCAGTCTGTGCTGACATTGAGGATTTCTTCAACTCAAGTGCAGGACCCTGCACTTGATCTTGTTGAATTTCATAAGTTTCATATGGTCCTGTAGAAGCAGTGGCATGTGGCAGCTATCCTGGCCTTAATGAGAGTCCTGTGTAGGAGAGCAGCTTGTCATGCTTAACTTTGACAAAGGCATTCTGTTCTCTTGGGAAAGATGCATACCAGAGGAATGACTGCAGCCATAAACACCATGTGTGAATGTTTCTCTTTTACCTCCTGGAATGCTAGGAGGTGGCTTGTTTGAGTGAATGGCTGATAAATGGCAGAAAAGTCTGCCCTGCCAGGTATTTGTTGGTGTGGCTGATTTGTTTTCCTTCTGCACATTGCCAAGACTTTCTTTAAACTTTCCCATAGTAGAAACACCTTAATACTAGAGGATGTGTAGTAGAGATGAATCCTTCTAGAAGAAGCAGTGGTCTCTGTTTTTTTCCAAGATGCTGCAGACCCCAAAGTCTGTCAAGGTCCCTCTGGATGACATTCATTCCTTCTACAGATGCAACTACACCATACAGCTTGGTGTGATCTGCAGATTTACTGAGAAGGCACTATGTTATAATAAAAATACGGAATAATATTTGTCCCAGTGCAGACCCTTGAGGGGTGGTAGGTTGACCCTGGTGGAATGGAAGGTGCCCATCAATGCTGTTCTATCACACTCCCTCAGCAGGACAGGGAAGAGACAATATAAGGAAAGGCTTGTGGGTCAAGATTAGGACAGTAAGAAATCACTCAGCAGTTACCATCATCACTGCCATTGGTTTCTGAAGAGAAATCTATCAATGCAGCACTTTTTTTTATGTGGCCTGAAAACTTCTGAAAATCAAATGGCATGTCTGGGAACAGATAGCAGATGCCTGCCATCCTTTAGAAGTGTTTCTGAATTACATGCATAAATATTATATATTCCAGTACAGTTCTGAAACCCACCAAATATTTTGATGTTGCTTTTTCCTTAAAGAATTTGAAGTGGGGCTGCCCATGGGGCTGATAAGGGGCCTACCAAAATCCTGCATAAGGTCTTGGAGTAAAATGTGAAGAGAATGATTTTAACCTCTAACTTTTAAAGAGAAGTTGATCATGGCACAGGCAGATTTTCTTAAAGGAGATAACAAAACAATATTTTCCTTCCTAAAATGAAAGGTTGAAAGTGAAAGGGTTATTTTCTGTTTACAGATTTTTTTCTCTTCACAGAGAAAAAAATACCATTTTTTAGTAGAGTCACAACTAGGTTGCAAAATTTCAAGCTACTAAGGGATCAGAGCTAGAGTAGTAAATACTTATAAACTTTAATTTGGTGGTAGGCTGTTTCACTTTCTTCTCCTCTTTATTGTTTGGTTTCTTCTATTAGTATGTTCAGAAAGACAAAATATTAATATTTAATGTGTTCTGCATATCAGCCTTATTTCCTTTGTTGAGACAAAATGTTCACAGAATCACACACCTCTATACAATAAGTTTTATTCCTCCAATTTACCTTCACTCTTCTGTTTCATGACTAAAATACTTTTTCTTCAAGTCTATGAATTAAACCATCATAAAGACTGAGGATGAAAAAAAGTCAGTGAAGACAGTATTCTTTCAAAGTTTTTGTCCTTAATATGAAAATGGCAAAGATCTTGAATTGATTTAGTACTTTAAAGAATAAAAAGAGGCAGATGCCCACAAGAAAACAAAAATACAAAAACCAAGTTGAACAGGAGGAACTGTTTGCAGCATAAAAACACTTTTCTTCCTCTATTTCTAGTAATTATAGCCATTGTGACATGCTGAAAAATAATACACAATTTACTTTTTGCAATGTGCATACACACAGACAAATATCTTTTTTCAGATATGGATCTTGTACTTTATATCTCATAAGAAAACTTGGAATAATATATGCCTCACAAAACTACCTTGATGATTGTAAAATACGCTAAAATATTTTGATTGAAAATCATAGCTGACTGAAGGGTATAAATATGTATCTGGAAAGATATTAGCTCATTAAGTGTTGTATTATCAAGTTAATGCATATTGAGTATAATTTGAAATATTATAAAGTATTTCCCATGGACCATGTAGAAGAGATTTTACTCAGTTCTGATAATTTTAATTGTGCTTGCCTGCATTAGAATGAAGGCCATGAAAATATGTCATTAAATTATGTTCCTCTGTCAGAATTTTCCTATCTAACCTCAGACAAAAATGTGTCCAAATTACAAATTTTTCTAAGGCTAAAATTCAAGCATCATCTTACAAAAATATTTACACCCTATGACATTTTTTTTTGTTAAACAGCTATTGATCTACTCGGATTATGTCAAAGTTCTGCAAAAACTGAGTCAGCTTGTAATGAGGTGTTGAGTGTCTAGTTCATGCTGTCTTTTACTCCTATGTGAAATGTTTTCCTTTTGTCGCTTTTTTAACTTTTAGTTTGTACATTTTAAACATTTTATGCATAATATTAGCCATTAGGTAAGGTCACAGGACTAGAGCAGTTTAATGTCAAATTTCTGGTGTTTCTCTAATGGCCTAATGATCTTGTCTGTTCATTAGTAAGCTAATGTAAATTAATCAAATCCTGAAACAATAGCTCTTGCTAATCTGAAGACATTGATTAAGACAACAAGCTGTGGTATCTACTCCATCTCATCTTCATGAAAGAGATGTTAGGTGACCATACTTTGGAACTTGCTGTGCAATTTTCTTCTTGGATGAAAGTATGAAACCTGTCATTGGCTTTCTTCTTCAGTGATAAAGGTCTTTTTAATTTCCTGGGAACAGACATGTTCTATTTGTTGAATGTCAGAAAAACTCATCTTTTCATGAAAATCTTAACTGTTTAAAATATCAGCTCAAGAAAACTGCTGAACTTTGAGTTCCAATAAACTTTTTTTTGTATTTTCTTTAATAATAGCATACCCCTTTGTTTTAAATTTTGATACTGCCCTGCAATCCAAAGTTTATCATCCCAGATCCATATTTGAAAGACTGATAAAAATACTCCATATATATTTGTACTACAGGCAAAAATCAGATTTACTTGAACCATCAGAATAGCACAACCTTGTTTTTCAACAAGTTTCAGAAATGTATCTTAAATTTGTGAGCAACATATCAACCTTTAGACAGTTACGTGAATAGCAGCTTATCAATAATATGTACATTCAGAAAATCCAAAATGACACTTCTTTTAAAAAATCTGAGAAGTATTTGTGTTTGAAGAAGCAACTTGTTTATCCAGTGTACATGTTCACGCACTCCATGTTTTTCTACTACAATAGTTTCATGCTTTCCAGTGTGCATATCTGAATACATTATTGCATGATTTTGTCAAAATGGATTGAGAATCAACTTCTTATTTGTCCAGAAATTCCCATAAACTATCTTAAAAAAAAAAAATATTGAGACAATTAGAAGTATACAACCCAGTCTAACAATATTGTAAATATGTTTGTGGATCTGGGGTAGAACATTTTTTATTTTCTTTTATTTGGAAATAAATATCCAATATCATGAAATCTTTGCAATGGATAGGAAATGTCAGGATTACATTATCCTCTTTTTAGTTGTCAGCATTCCTATAGTGACCCAGATATGTCATTTTCTGAGTATCTAAACACAGGGCTGAGCTGTGAACCTTCCAAGGAACAATTCTCTTCTAAGCTTCAGATTTAAAATTGTAGTAAGCAGTTTTTAGAACTGTCTACGTTGACAAAACTAGATACATAAGAAAGAATATATTCAAAAAGGGAGAAATTGAAGAAATAAAATACATAAGAAAGAAAACTTTTGATTATTTTTTTTTTCTGAAGGAAAATTGCCAGTTTAAAAAACAGGTTAAATTGGTTTCTGCGACTGATCAAATCATTGGAAAAAATTTCAAATTAAACTTAACAATTTCTCTTTGAGTAGCACATTGTCCACAGTCCTTCTAGTGAATTAAAGCTTTTTCTTCTGAATAGAATAGATTAATAATCACTTATACCTGACATGCTTGCCCCTAATCTTCTGTTGAGGCATGGAATATAAATTGAGAGTATTGGTCATTTTTTTGTCATGATTATTTTATTAGAAGTATTTCTCTTTTTTTAACCAGAACTTATACGATATATATTGAATAGAGAAGATCCAAAAAATGTCTCCAATTAAATGGAGTTGTAATTGGGTGGAGAAAATGAAATGGAAGCAGATGCTCAATATGCTACACAGACCTCCATTAAATGCATCAGTCTTTATTATTCCAGTGCTATCCCAAATTGTTTATTTCTTTCAGTCTCAAGATACAATTTTTCACTGTAGCAGTTCCAGAGGTTTTTAAAACTTTCACATATTCTTCTTCAGTTATCTGATGGAAACTACTCTCAACAGAATCTTAGATACTGCAAATTTCAGAACAACACAGTATAATCAAAATAATTTCTCTTCATAATTGTATTGCTCAAAACCACATTCTTATTCTCACTGCATTTCAATGCAGCTTGTACTGAAGATAACTAGTGTCACACAGAGGTCAACACGTCTTTCATACTGGATTATAATTAAATTTCATAAAATATTAATACCCAAAGCTAAGTGAGAGAAAAACATTTATAGTCCATTTTGTGCTTTCAAAAAATTAAGAATTTCTACATAAATTATGATTCTGCATCACTCAAGAGCTCATTTTGATCTCCAAGTTACAAGATCAGAAAAAGAGTTGAAGACTTTTAGCTAACAGATTAATTTAAAACACGCACACACAGAGCAGTTTATACTTAGAAAATAAAAAAGTGCAAACCCCAACAATCCTTCAATGGCTTTGAAGAAAATCTCCTCTATCTTTCACCTAGCATCCTTATTGTTAACATGATCTTATTACTACAGGTGTGGTGTGTAGTCCCTGCTGGACTCCAGGTGCTAATCAAAGCTGCTCTATCACTCCCCTGTGCAGCTGGACACAGGAGAGAAAATATATAGAAAAGTTTGAGAAAAGGTTGAGATAAGGGCAGGTAGAGGTCACTCACCTGCATGGTAAGGAAAACATCACGGGCAAAACAGATTCATCTTGAGGAAATCAACTGAATTTATTACCAATCAAATCAGAGCAGTATAATGAGAAATACTACCAAATCTTAAAACCACATTTTCTCACCCCCTAACCCCTCTCCTGCCTTTTTCCTGGGCTTAATTTTACTCTGAATTTTCTTTATCTCCTCCCTAAGAGCAATGCAGGAGGTGTGGAAAAAGTGTTTTGATCAGTTCATCATACAGAGCTGTTTCTGCCACTCCTTCTTTCTCAGGACTCTCCCCTGCTCCAGTGTAGGGTCACTCCCATGGGAGATAGTCTTCCAGAACTTCTCCAACATGGGTCCTTCCCACAGGCTGCAGTCCTTCATAAACTGCTCCAGTATGGGTCCCTTCCGTGGTCAGTGGTCCTTCAGGAACAGAGTGCCCCAGTGTGGATCCTCCATGATGTCACAAGTGTTGCCAGCCAAACCCACTCCAGTGTGGGCTTTCCGTGGGGTCACAGTCCCCTTCAGGCATCCTCCTGTTCCAGTGTGGGCCCTCCAGGGGCTACAGGTGGATATCTGCTCTACTGTGAACCTCTCTGAGCCACAGGAAGAGAGCCTTGCTCACTGTGGTCTTTGCCATGGGCTGCAGAGGAATGTCTGTTCCAACACCTGGATGACTTCCTCCTCCTCCTCCTTCTTCACTGTCCCCAGGGTCAACAAAAGTGGACAATTTACATACAATCCACCCCTTGTCCCTTCACAATTACAATAACAGAAATTCCCCACTATGTCTCTACTTCCCATCAAGAAGGTGATGTCCAGCCACTCACTGGGAAATAAGGCCTCAGTACACGCAGCATTTGCTCTGAGATAAAAGAATTGCAAATAACAAAAATCTCCATTTCAGTCAGACCAAATATACAGCAAGATGAAAGTTAGCTCATGTTTTGAAGCTGAAATTACAAAATCAAGTGTCTATGTTATTTACAAAGGTAGAAAGCAGTAAAAAAAATTCTTTTTTAGCATCAATAAGCTAAGAGTTGACATGTTATCAATATATTAAAAATAATTAAATCATTTCCAGAACTGTCCTTAGCTAAAATTCTCTTTTATTTTTATATGGTTTCTTTTTAATTTTTTTTATATTTTTGGGAAAAACACTTTAACATATTGCTTGAGCATCTTTAGAAAATCTAATCAAAATCTAATAAAAGTTAATATGAAGTTTATTTACACTTTAATTTTTCAGATGACAAAAAGAAAGATGCTGTGTATCTTCCCTTCAATGTATATTTGCACATACATACAAACTTTGGTTCCTATAATTAAGAAGTGTCTACTTTGTGAGATAAATGCACATTAGGAATGTGGCAATAAACAAGACTCAGACAGTCACAGAATGGTCTGGATTAGCAGGTACCTTAAAGATCATCTAGTTCTAACCTCTGCCATGAGCCAAGATCCATCTACTAGATCAGGTTGTAAGTCCAACTTGCCCTTGAACTCTTTCAGGGATGGAACATCCACAGTTTTCTCTGGGAAACCTGTTTGAGTGTCTCACTATAGGAAGAATTTCTGCTTTATACCTCGTGTAAACCTGTCCTCTTTCAGCTTAAAGCCATTTCCTCTTGTCCTGTCACAAGCATGGTCTTGCAGGAAATTCCTCTTCAGTTCTCTTGTAGGAGCTCTTTAGCTATTGGAACGTGCTCTAAGGTCTCCCCAGGGCCTTCTCTTCTCCAGGCTGACCAGCACAAACTCTCAGCCTGTCTTCATCAGAGAAGTGCTCCAGCCCTGTGATAATCATGGCTCTTCTCTGGACTTATTCCAAGAGATCCATGTCCTTCTTATGCTGCAGACCCCAGAGCTGGATGCAGTACTCCAGGTGGGGTCTCACAAGACTGGAATAAAGAGGCCTCCCTCTCCCTGCTGGTCACAATTGATTTGCTTTGCTTTATTACTTGATTTGTGTTATGGGCTGTGAATGCACATTGCTGGACCATGTTGAACTTCTTGTCAACCAACACCAGCAAGTCCTTCCAAAAACTAGTTCTGCCAGGCTTGTGTTAATTTCCTACATGGCCCTGATCAACCAGCATGGAGAGACAAGGCAAATATTCTTGAATATTCTGAGACAGAGATAGGCACGTCTAATCTGACTTGCTGTCTGAGTATCACCTTCTGTATCAGAGCTGATAGAGTGAGGAGGAGGTAGTAAGATTTCTGATGAAAGGACAGGAGCTATGCAGATATACTTCATGAATCATGGGATACTGCCTTTAAAAATGTTGGAAGACACTGTGGATAAGATGCAAATTAAAGGATAGCCCAAATGGAACATATACAAATTTAAATTATAGTAAACTGTAATTTTAGCATAAGCTAATTGCATAAAACTTGAGTTGCTTGAATGCAGATTTTTTAGTGCATACAGCATTCGTGTAGGAAGCAAAATGCACCCTCCAAATTGGCTGAAGAAATTTGATGCATTTGTTGTGATTCCAAACCACAAGGCTGTAATTTATTTTGGGAGGAGAATAATTTATATTATTTTTATTGGAGCTCTGCACATGGATACAAGAATATTCCTGCCAGAAGGAGAGCAAGAAAGATGAAACAGGACCAAAAACATGTTGCCATATAATAATGAACAATCTATTTATGTGCAAAACTCATCAGGGTGTGAGGATGGAGACAGTGGAGGGGTACTGTAAAGAATCCTCAACAACATATCCCATCTCTTTTCACCTACATTTAAATCTCTGTACAACTCTGAAAATATCTACGCATGAAGTAATAAAAAATTGAAGTGTTATATAATTATCTTGTTCATACAATTTTTTCCAAGCTAGTTTCGTTCAACTTTAACTCAGATGTCTCTGTGTAGTAAGTAATCTGATGTACATTTCTTGCTAAGAACAGAGGACTTTTGTCAGTGAGTTCTGAGACTGGGAACTTGAACTCTTATCCCAGTAGCTCTTGTCATTGACCATTTAACAAGCCTTCCAAAGGCTAAAATTCAATGTAAAATTTCTCTTTTGAAAATTACATTTGCAGACAATATCTATGTGAATCAGTGTTTTGAAGGTCCTCCCTTTGTTAATATGGAAGAAGTTGAGCTTGCAGTGTCATTGGTGTTGGCAATGCCAGCTTCCAGTGTAAGCATATTAATATGTTCAACACTGTTACCAGCCTTACATTCAGTCTCTGTGTACAAGACCCTGAGATTAGATCAGCTGGTGCTTCCAGTGTCAAGATCAGTGTGTGGACCATTTACTTAAGAGTTGAACTAGATGATGCTTGTGGTTCCTTTCAACTCAGAATATTCTGTGATCTGTGACAGAGATAAAGACTCAGAATGTCCATCCTGGGAAGGATTGCATAAAACAGAGAAGAAATGAAGCAATATTTAATATCAGTAAACTGTTTCAGATTAAATTTACATTCTGTGCTGTAATAATGAAGATAATAGTGGTTATACTACAGATGTTTTCTGTCTGATATTTCATGCTGTTTGTTTTAAGGATTTGAATTATATTTGGATTCAATTAATCCATTTACTACATTACTTAATGTTACTTCAATGCCAATTTTTTCATGAGCTGATAATGATTAACCATATCTACATTTATCAATTTCCATTCTCTTTTAGAGAAAAAATTGTGACTGGTACTAAAAGCAGCACTAAAAAAAGAAACTCATCTCATAAATTGTCTGCCTTATTAAGTTGAATTCTTTTAGCTTGATAAACATGGTGTCAAAGTTAATACAAAAGTTTTGGGAGCAGTAAAGTTGAACTTCAGTCCCTGTTTGTGGGGTTTTTTTTTTCCTCTGTTAATTATGTAAGTATTTCCTTCTAGTCGGGCTTTTCCCATGACATTTTACAGCTGCATCATGTTTAACTAGGAATAATTACTGAGACAAGAAAATTACACTGAAGCCTGGGTTGGAAATGAGATGACTGCAAATATGGTCACAGTTGGATTTTTACTTATTGGTTAAAAAACTGAAATGTTTTGAGGAAGATGTGAAGAGAAATTGGAAGAAACTTCTTTATACAGAAGCTGAAAACTCAGCTGTGGGAAAGATCAAAATGCCAAATATCACAATATAATCTTGTCTCCCCCTAACTTGGTGTTGGTGAGGGACATATCCAACCCTAAAATTTGGATTTGATAAATGATGCATGCAAATATTCCTCTAAGCACATGCATGTGCCTACATAGACAGAACTATGCAGAAATTTTCTGAGGCAGGAATGTTTGGATCTCTTACAAGGATCTGGGAAGGCAAATAGCAGAGATTATTCTCATGGGACAAGAATAGTTAGTAATTCTTCCAGATCATAAGGGGACAATGGCAAAATCCTAATCTCATAAAGACTTAACCTCTCATTTCTGTGTTTGTTACACAAAACCACACATACTGTCTGAACTATATACTCTGAAATAGGTGCTCAACTGCAGGACAAAATAGGCTTCTACAACATAATTTTAGAAGATGCTAAAAGGACAATATTTAATATCTCCAGGAATTAATTGCAGGAGTCATTTGCAGTATAAATGATTTCCTGTGATGCTGGTCTTTTGATGTTTCCCTATCCACTATAAATTAAGGCTCAACAAACTTCAATGCTTAGGAATATGACTACCCTCTGCCATTGATCTTGTTTTCACTTCACTTCTGCTCATGAGGAAAAAAGTAAAATGACTTTCCAGAGGCACTCACTCTTAGGTCAGTATTTACCCAGTCCTTTTTCCACTGAAAACAGCAAATTTGCTTGGGCACCAAATCATACATATGACATCTATAAAATAAACAACACAGTTACCTAATGTTAATCAGAAACCTTCTCAACTTCAGTTGTAGGATTTTATATTGTATTGCACCTTGTGAAAAATTTATTTTTTCACATCCAAAAGGCACAAATGCCTATTTTTCTAAGAATATACTTTACACACTATTGGATAATGAAGAAAACCTGGTTAATAGTACATAGCTTCATAAGAAGGAAAAAAGTATCAATCTTTAGTGAGAAAGTGCCCTTGTAGTGTACGTTTTTTACTGGTGCTCCTCACAGTTAAGCAACAGGACATCGAGTACACTCCTAAGTGATTTGTGAAGGGGCAACACCTGATTGCACTGGCCTCAGTTAAAGACTGAGGAACCAATTTCTAATCCCAATGGTTTATGCAGACATCATAACTCAGGAAATGCTGTGCTCCAATATTATACTACAACCTTAGAAAAAATCAAATGTAGTTTAGAAAACATATCATATGTGTTTTACAATATGATTAAAATAATGCACTTCTGATTTGACAGAAAAACACATCTGGACTAAATACACCAAAACTGGACACACAGTGTACAGCTTTACCTTATCACTTTTCCTTTGCATGGTAGATAATTTATTGGTAGCAGAAAATCAGAGTTTTAGAGCTGTTAATAATTTAAAAACACAATCCACTTCAGTTTTGCAATAAGGCAAAGTTTTGTACTGAATTTCCCTAGGATTTTTTAAAATATATATTTACAACACAGAAAACTATACAATGCAGGTCCATCTTTGCTCAGGTTTTGGTATCACATTTATTGAGTGTCTGATGTCTAGCAAACACTTTTTAGTCTTATTTTGTTTAGGTATATGCCAGTATATTGCATGTCTTACTGCATTAATTAATTAACAGGTTTAATTAGGGAACCTGTAGCTGCAAATTATTCAGTAATGTATAAGCTCTTTTATAATAGAAAGCTTGGTGAAAAATAGAAGAGAAAAGGAAAGCTAATATAGTATATATTTGGGATTAGAAGTAGCAGATATAACTTACAGGAGCTATAAAAAACTCATGGCCCATACTTCATGCTCTAGAAATGGTGTGAGTTATTTTCAATTGCTCTACCAATATAAGCAGCAGAACACCTCGGGAATGGGCTAGCATCTGTCACTCACTCTTGTTTTATTTAGAGATTGGTTTTAAGCCAGTCTTAAAATTTATGTTTTTCATAAGAACCATCAGTTTTAACTACCTCTTGCAGTGATTCATGAAATGCTTTCTTACTACTATTCTCTTTAAAAATAAAATGATTTTGAGTTACTGTTTGTTTACACTGTGTCTTTCCTCAAAGTAATTCCTTTATGAATTACAGGTAGATAAAGCCAGGGAAACATAGTACTGGACTTAGTCCACTATACTGAATAAATGAACACATGTTGTGTTTGAAAAAACAGAGTAGTGTTTATGAAAATTTCTAGACATGGCACAGGGAATAAGACTGTAACAGGCAAGGAGAGAACCACATATTCATCTTTCTCACTGAACAGCAGCAAAGAAGTGTTTCCCAGGAATAATACCAGCAGCTGCCTGAGATTAAATTATATGTAGGAAAATAAAAATCTGCAGAATGCTAATTGCTCCAAAAATCATGTTTAAAAGAGTAATATCAACTTTTTCAATCTAAAAATTCCAGTTAAGCTACAATAATTCTTAATATATCAGTTGTGAAAATTTAGGACCAGATTTATAGGAGGGAAAAAAAAGGTTTATAATCAGATAGGCTGAGTCTATTTGAAGGCATATTTTAATGCATTTTACATTAAGATTGTCGGTGCAATGACTCTTAACAAAATCCAACAAAATGAATTGTTGCTGCCTGAACCCCCTACTCCTCTCAAATTCCAAGTAACTCAATCTTGCGTAAGTTTTGCAACAATAAGGAGGTGCTTCATCAAATTCAGTTGAGACAAAGGACTAATTCAATCAATTTCTCCTGTTTTTTTTCATAATTGAAGATGAACTTGAGCTTGGAGAAAACGTAATAGTACATCCAGATTTGATTTTTCAGACCTTCATGTAGCATTGTACCATAAAGAGGACTTAAAGAAGCTATATCTACTAAGTAGTGTAATTAAATATGCTCTCATAAGTATTACTGAAATGTCATATTTGGAATTATAATGCTAATCAATGTAAAAGTTTACTTTAGAGCAATTTTGCTAAAGTACCAAATCCCATATTTACCTAATCTTCTATTTAAACTTTGCAGAAATAACTAGAATCTACTACTTAATTATCATTGTGCTATATTCCATCTTAGCTGTCCTATTTTAATGCCTTAATATTTTCTTAGAAAAATGAAGTTGACCTTTTTAATAAGCTTCTTTTCAAAGATCAAATATATCTATAATATTTCCCCAATTTCTCTGATTCTGATACCTGTGCTTAAACACATATGAATATCAAATTCTGTTTAAATTTAGGTTAACAAAAAGGACACCACCTTTCTATAGTTTAAAATATGCAGAAAATTGGGCTTGTTTATGTTTCTCCCAATCTGTGCAGCCTTATTATTTTGATGGTACAATATTTTCTGACTGATCATGCCACTCAGTTTAAATATATTCTATGTAATGTGTAAATCCTTCTTTTCAGATAAGACTATGTTCCTTTATGAATTTCCTTTTGATTCTGGTGGCACAGAAAAGTAGATATAATCTTAGATCTTTTTAAAGGACTTCCTACTAGTTTATTCTTTTTTGTAAAGGTTATCAGCTCCATTATTCACACCAAATACGCTTTTGTAGTGAACTAAACAATTCCTTCAAAAAGTCCACAAGGCATGGAATAAGTGACAATGTACATTGCAGCTGTTGTTCCACCACAAATGATCACCTTCACTCACAACCTACCCATCTTGTGGATCCTTTCTGGGCAGCTTTTGGGGCAGCTTCCTGGGAGAACGCCTTTCCCAAGGGTGGCAGCAGGACCTTGAGGCCAGCTGGATTCTGGGCAGGGTAGAGCAGAGGTTGAAGAGCTGTATCATGGGTGCCTCTTCTCTGGAATTTGCTGAAGAGCAGATGAGGCAGATGAGCCAGTGCTTGTGAGGAGGTGAAGTGCAAAGTGATCTGGGGTAGCTTTCATCTGTGATGAATTCCTGCTGATATGCGGGGACTGCTGTGACTCATCTGCCCCAACAGACTCAGAGCTTTCCCAGAATAGTGATTGACCCATCTGGTCCCAGAAACACAGAGTATTTTCAGGTCACCTTCTGAAAGATACAGAAATGTAGTCTTCAAGAGAAAAATAACCTCACAAAAAAAAACAAAAAAAAAAAAAAAAAAAATCCCAAACATTGCAGAGTTCCTACTACCCCTTCTCAAAGAACAGATTTTTAAGCTGCTAGATGAACAAAGCCATGTACAGCAGTTGTGGCAGAGATTTTGAATGCCAGGTAAGAAATTTATTTGACAAAGCTTATTGATTTCTGCAGACAAATCTCTTGAAATACCTTAGTCTCTACAAATCATTCTGTCTATGGGACTTTCTGCCTTCAGGTTATACTCCCATGCAATCTAAAATCTTAGTCCTATTTAAAGGAGGTTCTGCAGCAAAAAACCTTAATTCAATTTGGAGTTAAAAGAGGTAATTTTAAATTCCTTAACTGAATTGTAATAATTCCTGATTTATACCAGTACAATTGAAATCAGAATAAAACTTTAAATAATGAAGTTACAGGAGACTTATGCAGCAGGGAAGCAAGGCAGAAATCAAAAAGTGAAAAGTTACAGACGTGATCTACATGGCAACTGTGTGGAAAAATAACCTTCCACTGAGTCTAGATGGTATAGCTTGAATTAGGTTGAAAGACAAACTTTCTGGTGTTCTTGGAAAAAACATATCCTTTCCTCTCAATCTTGCTCTGGTCCATAAATTTCAGAAGTTTTATGTTTCACCCATTCTGAAGGCAGTATTTGTTAAATATAGATACACAAAATTTCAAATAATTTAAAAGCTATTTAAAAAAAAACAATATTGTTTAAAGTACAATCAATGTCTTAGTCACAGGTTGTTTTCATGCTCTATTATCCACACTGTTACAATTCTGCAATGAAGGAAATTAATTGAGAGTGGCAAAGGGAGAAATTATACAGAAATAATGACAATTATTAAGCTAACCCCTAAGATAAACTCTTCCAAAAGAGTGAAGATGTTTCTTTGTTGCACTTATGACATAACTATGGATTTTAACTTCCGTGTCTAAAACCATCTGAGTTGAACATGAGGGTGTACAACACCAAATACTCTGGACATACGAATTTTCTGCAACTTCCTACAATGCACTGACAAGGCTTGACTAAGGGCAAAGCTGGTAGATTACATGAGACGTGAATTTCTCTTTGTAAAATGAAAAGAATTGAAATAAAAAAGTGTATTTATTTGCTTTTGCCATATTAGTCATAAAATAATTCTTTAATTTTATGAGAACATCTGTGGATTAGGAATATACACTTTAAGAGAAGCCAAATAAGTTCAAATAAGTTCAAATACTGAAAAAGATTATATCCTTTGGTAAAAAGTTCCTCGATGGGTAAAAGAAGTACTTCAGGAACTCATCTTTGATCCACTAGCACAATACTTTTGAGGTTTTGTACTGACCTTCAGAGGCACTAGAAACAGATTTATTTAAATACACAAGTACTAATCATATAAAGATAGTTTCAAACTAAATAATATGGTATACAACAACATCATATAAACAAAGATCTTTTCTGTTGATCAGTAGATGGCAAGCTTGCTACACTCAAATTTCAGCAAATGTTCTGCTACCATTTAACTTACAATTGTTATGTTGTACTATTATTATTTATGGTATCTAAAACTTAATATTTAGTTTGATTAATAGATAATTTGAGAAGATGTACTACAGATGACACAATTAAAAAAAGTCTGAGGAAAAATTATAATCAATATCATATCTATTGGCTTTTTTTTTATCCTAAATGAATATGTGCTTTAAATTTTTACATTTCTCATTTTTATTTGCAAAAATACCTACCTTTTTCATGTTAGGATATTCCTTAGAGTTTTATACTTTCTGTATTTAAGCTTTTATTTTTTTTTCTGTCAGAAACTTTGCTCAAAGCTCTTTGTAGGGTTTGCAATAGATAAAAATCAGGATTATCTTTAATATTTATCACTGCAAACCACAAAATAGAAATAAGAGTATGTTTGGTTTACTATATATTTACAATTATTCCTTGATCTTCTGGGCATCTATCTAATAACATATTAATCATACTTTTATAGGCAGAGCTTTTTAGGTAGACTAATGTGCCAAAAGGAAGAAAATGAAGTAAATAAAGTAGATAAATATAAATATAAGAGAATGAAAGCAGAATTAAATTCTTAAGGAAATTAATAAACAGCATTAAGGGAGATGCTAGGAAGACTGGGAACTCACAAATTTTGATTGTCTGGGGCCAAACTGCATATTGAGTTAGTTGTTCCTATGCTCTGTGATAGTCTTGTTTTCTGTCTTGAATATTTCAGAATGAACATGAGAAAAATCTGCTCTAAACTGACACTTAAGTGTCAATCTTGCAAAAGCTAAAGTCTTGCAATACTGAAGTTCACTTACACAGCTTTGGGAACAGATCCATACATTGCTACTACCTGACCTTCGGACTTCATGTAGCTCTGCAGGGGGAAAGAAAACTGTTTTTTGGAGACCTTTTGTCTGCTGGTTTGGCATATGTGTGCGTGGTGTATGCATGTGTATGTCAGTATGAGTTTGACTGTGCTTGTTTTGTTTGCTTTGCTTTATCCAGGAAAATTTCTGTAAATATGTATCACAAAAGAATTTAAACACAATTGCTTTAAGGTGATTAAAAACCACAATAAAAATCATGTTACTTGGAATAGCAGGATACCCTAAATCAGAAAGGCTTTTTATAGGTATGTACAGGGGTGAAGAAAGGAAAAAAATATGTTAAAGCTGGTGAATCCAGGACAGTAATTCAAGGGCAAAATTTCTCAGTGGCCATAGAAAGGAAAGCAGGATTTCTGATGTTATTTTTTTTAGGTTCTACAAAGATATGAAAGTCATCCTTGTGGATTCACTGCTAGAGACAACTTAATCTAAAAGGGACACCAAATAATTCTGATTAATAAGCTTATGTAAAAACAATAGATCTTTTTCTTTTCACAGCAGTTTTTAAAAGAAATAAAGACACTTGTTTGCATTGAAAATAAGGATGGATTTTAATGTATTACATAAATTCTTTGTCTGAAGTAACTTGAAGTTGTCTACTATATTTTTAAAAATTGATTGCATCCTCATGCTTTCACTAAAAGATGCTTCTGCTAGGCCATCTTTTGTTGTGCAAGCTTAGACCACAGAATTTCCATTTCATTAGAGGTACATCAAAGAGATGGGCTTCAGCCACACATCTGGACTATGTGGCCAATAAATGGGAAAACACAAAATAATATTTTTCATTATAACACAAAATACTTATATTATGGAATAAAATTTAGAGAACCGAAAATAGCAAAGTACAAGGAAAACAGAACAATATGTATGGATACATGCAAGCAAGTTTGAAAATCCATGAAACTTCAACAGAATGGAAGATTCACAGTGAAATCTCAAAGTTATGGCTGGTTAACATGCCTTCGAGAAGATTCACAGTAGGGCTGAAAGTTTTTTTGCAATTTTCTTATTTTTTTTCAAGTGTACTTTTCCCCAATGTAGCACAGAATAAACTTCCATGGTACTGCAGCTGTCCTAGAGCAATAATCAATATATCAGAGACAAATTGTTACTTCTACCACAAAGTGGCCTCAATGGCCTTTTGTATGTCTTCGCTTACTTCAACTTACTCTTCACTTCAACAGAATTCTCTCATCTGGCTTTATTTCACATAAAACAAAGTGAAACAAAAGTTTAAAGACCTTTGTTCTCTTATAATGTGTAGTTCATAGTATGAAATATGCAAAAATAATGTTTAATATTGACCTATTTTAGACTGTTTTTCCTTATGAAATGAAAACACATAAAAGTGAAATTCCATAACTGAGAAATTCCATACCAGATATACAAACAATTTGCAAATTTCTTCAGTTAAAACTTTCTGCTAAATATAAACATTTCATATAAAGGTCATGACAATCATGTTATAATTTTGAAATATTAAAAAAACCCAAACTATAAAACAACCGATCCTTTCTTAGAAGAGGATTATATGAAATAATTTCTTCACATACCTACACCAATAGATATGACTTCTAAGATAAAAGTTTTCAATGTGTAATTTTATGCAGTTTTCTCCATACCCTAGTATATCTAAGCTCCACTGGGGACAAATCTCTCATTAGTTCATATCTGTTTACCTCCAGTAATTCCAGTGTTGTTTCAGAGTTCATCTGACCCATGCCAGCAAATGAAAACAATATTGTGTAACATAATTAATCAAGACTGGGAAATGTTTCATAGGATAAATTCAGAAGAAAAAAAAATATTTTAAGATATCTTTTTGACTTGTAGTTGCTATAGTAGCAAGACTGCTTTTTTTTGCTGTACATTTCTTTACTGTATACTCAAAGCTCTACGTGACAAAACAACTATTTTACAGTCTACAATTTAGTCTCAAGAAAAAGATTTTCCCCCTCTGGGAGAAGAAGATTAGACTGGAGCTTACAGAGCTTCTAAAAGTTTGGGGTCTGTCAGCATTTCTGACTTAATTTCAGGGGTTTATGACCTACTTATAAAACTTCTTTATGGAAGGAAGCTTAGCACAGTGTCTCCTTCTGGAAACATTCTTTAGTGCTTTTAATCAAAAATTTTAAAATCCATTTCACAGCTTAATTTATAGGCAATTAAAAAACAGTAGACTAGAGTAGTGACTTCTGATATCAGTTGTGCTAGAAATGAGATAAAAAGCTGATAGAGTGAAGAGGAACATAGCATCAATAAAACGACAGAATTGATGTAACTGAGCTGTTAAAAGTTGAATAACTTCCTCTTCAGCATACTTTCAAATCTTCATGTATA
>VZTB01006122.1:18076-85897 GCA_013397245.1 Thryothorus ludovicianus | reverse complement strand
TTTTTTTTTTTTTTAATAAGCAATCTGGACTTTTTGAATTATTGTATTAGAGGTTTCAACCAGTGATTTGCAAAATATAACTCTGTTCCTGTTGAGGCCCCCTGATCAGATCAGTAGAGGGAGCACGCAGACATTTCTCAATAATAATCCTTTGATCTGAGTGCTGATGGATACTATCAGCTGCTTATGATATTTTTTAATGGACGCAAATGCTGCTTGGTTAACACAGTTTCAAGCATCCTTTTTCTGCTTTGATATGTCAAGGAGGAGATGGGGTCAAGTCAGAGTAATTTGCCTTACTTTTGATTAAAGGACTCTAGAGACACAATCTCATCTGATACAGCTCAGGAGCCCTCTGAGACATCCTCATGGGAGAGAGTAGGACACAAAACTGCTCTCTCCCCATCTCTATGAATATTACAGATTGCATTCCTTCTAGCACTACTCTCCTACAAAGGATGTCACAAGCCAGTTCTTTGAAAGCACCATAATATATATAGAATACCAGTAATTAAATATCATTTAAGCTGTTTGGAAACCTCTTTGATTCAGTGTTCCTTTCTTATAGATTTATTTTCCCAGTTTGATTAAGAAATAGAAGTTACAATAGGAAGAGAACTGTAAAAAAGAAACATTAAGCTAGTCACCGAAAATCAAAGGCAGAAAGGAACATATTTCTTCTTATTTTAATAAGACATCATGGTTATTGACTGTTCCCTTAAGGCAGTGTTCTGGTCTGGAATTTGACTGTAAAACTTATATCTTGGGATTTTCTTTCAGTAACTTCAGTCTTTCATGATCTCATTTTCTCTGCCTTCCTTTTCATTTATCTTTTTTTTTTTTCTTTCTCCCCCTTTCCCTCATGAATGCCAGTTGCAAGGAATAAATTTTCCTTTTGATTCTACAGACAACTTGAGGATTTTCCTGGGCATGATTAAACAACGGTAGTGCAAAAAATGCACATGTGGTCACCATTTAACTTAGAGAACCTCAAACTGTAGTGTAATACTCTAAGTGCATAAATCAGAAATCACCAAATAATATTGCACAGCTGGAAAACTTCAGTAAGCAGAGATTGTGGGCCCATACACTTGACAGATGGAATGAGAAGAAAACTTGACCTCAGGCTATGCTTGCTAAAATGACAGTTAAGAAAAAAAGAAGCCTACATTCATGGTAAGGGGAAATCAAAATAAATTCTAAATCCACCCAATGCCATTAGAATCTTTTTCTACTGAACCTCTGAAGTGGCTCTCAGGGAATGTCTTGTTCACTTACCTTAGGCTAAGGGAATGATCTTCTTTCACTCATCCGTTGCAGACTACAGCACAGCCATCCACATTACAACTTTTGTTCTTCAGGGAGACACCTTCTCATTTCTGTTAGTGGGGAACAGATATAGTAATGATATAGGATGAGAAATCAAGATTGTAGAATTGTGGACATGTTTCAGGTAGATTTCTTGCAAGTGAAGCTATCTATAAGACAAAAATCCCAAAATCCTGCAGAGAAAAGGCTGTGAGATAGGCAAAGTATTAGTGTATGCACATTGTGTTCAGCAAACCCGAGCTTTTGAAGGATTATGGTGGTAGGCTTTAAATGGCACAAATCTAGTCCAATGCTTGTGGACTTTCTACCCTCAAAAAAGTCCCATAATGAGTTTAAAAAAACTTTCAGAGAAAGCAAAATCTCCAGAATTATGCAAATCTACCATCATGAATATTTCTTCATGTTACCATGTTATTGTTAGGAGTACATTGTTGAGAGCTCTAAATACATAAATTAGGTCCAATTCACACCCTGAAAAATTTTTAGTATTAAAGAGTAGTAGTGAAGATCTTAAAAAACCCAGAATTTTTCTGTTAATTGTATCACACCTGTCCAAAGTGCCCAAGCACTTGGAAAAAGAGGTTCTGTAGCTAGCTCTGATAGCCCTAGCTAACAATTCATGACAAGGCAGTGACTTTTTCTTTCTGTGCTCCACAATCAAGTTAAAATTGTTATGCTGTTGAGACCACAACATGGTGACAGACCTTGTAAGATCTCATCAATTTTTTAAGAAAGGATTGTACATAAAGAGGAAAATTACGAATTCTGAAGCTTGTCCAGATTCACCTATCAGATGATGACTCAAACTGCTTTGGAAAATTATTATCCATCACTATTGAGAAAGAAATTATACAGAATTTTTTTTTTGCCAGTAGTAAGACATACACATACACAAGAGTCACTCTGAAGATATAACTATATCTCAGATATTTTATGTTTCACCATTTTTCTGTCCTCCAAAGCTATTTGCAGAACTTTACTGATCTGTTTAAATAAACTTTCTAGTCTCCACAAGAGCTGGAAGCATTTGCTTCCCTTCAATAGAAACAGACTTTCAGTGGTAGTCAACAAACCTTGTTGTTTTTTAAAAACTCTGGGGAACATGAGTTNCTTAGAGTACAGAGCTTCTCCTACCATGGTTAGGATAACGAGGTACTTTTATTGGTTGTTTTGTTGCATCATAGATTTTCATTCTTGTGTGTAGTGCAGCCCCCCTAAAGCAAAGAGTAAAGCAGCCATACCCTTTAAAGTTATTTTAGCCTTAGGAGTAGAGAACTCTTGAAAGTGAGGAGCAGGATGTATGTGGCACCATATGCTAACCTGGTACATCATTCTCTGTTCCACTTTGAAAGCCTTTGCAAATAACTCTCTGCTACACTGTAGCTCAGTTCCAACTTCCCCATTAACAATGTCATCATTTAATTGTTGTACTCTTAATGAAAGGAAACATGGTCATAACGTTTTTCAGGATATATTCTGTTTGAGATTAACCATATTTAATGGAATAGTTCTCCCACAGAACTTGAAAGTTGGCTTGCTGTCCAGTTTTGGACCATCATAAGAACATGGGTAAAATCTAGGCATCAAACTGATAAGACCACCCTGCAATTCAGATTCCTCATAACTATAATTTAAAGTGTAGGGAAGTTATGGTTGAAAATAAAAATAGAAAACAATATTTGTTTTGTTGTTTTGATGTTTAGATGTTTTGATGTCTGTCTTCTCTTTGACTACCTAAAAAACAATGTTTCCTTCCAGGTAGTTCTCAACTGGTATAGAATCTAGAAAATCCATCTTATTTCATTAATTTAAATGTTTATGCTTATCTTATACATGCAGTAATATCTTGAATTAGTAAAGTCCTGAAGGTTAAATTCCAAACTAGAAAATTCATACATATAGTAGTCTATACTATTCTTTAAGAATTTTGTGTACCTGAAGAAAAATCATTTTAAGAAACTTTTATTAATACTACTAGAATGAGTCTAACAGAATATACAACTTTTAATAAGTTGAAAGTACACAACTGAGTGACATTTCTAAATATATAAACAATGTCTAAACTCAAAATTTTGCTTGTTTCCAAATAAAGGAAAGCTTTAGGAAATAAGAAAACACAGCAAAATAATACTTATAAAAAATGAAAATCTTGGAAAGTGAGACACTATTTTTTGTAACAGTGATTTCTTACTCTTTTGAGGAGATTATCAAGAGCAACGAGATATTTGTTTTAGTAAAGATTGTTACTATTTAGCAGTGAATGACCCTTAAGAAAACCAAACTAATGTACAAAATATAGAAGTAATTTTAAGTTATTGATTTGAGGGAGGAAAGAGGGCACAAGGTGATGATGTAATAAACCATGTTTCATAGTGCAGTTCCACGAGACTGCTATTAAGTAAATGGTTATTTATCACAAAACAAGAGTTCATCTGACTAGTGCATTCAGTGAAAGGCTAGTAGCTGGAACTGGCCACTCAAAGACAAGGCATTTAATAAGATGTCAAAAGCTAAGGTTAGGGAAAAATTCTCTTTATCTCTCTATAAACATGAGATCGTGTCCTATTTTTGCTGCTGTTTTCTTGTAGCACTTTATCTTAACCCACATTAGCCCAGTGTACATTTGTAATGTGAGAGTAATGTAGCAATATTATAATTAGAGTAATTAAAATTCAGCATTTCATAGAAATCATTGACAGTGTTTTGCATACTGTAATGTTATTTTCTCCTTGTTATTTCAGCCACCTATTTGACTCACATTAAATTTCCCTGCAAAAGCATTTGCTCCTTGCAGATTGAAAGATAAAAGGTTTTATAAAAAGCTATCAGTGTTCAAAATGCAGTAGATGTATTGATGTATAATTGTATAATATGGTGGTGCAAAACTAGTTAATTTTCCTATTGAATTCCACAAAGTAGTTTTCAAAAAGGATGAAAACTAAAATTGTTATGCTGGCAATCACGATGTGTGACCTTTATACAGAAATCACTTCTGAGGCAAAGAGGAAATATATGTACAGGAAATGGAGCCCTGAGATGTGGGTGGGTGAAGACACCAAAGAGGCTGGACAGGGACAGTCATGCCCATTACTGACCTCAGGGATTTGACAGCATTTATGTGGAGCCTCTTTCATGCTCTCTCTTCAAAGAAAAGAGCAAATCTGCCATTTTCACCAGAAAGGAAATTTTTAAAAAAGTAAGAGAGTGTTCCAGAGTCTGAGTTCCTGTTTAATGCAATTTATTGCTTGAATCACCTGTTTCAGTTCGTAAGGAACTTGGATGTTTAGCTCTTTATATAATCCCTGGAAACACCAAGGAACTGTTAAGATATTTGTAATTCAAATATAGCAAATAAAAATCCCTTTTGGATCCGCTTATTTTAGCAAAAGGTCTTTAAAATATTATATAAATTGCTTCTGCAGTCTTACATTCTTTATTACCAACTTTAGCATCTCTTATATAAATATTCTGAGGTAAGAAAGTGCTTGTTAGAAATTTAATGTAATGCAAAAGAATGGTTTTTTTCAATGGAATTTCTAAATGTGTTTTCTTTTATACTCAGGAGAACAATTTCTTATTTAGTTGCCTCATGCATTTACCATTTCACAACAGTTACTGACAATATATTTCCTGGAAATACAAGATATATCTATTGTATTTGTAGTGAAAATGATCTACAAGAAAACTGATGCATAGTTGAAAACACTCTGACAGAGTATTATTACGTATATTATATCAGACTTGTGGGATTTTCCATTTAAGTTCAAAATTCACTTATATAATATGCACAGTAATATTCTAAGTTGAAAGTTAAATGCTTGTGACTGTCTTCTAATTATTTACATGGGAACTTTTTACCTCCTGGCAAATAATGTAAGGTTTTTACTCCATTTCTCTGTCTTGCTGTTGGTCTCAGCTCCTTGGATGGTAGGTATAGTCAAAGTTCTTCAGCGAGACATAAAGCTTCACTTAGCTGTTAAAATGCACCCTGAGGTAAATATCAAATACATACTTTGCCTTTTTGTGTCTTCAAATAATGAAGAAATTAGTAGGATTAGTCTTTTGATACAACTCAATTGCTAATCTAGAAAAAAAATCCAAAACACTACACAAATTATATTTTGGGAGTAAGTAGTTGAAATCACTAAACAGGAGATAGTTGTGGTTTTCCAATATAAAAATAATTTAATATTAAAAGCTAAAGAATAAGTATGTATTAGACATAACTAGGAAAATCTCATCCATTACATAAGCACTTCTGAGTTTTTTTGTACTTTGTAGCCTCATATGTTTTATTTCATAACCTAAAACATACTGGCAATGACCTTTTAAGAAGGATCAAAGTTAAGATAAAGTATCACTCAGTATATTTTCTTTTCCATCTGAATGTCAAAATTACACAAATATTTTAGTCTAATAACAATTTAATGTCATTATGAAATCTGTGATTTATGGTGACATTCATTTCATGTTCCCTTTTTTCTGGTGGAAAACTGAATGAATACAATTCTCTAGTGTCCAGCAGATTTGCTGTAAATCAATTTAGAAAAATAAATTCAGGAAGTTTCACTAAAGTATTTAATGAAATACTACACAATTACCCTATTGTTTTCTTTTCTTTTGAATATCATCTATTTCATTTTTTCTAATATGGCTAAAGATGATTCAGAGTAGTAAAAGATAGGGGAATTTTTAGGGTAAAATAAAATCAGATGAAACGCAACTGGATTCAAGATTTATATCAGGTATGAATTTGGATTGATATATTGTCTGGAAAAACCAGCTGAAGCAAAGATTTTCCTGAAATATTAATATGCCACACAGAGGAGAAGATATCTAGTGCTCTGGAAACCCGTGTGATCCACAGGAAGACACAAGGAAGCATTTCAGCACAAACGGGATCATTTTCTCCATTAACTTTTCTTTCATGTTCCCTTTGTGTTTACTTCACATTACAAAACATAAATATCTCTTTTAGACGGTTGTTAGTAGTGGCTGTAATCCTCAAAACAGACATCTTTCTCACATTCTTACTATGTTTAAATTCTGTGGATTTGACATAACCAACATAGTTTCTGTCAATAACCATATTTGATCTACTGCTGTGCTACATCATTTGTATATGGGTGCTCTGTGGTAGCTGGATTATTAGGGAAAAACTACAGAAAGATGTGGGCAATTTGATGAATGTCTATTAGACTTTGTGTGAGTTCTGAAGACTTTTTAATTTGCCTTTAATTTTTTTTTCCATTCACTTGAGCATTTATGGATGGTATCCAGTAAAAAAGAAGAAAAGAAAAGAAGCTGAAAATCAAACTGTGCAGTATAAATCTTCTTCAGTTGTGAAATGGATGACTCTTGTGAGGTCATAACATTTGAGAACACCAGAAAAAGTTATTCTACATTAAAGTGTTAAAAGTTAAGTCACTAAAGTAATGTTTGAAGAAAATATTTTTAAAATACTATCTGTAGAGGAATTTTTTTTTCCATGAGAGTTGATTAAATGTTTAAAATCTCAGCTGTTTGCTGAGAAACTTTGCTATCATACATGTTCTGATCTTTTTCCAAAAATCTCCCAAACCTTTAAAAGCAAGTTATTCATATCTAAGTAAGATTTCTATAGGAGGGAACCAAGATACATGTTTTTGGCTTTTCAATGACAATGTTTAATAGATAGTTTACGGAGAGAGGAGTGCTTGAGGTCAGAGAAGAGAGTAACAAGGCAGAAATAGAATAATTAATTCCTTCTTATAGTTTTCCCACTCCATATAAAAACTATAGCTGTTTAGGTTATGTCCTTTTTTGAAAATGTCTTGTTTCAAGCATTTCTTGTCTCTTGCTGAAAATCTTGTTGAAAGTTCTTAAAAATAGAATTTGTAAAATAAATCAGTTGTTTAATTATGGTGCTTGTATCTTGACTTTTGGTTTCTATCCAGACCTGTCTCATTTTCTTGACAAATATTGCCCTCCCTTACTATCCATTATTGCATGTAATGTGATTTGGCATGGGGAATACTTTGTAGATAGCCCACAGAAACATTTCCTCCCATTACTCAGATGGGTTATTCAATAAGTATAGCACAAGTGACCTTGTCACTCCCATACTTTCGAATGCTCTTTTCATCTGAATGTTAATCAAAAGACTCTCTATTCCTCCAAATCTAATAAAGATATCTTTATCTTAGATTCTGAGCATAATTCAGACAACAATAAGAGAGCTGTATTTTGATTATTTATTCCAGAATCCAATTTCAGACTTCAAACTAGTGCCTATCTAAGACCAGTAACTTTCAGTAAAGTGCTGCAGTGGGAATTTAATTTTTATAATTTTTATAAATTTTATAGCAATATTTCAGTGCTAGTATTTTTTCCTTGTAGTGACAGGATGATTAAACCTCCTAGATAATGTCTTTCAAAAGAAATAGAGGGGAAAATATAACTTTTAGTTAAGTTTGAAAAATTTTTGTCCTAGATAAAATGGAAAATATCATCTAGGAAATTATGTTGTTGTGTACATCAAAATAAACACATGAAAAAAAAATAAATACATGTTCTCAGCAAAGTAAAGACATTTTCTTAGGGCATTTAAGTATCTACATCATATGCATATGATATTGCTGTTTTATTTTATTCTCATTAACTAACATTCAAATGAGGCTTAAGAGAAAAAATGTCATTGTTCTAGGTTCTTATAAAACATATAGTAAAAAAATGCCACCAGCTTTTGTTTCTTGCCTTCTTGTAGTATTAATAATATTTTTTCAATGATTTTGTTTTAGATGGGCTCCTTGAAAGAATTTAGTAAGCTGACTAAATATACACTCTACATCTGAACAGCCTATAGAGACAACCTTTGCATTTTGCAGAGGAAAAGAGAAAGACCTGGGGGCCAAGAGTTAAACATGAACCAGCAGCATGCCTTGTGGCCAAAAAGCAGGAGGAAAAGCATTGACAGAAGATAGAGGGAAGGGATCCTACCCCTCTGTGAGGCCACATCTGGAGTGCTGTGTCCACTCTTGGGCTCCTCAGCTCAAGACAGACAAGGAACTAGAGAAGAGGGTCCAGTGGGGATCTACAAAGACGATGATGGGACAGGAGCATCTCTCTTATGAGGAGAGTCCGAGGGAGCTGGGCCAGATTCTTTTTCAGTGGTGGCCAGTGACAGGAAAAGGGGTAAAGGGCATAAACTGGACCATTGGAATATCCATCTTAACATGAAGAAAACTTCTTTACTGTGAGGATGACCAAGCACTGGAATAGGCTGCCCAGAGAGGTTACAGAGTCTTTTCTCTGGAGCTATTCAAAATCTGTCCTATGTTATGTGCCCTGGGTGAAACTGCTTTATCAGATGGCCTCCTGAGGGCCTTTTCAAGCTCAACCATTCAGTGACTGTGTTTATGCTTTCTATTATGCTTCATCTTCATCTACTGTTGACATATAAACTAGGTCCATTCAGTTCTGAATATTTTTCTTTTTTATATTTTTTTATTTTGGGTTTCTCTCTATTGACCATAAAATGAACCCAGACCAAGTAGTTCAATAGTATATGCCTATCCTTAAGGCAGTTAAATGAAATAAATCACTCAAATCAGATTTAAGGTAATTAGGCAGATGATGTCTCTGGTGCATTAGTTTAGTTTAATTTTGCAGTAATAATCTGAAGTATTTGTCCCTCTTTTCTGTTTCAGAATTTTGCCTTTAGTATACAAATCTGCAGAAGAGAAATTTTCCTCACCCCACAGTTGCCCTGTCAATGGTGCATGAATAGTTTTAATTTTACCAATTCCACAGTTCCAAACCATCCTACCCTCTTGATTTACAATTGGCCAAATAAAAGGATAATTTATCTGTTGAAATTTAATAATGAAGAGTTCTTCTTTATTGTTTTTAAGACTGGAAATCAGCATTCTTTGTGTGATCTGTCATATTTTACTGTTATTACCACCAATATCAGACTACATTCTAAATTTCTAAAACTAAGAGGTTTACTGTAAGGAGATATTTATAAATAAGTACATAATGGTGCTGCAGCCCAGGGCCTCTACTTCCTGTTCATTAATATTTTACTATGACTTGTGACATTTCTCCCTCAGTATTTTCTGAGGAAATAAGAGCTGTGAGAAATTGAGTGATATGTTTCCAACATTTGAATTAATATTTTAATGATGCATTATATTTTATGGTCTGTAGTACCATATAGTCTAGAGTTCCATTTGGTTTAAACCCAAAGGAACAGCACTGATAAGGTAAAAGTGCTGTCAGTGCAAGGGCAAGCCAGGTTCATTGTGCTTACTGCAGCAATTACACTGGCTGATTAAAAAATATAAACATCTCATGAATGAAGTTGGTGTTATTCACTTTCTTTATCTTAAGGAATATTTTTAGTATAGGTGATTAGAAATTGACTGGGTCTCTCTAAACAGTGAAATGCTGTCAGAATTTCAATAGCACTTGTTGGAATGCTTGAAAATGTACAAGATATTTCTCCTTTATTTTCCTAAGCTATTGTCTTCCTTTTATATATTTTTTTAAATTCTCTTTTAAATTTTCTGATAGGGTCTATAAGTATGCATCTTGCTCAGCTTAAGTATAGACTGTTCCATTATGTTCTCTGAACTGTTTTGTAGCTTGTTTTATGAAAGTCTTTTATATCTTCTTCTCTTGTGTACTAGTTGTAATTCACTTTCATTACAGCAGTTTAGCAGTAAATTGTACCTTTCAGGTCTGGCATTCTTTTTAAGACTCCCTGCAATAGTCACGTAGTGGTTTTTTATATTGCTCGTTAGCCTGAATTCAGTACTGACCAGTTTCATGGTAGAACCAGAAGCACTTGGTTGCCAAGGGCCCATATGTCTCCATCTCATGTGTGGAGCTATTTCTACAGCAGTAGGTAAACTTGCACACATTTAGATATGCAGGCTGTATCTGTGAGCTCTCTCCAGACAAGTACTAGTGTGGTTCAGGAGCTTAATACAAATTGCTCTCTTCTTCCAGCCACCAAAATAGACAAAATTGTTCTTTGGTAAGAAAGCCTTTTAGCAGCATGGATGAGGAGACATGCTGTGCCAGAGAAATTGCTTGCACTTTCATGGTACTGGAAAATTTACTTGATATCCCATTATGGATATGGAGACAATGTTTTCTATATGACAATGCTCTGGAACTTCTGGATGTGAACTAAATCATTGGGGAATCTACATAACTTGTATTTCTTCATCTGTAGATGAAGAAATTAATTTGTTTGAAGAAGAGCAAAATCTCATAAAGATTTATGTGAGTCTATGAATCTGTATTTCCTTAAAAAAGTATTCAAAGTCCTTCACTTCTAGCTGCTTTGTGTTGAGTGATACTTCAGCTTGGACCCAAGTTGACTGTCCTCTCTGGCTTTTCTAGCTCATCCAATGATAATTTACAGTGGATTATACATCTTCATAATATATCTGATTTTAATAATTGAAAAAAAAATCCTCCTTTTCCATCTAACACCACAGGAACAGGGTGTTTAATGGCAAACTAATACACATGAGAGCTTCTGTGCTAGCCAGGCACACATTTACAACATCCCTAATAGTTTATTTTGCCACACAGAGATCTATTTTTCATATATTGACATGCATAGAAGCAGAGAAAAATTCATCAACTGCTTACTTCTACCCAATAGTCCTATCACAAACAGATAAATTAAAAAAAATTTCCCCCTAGAAGGGCATATTCAGGAAGGCATATTTCAGTTAACAGTTGTACTCTGACTATTTCTAATACAGTATTCATTTACAATATTTTATATGGAGAGGAGTATTATTGAAAACACATTAGGCCTACAAAGCATATATTTTTCTACCTCTGAGTCAGTTATGGCAAAATCAGATTCATAGGAGAGGATGCATCTGACCACTTGTGCATATCTGTCGTCAGACATCTATGTAAATTGCACTAGGTCCTCTCAGTAATTGGTGGAGAAATTCAGGCATTTCCAGAGCATGATTTAACAGATGTATGGGAGAAGTGTCCTTTAAAGTGCAATGAATCTTACAGAACTGTTTTTTTTTCTAGCTACAGAGTGCAGAAGCAGCTTTGATAACCAATTCAAATATAAACAACCAGATTAGAGACCTTTACATTTCAACAGATGAAACATGCACTTATTTTATATTCAGTTCTGCACAGTGTTTTCTATTTAGCTGGGCATAAAACTCTAAAATCTCAATGATTTTGAATTGTCCAAAAAGCAATTAGTACATTGATTTTAAAATATGAATAAAATGAAAAAATGATCATGTAATAAAATATCTAAGGCAGGAGAGTAGGGTATAGACTGGTAGTAGATGGAGAGTGAATACAAAGCATGAAAAAATGTGAGAATTAGTTACCATATACTATGTTCCAACAAACATTTTTATATATGACAGGAAAAGCACTGCATCACATTTTTAATGTCTACTTGTCTAAGGTGCTATACGATGTTGAGCAGTTCATTATGAAACATAAAAAACTTTGAAGAGCATATTGTTGATGAGAAAATAATTTTAGTAGTCTGAGTTTTTCCTTAGGAATTACAAAAATATAGTAAGAGTTCCTAAACACATGAAAAAAAGGACAAATTTTCTGCAAAAATACTTGCAATGATTACTTATTTTACAGGAGGCACTAAAAACAAGAAAGGCCAAAAGATGCGGGTGATTATTTAGAGGTGCAATGAGAGTGCAAAATCAGATAATCTTTAATCCATCTGCAATGAACCTGAACAGTACACTTAAATGAATTCTTTGGTATTAATTTTAAGTCATGAATTCTTTCTCCAAAGAGAAACAAAATTTTAGAGGAAAAGTCAAACTTTAAATTCTAAATGTATATAAATAAGTGTATCTTAATGAGGTACTGTCGGAAATGTCCATTTCTCTGCTATTTTGCAGAAATTTCCGACAATGTAAAGTCCTTTTTTTCCCCCAGCGAGAGATGGGAGAAAAGAGCAGAAACTCAGGTCTCGTGTTCAAGGTTGTTTATTTTCTCTTATCTAAAACATTTTCTTTCTGACCTGCCGAGCTCCTTCCAGCAAGACAGTTGAAGGCCTTCTCCCCCCTCAAAGGTGGTGGTTATCTTTTATACTATAAGTATATAAATATATTTATTAATTTTCTCCAATACCTATTCTCTACATTAGACAGTCAAATTTTACTCTAAACCAATCATTCATGTCCCTGTCACCAAGAAGATGGAGAGGGAAGAAGAGGAAGGAAGAAACCTAAAGCCACGAGGTTTCTCCATCTTGGAAATTCTTACCCCCCTGTACCAAAACTCAAAAACTACTTTTGCACCCTGTGACAAACTCACTAATGCTCTATTTAAACTCCTGTGACTTGTAATTCTTCTTTTAAGGTTGGCAATTGTTCCCATGGGCTAAAATCAAAACCGCACGTGTTCTGGGCTGTGTGCCAGGGTCTCTGAGACCCCTGCCCAGGTCCCTGAGCCTTCAGGGCCGCTGGAGGCGAATCTTGTGTTCCCACAGGGTACTATATTTATATTCCAGGAACTTTTTTTGACACATATTTACTGCACATGTAACTAATTCATCCAAGGAGACTTGCAACTCTAAAAGGTACACAGGCCAAAGTATGATTCCAGTAGAGGCTTTAAGCAACATCATGAACTTTGTCTAATGACTATTTCAGAAAATTCTGTGGTGCATTAAGTGCTCACTTGCCAAACAATTTGTGCGTGGAGAGATGCATTCTCCAGAATGAGATTCACAATAAACAGTAATTGACAACTGTAGAGATCGTAGACTTTATAAATATCTTAATTTACATCCTGTAACTAGTTCCTGCATACCAAGCTCAGTGCCAGGGGGCACCACTTTCTTCTGTTGATGCAGTTAAAAGCAGAGAGTGGTGGTTAAATTTTTACCTTCAGGCATAAAAAGCATAGAGTAATCCTGCTATTTTCAAATTCAACTTTTACACGTTCTCTTTCTGACAGACAACCTTCCCAAACCTTATCTCACCACACACATATTTTTGCACCAAATTTCACAAATCTCGGAAAACTGACCAAACCAAAGGGTAAAAGCAGACTGAGATGGTAGAATAAAAGAGGATCAGGGCTTGTAGTTTTCTCTTTGTTATGCAATTCCATTTGGGATAAAATGATTGATAATTCATTGGGCTAAAGACAAAGAACACAAATCTTTAATATTGTGATTAGGACAGAATGTAGAATTCTGGACGTAATTTTTTGCTTCAATTATTTTTGGCACGTTTTTCACCTAACAACTGATGTATCAAGTGCTTCAGCTGACCTCCAAGGTAAATATCCGAACCAAAAATCTTGTTTAACTTCAAACTCTTTGTGCAAAACAAAACACTTTTCACAGGAGAGCTCAACAGGACACTAGCAAATGAATCACAGTTTCTTTTATGACAAATTAATTGCCTTGTGAATACAGGAGAACCAGCAGATATGTCTTAACTTTCAAAAGTCTTTCATAGTTCAAATTTTATATGCAAGCTAGGAAAATATCTAGATGAAATAATCATCTACTGTATGCAAAATTGTGTAAGTATGGAGTGAATGAACAAGACAGGATTAACCTAGTTTTCTTCCTACCCTTGAAAATATAGTATTAGGGCTATGCCTGGACTAATGATTGCATTGACTGTTTTTGAAAGGTAAGTTTTAAGTTTTTGTGATAAATCTAAATAGTGCATACACCTAGTGCATACATCTAGTGCACTAGATATTCCAAGACCAATCAGCCATCTCATAACTGCAAAGAAATTTATATAACTGGACAAGAACATAAAATACCTTAACTATAGATTATATTCAATGCTGTAGGACTTAGGACTTTCTGGTCTTGCAGTAAGGGTTACGGCCAACACCTGCACTGCATTTAGCTTTTCAATCTCACTAGCATAGGTCTTTTTTTCTTGGTGATAGATATTTTTTTATTACTGGTTATTTTTGAATCTGTTTCTATTAATTTAAGTAAGACAAAATTATTGAAATTAATCTTGTGCTTGGAGAAGCAAAGGAAAACCTTGCAGTAATGTGGATTTTAATTGTGAATAGAACTTGAAAATAGTCTGCCTTCTAGATTTTTTATTATTTCTATTGAAAGCTTCTGTCATGACAGAGGATGATAATACCAGCCTCAGTCTTTATTTTAAAACTATGGAGAGTCTTTGATCTGATCCTCAGACACTAAAGTTGGTGAAAATAAAACTAAGACAAGGAATTGAACTGAATTCTGGTCCAGAAAATAATCTGACAGGAGATTTCACAAATCTCTTGTATTGCATATTTTTAAAGAAATTCTCTGCTGCATACTAACCCAGATAGAGTTTTTCAAAGCATTATATATGGTAAGTAACATTAAATACGATTGGGAGTTTACTGTATAAGGACTACTTGCAAATCATTGAAGAGACAAAAACAACCATAGGTCCTGCTGCGTTGTTTTTAATGTTTTTCCTAGTGCAAATTTAAATAACACTGTGGATGGAATGTTTGCTTTAATTATATAGGTATGTAATGTTAGATCTAGCTTTAAAATTTTGCATTTTTAAAAAAAACTAAAACCTTGCTTGTGGCCATAGTTGTCTACAGTTGAAATATTTGAAGGCAGGTGTTTTTCCTTTCAGCTGGACAGTTGAGTATTTAACTTAAAATTGTATCCTACTCTTCTCAGGAGGGATCCTGGTTATGCATGACTCTCTCCTAATAACCAGAAGATAGACGCGTAACTTTTAGGCTGTGGATCTTCCAAGGGTTCAATGTATGTTAATGAATGTTCTGAGCTCTGGACATGTGAGTTGCTAACTGTATACAAATAGAATGGACCCATCCATGATGTTCAAGCTGATAACTCCCCTCCACATTAAGCCCTCAGTTCTGTGGCAAAGTGCAGGCATCCAGAATTAATGAAGCAATTTATATCTCTCTATAACTCTCTGGGGTTGTATTTGGCTGGGCTAATCAAAGGGATAAGGATAGTTCTAGTCTACAGAACAGTTTCAGTACAAACTTTGAGGAATTCATTATAATTAATATTGTCCTTATTAGCATTCAGCTTTTTCCTAACAATACTTGAGCTATGACCTGTCCCTTTTTATCCTTCTTATGGCGACACAATAATGCATGCTACAGTACACAATACCAAAAATGGGGTTGATGGAGGCAAAATATGTAAATGGAGCAGACTACTGAACAAATACAAATATTGATTGGATTGTTAGCTCTTTATCCATTGAGAGAAGAGACCAAATTTAGATGAAACTGGACTATTTTCTTGTTAAGTATCCTTCAGATGTCATTTGACAAAACTAGTAGAAACTGATGCAGTTGTGACTTTTGAGCTGGCTTGAAAGCTTGAGATTTTGCTATTGACTCAGTAGGTGATCAAAGAAAGCCTGTAGTTTTAATGTCCTTGATTTTGAAGTCTGGAATGGGACTCAGCCTGCTGGCTTTACCATAAATAGTGTTTAGAAATCCCCATGAGGTAAAGCAGGAGATGGTTGGTGTTTTTCTTCTCATGTCTTTGCCATGTATAGATTGTCTTAAAAAAGGAAAAAAATATGTAATATTTCCATGAAAGGTTATGGACATCAAGCTATATGCATTTTTATACTAACTGCAGAATAATAGAAAATACTCTATTTAAACTTAAATAATTTTCATTTCACTACTAGAGGGCAACAGATAATTTGACAGTAACAATAACAAACAAACAAACAAAATATATAAAACAGCTATCTAAAAGACTTTTTCCAATGCCAATTGAAAAGTCATTCTGATATGTAAATTGTAAACAATTCTATGTTTAGTTAATATTTTTCATTCTAAGAGACAATGCTGCTGAACTTCCTTTCCACTTGTACACATTTTCTAGATAGTTAAAATGAATACATTTATGCAAGTTATAGTCGCTGAAAGGATATAATGAATAATGCATTATCAGCTTAATATTCAATTAATACAAACACTTATGACCCATTGGAAACTGATAATGCTTACAAGTCAGCATGCATTGAAGTAACAATAAAGTGAGTGAGGTCTAACTGAAAATTAATAAAAGTGCTCAAACTGATAATTAGCATTCAGGAAAAGATTGTGTAAAAAGCAATTGTGCTGAAATGGAAACTAGTCGAGTAGTCCAAATGTTATAACAAAACATTTGGCAAACACTGCCACTCCAGAATGTACTGCAGGTAGGTGTCCCTGACCAGATCCTTCCTCCTGTTTAGCACTATGCCATCTTTACTGAAGACATTGCTAAACAGGGTCAGTCTCCAGCTGGAAGGAATTTGTTATTGGCTCCATGATAGACCATGTTTTAAAGTCCTTGAATTTTGAATTGCTGGGTCAGAATGATACTGGAAAAGTGTCATATATAAATACAAATAAATTCTGTAGAGGTAAACTTATGTTCTACACTTACTGAAGAAAAGATCCGGAGTATAAGCATAAAATGAATAAGTAAATGAATAAGTAATCATCATGTGGTTAAAAAAATGGGCTACAAATTGAAGAGGTACAAGCAGTGTGATGCTAATAAAAATATTACATAAAATTCTGAAATATATTAAAAAGAATGTCATAAATAAGACATGAGATGAATAGTCTACTCCTTTTGATACTGAAAAAGCCTTAGGGAGTGTCTGATAACCACTTTGGGGCAAAGTAGGTTAAGAAAGGTGTAAAACAAATTGGAAAGCCATGGGAGGGTGGGTGACAAAAATACTTTATCATATTAATTTTCAGCAATAATAATTTAGGTGGCCATGCAAAATGTTTTCATTCTAAAGACACACATGCACAATATTTTATTTACATAGAAATTGCAAAATACTTTTCAATTAAGATTTTTAGAGGTGTGCCTGTGCAAGAAGTTGAGGTCTATTGAACATAGTTTGAAAAGATGAAGATGAATAAACTCTGGACGGATTTATATTTCTGTGATTCTACAATATTTTGGCTTATTGTCATCTTCCCACTTCTGAAATGTCAATGCTTCAATGATATTTCTAGTATTCAAAAAATTTATGAAGAGCTTTTTGACTATATCTACTTTAGATTATCATCTCTATGACCTTCTATATAACACAGGACATAAAGCTACACCCGTGATATGTTCTTTATTGTTGAAATGTATTTAAGTTCTGTATTTGAATTCCTCAGATATACTAATGACATCAGCAGGTTGGTTTGATACATTTAATCAGTCCCTTACACAGCTTTGATTCTGAACAATGATGCACCTCCACCAAGACAACCTCCAACCTTATACAGCTCTCTGAGCCACTTCAAGTTTATCCTGTTTATCTAATGAAGAAACACAATATAATAATATATTGCAGGTTGGTCTAAAGATCAGGACAGAGAAAAAGTACTGTCACACTAGTGATAGGTATAAAATACCATGCCAGACACTTCTGAAATAAAAGCGTTACTCTAAAAGTTGAGTTTCAGCTTTCTGGTGTGATACAGACAGTAAGTTTTCTCTGTTTACTCTTCACTTCCACTATGCTTCCTAAGAAGCTTGGGCCAGGAGAAAATCCTTGTAGGAGGAGAAGCAATCTAATATATCCAGTGAAAAATTGAGATACTGCAGGGTGAGGCAGAACATTCTACAGACATGTTGCAAGAGGCTTTAGCTTAAGCAAAGTTTCAGAATTTGGTAAGAACTTGGCAGTCCACTGCAAATAAAGTTGCTAACCTGACTACAACAAAAGTTTGATGACAAAACTAACCAGAAAGAGAAGGGTGAGGGAACAAAAAGAAGAAGAAGGAAAGGCAATTGTTATTTGTCTTTTTGGATTAGTCTTTGACTAGCTATTTGGAGTGTTAAGTCAAGAGACACTAAGGAAAATGAATAGGAGCATGTGACACATTTCATCCACTTACATTCCATATTCTCCCAGCTGTTTTCAGGTCAAGTGATTTCCTGACTTTTTATAATTTGCCTATTTAATAATCACCATTGAATAGCTCTTCCATGTTCTTATTAAGACAGTTTCTGAACCCTTTAAATTATTAATTTTAAAAAAATCTATTTAAAATTATTCTAGGTTATACTGCAATAAAACCTTGTTTTTATGGGCTCGAAGATTTCCTGCTTTACCTTTGGTTCAATAAATTTCACCACTGCAAATTATCCTGATATTTTCATGATCCTGTACACTAAGCAAAAGAAATATGACCAGACACAAATATCAAGAAAAGTAAACACTCATAATGATGATGATGATCTAATTCAGATGAAAATGAGATCATCTAAACTATATAAACTACCTGTTCACTAGTGAATGATTCTTCCTGATATTAAATTTTATGTGTGCATTTAATCTAGATAACATAATACATCATTTTTCTGTCACATCTCCTGGCTTTAACCTTATTGCAATGGATTTCCTAAGAGCTTGTTGTATCTTGGCCCAAAGCTTTATAGTCAAATGTTATATATCTCCTCTACTTCTCTTAATTTCTGAGAAAATAATCTGGAATGCAGCAGCAGTGAGAGTTTTCTGTTTAATTTTCCATAAGCTGAAACTGTAAAGAAAGACTAAGAGAAAAAAGGAATTTAAAAATTCGAGCTTCTTTACATGATAGTTTCTTTTAATTTACTTCATTTTCTGCATAGAAGGAATTAAAAGATACATGAAATAGAATTATTAAAATAACATGGCTATGTGGTAGGAAACAACAAAATCTGCTGAATTTGCTTAATTTTTGTGTCAAACTGTTACTGAAGAGTAAATATAATAATAACTGTTTGTAAATAAAATAAAACTAATCTTGCCCAATACTCATAAAATGAAAATTACATCAATATGAATTAAAATAAGACACTTATCGGAGGACATTTTGAAAGTTACCTGTTTTGTTGAACATTTTTTCCACAGAATCACAGAATTAGGAAGGTTAGGAAGGACCTTAACAATCCTCTCATTTCAATGATCCTGGCATGGGCAGGGATATCTTCCACTAGACCATGCTGCTCAAAGCTCCATCCACCCTGGTCAGGAACTAGAGACTGGGATCCTCAGCTTCTCTGGGCAGCTTGTTCCAGTGCCTAACCACATTCAAAGTAAAGAATTTCTTCCTGACATCTAATCTAATCCTGCTATTTTTCATCTTAAAGCCATTTCCCTTTGTCCAATTACTACAAGCCCTTGTAAAAAGTCTCTCTTCAGAATTTTTGTAGGCCACCTGAAAGTACTGGAAGGCTGCTCCCTGAAGCCTTCTCTTCTCCAGGCTGAACTCTCTCAGCCTGTCTTCATACGCGAGGTGTTCCAGTCCTCTAAACATCTTCATGACCTCCTCTGGACTCTCTTCTTTTTTACTCCTTGGATGTGCTGAGTGTAAGAGGAGCTCCATCCTGGACAGAATGACATGTGGTTCAGCCCAGTGCCATCTGTGAACATAACTCTGGTAGGGGAGGAAGCTTGGTATTTGGATGATATTATGCTGATGTGCATTGAGCAGGTAATGGTCTTTCTCCTGCCTGAGGAAGTTTGGGATTAGGAAGACTATTAGTTTATGGAAGCTCAGTCATGATGAAAGACATGCAGTTCTAGCAGGCTTGAGGAAGCTGTTCTTAATACGCTGAAACAGGCAGGAAAATTTTTCATTTCAAACAAATGGGGTCATTTGAGAGCTCTGGTATTACAGTGAATAACAATATGCTGCTGCAATGATAACACAGTGTGTCTACTGTAATGCATACACAAGTATGCCATTTTCACAACATACACATACTAATTGAAGTCCAATCATAATCCTCTTGAGTCCCTGCCCTAGGACAGAATCCAGGAAAAGCAGTGAGAATAATAGACTTTTAGAAAAAATGAATTACAAAGAAAGAGTGAAACAGTTTATTCTGCTGAAAGAAACTCTGATTGGGGCACTGTCACAGAAAAGGTAGCTACAAATAGGAAGAAACCAACCATTTTCATGTACACTGCTATCAGAAAGAAAAAGATGAGCATGAATTAACTTATTATCAATTGAAAGAACAAAACTGCTCGTTTTCATTGTTTGACCCTCTTAAAAACAAATTAGAGAAGGATCCCTAAAGAATTATGCAAGCACGGTCAATTCTGCTGGAAAACTAAAGAACTGGCTAGCTGACTTTTGAAGTATTCTTTTCTTTCCAGACATATCTGTCTATTATTTCTAAGTATATATCTGTCTTCTTTTGGTCCAACATTGGTTATCTCAGGCTCTGTACTAGTTTTGGCTATGGACGAGTCCATTTTCATAACAGTAGCTTGTATGGAACTGCATCTTGGATTTGTGCTGAAAGCAGCATTGAAAGCACAGGGAAGTTAGAGCTGCTGCTGAGCAGTGCTTTCACAGTCAGGGCTTTTTCTGCTCCTCACAGCACCCTGCCAGTGAGTAGGGAGCAGGCTGGGGTGACACAACATTTCGGAGATGACACAGCTAGGACAGCTTACCTTATCTGATCCAAGAGAAATTTCATGCTCATATTCCTTTCTGAGCATATGGCATCAGGCTCAGTATTTAAAGAAGGGGCAAAAAGAGGGAAGGAGAGGGAATGGAGTGATGGCATTTGTCTCTATTGACCCTGGCTGTGTTGGACTTGGTTTCTGACTGTGGTTAAATCACAACCGTCGCCCCTTGCACACCTGGCAGCAGAACAGATATTTTCATCTGCTGTAGTACCTTAGCCAATAAAAACAAAATGTTCTCTAAATATCCCTGAAAATCAAACAAAAGAATGACATTTTAATTGTACATGCATTGTAATCTAAAATCTTAATGAATTTTTATAGCTTAATGTGTTTCACACCTAGGATTTTTTTTTATCTAAAAATGGTCCAAAAAAATTGACTTCCCTAATTCTTCACTTATTTATGATCATATGTGTGACCTAAATAACATACACATATTTTTATGAAAGATTACATGTTTTACTAACTAGGGATGGATCCTTCTAAAATATCAGTATGTCTTCTTGAGGAGAGTGCCCTATGAGAATTTCGGCTTAGTAATTAATATAAAATGGACATTTATTTCTCTGCATTTTTGAGGCATCTTCCATTTAATAAAGATGAATAAAGATAATATTTCTATGAAACAATCTACAAGTTGAATCTGGTTGAAAATATCTTTATATTGATTAAAAACTATTAGTTGTCAAAGATAAGATGCAGACCTTGCTATTTGTTTGAACCAAATACATTGGTTTTCCAGTGTCCTTTGCAACATACTTTTCTATATAGCATATTTGCACTTCTGCCACGTTTCTCCCTAATTCTTTTCTAGAAGGAAAAAAATCTACTTTGAAATTAAACATTCTGCTCTTCAGAAGACTTTAACTTGCTGTTTAATAAAACATAAGTGACTGACAGACTAATCATGACTATAGGTATATTCTTATAGTCATCAACAAAGTAACTATACTCACTAGTCCATTATATAACTTTGCTATTTTTTTATACTTTTGAAACTGTGAGAGTAATTGGCACAATGTTATAGAAGTATAACCTCTACATATACTTGAAAACCTTAATATGATAGATGGCAGAGCCCTTTAATTCTGTCTGCCTATTAGTCTGTTCTATTGACCCTTTCCTAGTTAGTTGTTTTCATACTTCAGAGACAAGATCAATATTTATCATGTTCCATATGAAATCTTATATAAATGAGACCTTGGAAATTATAGTTCTATGTCCCCTATGTATTTCTTAATACATGAAAACCGCAGCTAGAGAAAAATTATTTCTAGAGATTTTAATTTACTTGAATAAGTAACTTCAAGACAGTATGCTCCAGCCTGTGAGTTTGTTACCACCAGATCCATGTGAAGCTTAGTCATTTATCTTTGCAGCCACTCACAGAGGAGTTTCATTTAAAGTTGATTCATACACATCAAATTCCAGTTGAGCTTAAACACTGTTTGAAACACAGTATTCCATTGCCTAGTGAGAACAAGTTGTTGTTTCAGATTAGGTTTCATGAGTTCCTGGAAAGGTCTATGTGATAGAATAGTCCAGTTTTTCAGGATAGAACTGTTGCATTATTTGTTACCGTGATTTCTTCAAAAAATTAATTTTGTATTTTTCCTTTGTGTGTGTGTGTGTTCACTTCACAGTTCTTCTGTTAGACATCAAGTGGCTAGGGAAGAAGAAAAAATCTCTTGATAAGTTACTTGGATCCAATTTTTGTCAGTATTTGTTTATTTTCAGTCTTTCTTTGGCAGAATGTAAAGTAATAGCTAGAGTATCAAGTTGAAGAACAGTGTGCTCATCTCCACTAAATTTGTTTTGTTTTGAGTTAAACTGATTGTCACCATATCTGTGGTCAGTAAGGAATTTTTTTCCTAGACAGAAATTACAGTTATTCTGGTTTGGGTTTGTTTGATGATACTTTTCCTATAGGAAAAAGAGACTCAATCACTTCAAATTCGTCTTTGGAAATGTCGTATTTCTAAATCTCTTCCTTTATAGAGATCTTATGAGACAATTGTAACTCAGATGCCTTTGATCCCTTTTGTTCAGATATCTGGTACTGTCACTGTACACCAATGTCTATAGATGCATCCTACCTTGGATATTTCTCAATAAAAGCCAATGGAATTTAATCTTCTGAAATTTTCTCATAACAGGAATTACATTTTTTTAGCATTCCAAAGAGTCAGTAATTTTACCATGAAATAAATTGCCTACCTAGTGTTGTATTTTGTAATACCATCTCCTGTATGAAGCTTGTTTTATTATGCATGAAGTAAAATGATTTGCCTTTATTTTAGCATTTTAAAGATAACATTGCACATGATTTTATGTATACACAATTTCTTTTTCTAGATTAAAATAACAACTTAATTAAGAAAAAAATTACACTAGAGAAAACGTTCTTATAGTAGAAATTATACTAATATGGAATATGATACCTACAAATGCCCTAGACTAAACATCTGGTATCTCAGGAATGCCATGGGAAGACCACAAAATGAGGTAGGAAATAGTAAGTCTGAGAATACCAGCTGCCATGAATTTAATGCCATGTAGTTCCCCAAGGAGCTTAGAACACATCAGCCTCTGCTATATGATAGAAAGGTTCTTTTTTAACAAGCTCAAATCATACTGTGCAGAAGGAAAGTCTCAAAGAAAAAAATCTCTTCCAGATAAATATAGAAACACTTCAAAAGAATATTTTAAAATGACTATTATTAATAGGTAACCCACTCATCTTTAATAATTATTAAACCTTACCATATGAAGCATTTTAAATGTGGCTTTAGAAGTTCTGCTAAAGGGATTCTTTACACATCCTGGATACTGTTTTTCATGCACTTTCCTTTGTTCTTCAATTCCAAATATTTTGGCTAATGGTATGTCTATGCAGATTTTTGGCAATGTTAAGAGCACAAGAAGATTTTGCTCTTTTACAACAGTCAATGGGTTATGTTGATCAATTCATCAATGATAATACTTTCTAAAACCTGCTGCTCAGCATTATGTAATCACCTATTACACAGCATTTTTGCTCGGTTTCCAGTATTCACAGCAGTAATTACTTCAGTAGTAAATCAATAATTTTTTTTGTTCTGTTTGCACATTGCTTTTTAAAATAAGAAAATATTGTAAATTACTGTGAATAAGGAAGCATTTGAGGCCTTTTGAAATGTTCTTATTTGGTTTAACAAATCAAAATTGTCATAATTCAGTTTGAAAAAGTTAAGTAATATTTTACTTAAGGAATTCCTGGATCCATGAGAGTCATCATTGTCATTTAAGAGTGGTAAAAAAATAAACAAATTGAAAAGCCCATATTTTTCCTTTTCCAAGGTAAAGCATTAAGAGAAATTCTGGTTTGCTATACAAGAAATTAAATTTATGTCTGAGAGGACAAAAGGAATTCTTTCAGTCTTCCAATATGACAAATCAATCGTCTTAGTGCTTCTTTCTGTTTTGTTTTCTAAGTTGAAAAACAGGTTATTTACCTTTTTTATCCAATTATAACTGTTTTGTTACTGCTCTAGTGTCCTGAACTGACTTCTTATGTTAAGAGTGTCATGAAATTCTTCTTACATGATTTTAACTTAAGGTAAGTATTGCCAATGTGGTACTTAGCTTCCTTAAAATAACTTCTATTAAAAAAAATTAAATCAACAATCAGAAGAATTAAAGTTGTTGCATATTAACGTGTGTTACTTACTGATAATTGGATTTTGTTTAGATTGAAAAGGTGTTTTCTTGATTGTCTTATTTCTTTGTTAAATGTTAAATCAGTTTTACCATGCATTTTGTCTGGTTTTCATCTTATTCTATATCTTTTGAATAATTCCATTTAATCAGCATTGAAAAAACTTTGCAAAGTTGCTTGCTGCCATAAATTTTTGGCTTGCTGCCACAAATTCTATTAGGGTGATATCACAGATACAGGTGTCAAACATAAAAAATATTCACATCTCTAAATTTGTTGTCATATGCAGAGTACTTAATTTTCATCTAATGCATCACTCAATAAATCAAGGACTGTCTGAGAGCATCTCATGCCTTTATTTTGATAGTAAAACTTTTAAAAAGTTAATTTTATTATTTCAATGACCTATTAAATCATTAGTCTAAGCACTTCCTTTAAGCAGAACCTAGCGGTTAAATACTAATAGTGTAAATCTCTTCTCAAAGAACTTCTTAGGGCTTTTTACAGCATTTGACTGACAGTATTTAAGTTTGTTCTGAGTTTGTGTGAACAAGTGGGACAATAGGCAAGTTGGATCCTTCTGGAAACAGGAAGGAGAATGTGATCTCTCTTGGGTGTCTCTTGGGCTACTTAAGAGGCGAGCATGTCAGAGGCTGCAGAGGAGCAGGAGGAGGCAGGCACTGCACAGATGTGCAGCAACATGCAGTAAAGGAAGGTCATTGAACTGAGTGGAAGGGAAGATACAAAGAAGAATTTAGCAGGCAGAAGAAAATTTTATTTGAAATATTTTTCATTTTCAGAATGACTCTTTAAATTTTGTCTATTTTAAAATTTAACATTTATAATTCATAATCTAAAAAACTTTATTTTAATTTTTGGGGTTTTTTTAGGAAGGCCAAGGTACACACACTAATCAAGATCCTGTCACAAAGAAGTTACTCTTTTTTGACTCATGACTTTATGAACTAAAGACTTATTTTTAATTGCATTATAATATTTATTTTCTTCTCAGAGAATTTCTTGGAAGGAAATTCAGTTTGTTGAGACAGCAGGAGAGCTTTCAGACCTGACATATGTGACTACTGTGAAAATCAGAATAGCGGTAGTTGAAAATTAACCTCCCCTGACTCAAGGCTGATTATACTGCTCATGTTAAATAAAATTTTATCTTCTTGATTCATATCTGTCACAGATTTCAATTGTTGATTTAGATATCACATAGTGTATCTATGACAAGACTGTACAAGTCTCACAACCATCACAGCAGATTGACAGTCCATCATTCTGAAAAACGAGTAACAAAATCTTTGTTCTCAAAAATTAAAAGAAGAAATGGTTGATTTCCTCTGAAAATAATCAAGCTGCCAGGAGCATCAAAGCCTGGTGTAATATACTTGATTCCTTTGCAGGTTTTGGGTTTTTTTTATTTAGTGAATCAGAATTCTTGTGAGAGATTCAGAACCTTAAATAATTCTAAAATTGTTGATACAGTCTATTGTTCTATTTTTTTTTTCTCTGTAATATTTAGATGACAGTTCTATTCATCCCTAAATGTCTGTGGCACCAAAATAACTAAAAAAAGATTTTAGAATTATATATATTTCAAGAGTGAATGTTTCCATAAAATTAACAATCATAGATGCATATTACTTTTATTTTCAATGGCACCATCTTGATATTCTTCTTGACTTCCTAAATAATTTTTAGTTTTCAACTTTATTTGTTCATTTTTTATCTATTGACCGTAGATATTAAAATTCTCCATTCAAACTAAACAGCAATAGTAGAAGTAAATTAATTTCTGTTGTGTCTCTGTGCTGAGTTTGTTTTATAATCAATGCCCAGTGAGGGGATCTGCATCATCAGTCTATCACAGACTCAGTCTTACATAGATTAATAGTTTCACGTATGAATTAGAGATAATATCTCTTCTATGACCTTTCTGAGTTCTGGGGTTTTGTTTCAAGCTCTTCTGGTCACACAGAGTTTGTTTAATTATGCTGACTTCTAAAGCAGTGAACTGAAAAGATTTTGAAGTATGTATTGTCTATTAAATTCTCATGGTTATTTGTTCACTTTGTTGAAAGAAATACAGTGCTTTTCACCAGAAAGGGATGCATAGTTTCCACAGTACCATGATGATCTTTGTTTTGCCAAAAAAAGGATCTGGCAAAAAAATTAGAAGAAACCCAAATTACTTCAATGAATCTGAGTGACTAATTCAATGGAAAGCACATAAAGGAGCTGGAGTGAGACTTTTAGAACTTTCTTAATCTATGTCTATTAGACCTTTCCAAAGAGTAAATGAGAATATCAAATTATTACTATGATATCACTACAGAAAGTTCCAGATGGCTTGTAATAACTTTAGTATTGGTGTGGCTACTCTCTGACATATCGCTACCTACTCAAAAAGCTGAATTTATATCTATTAGTAATTATTTTCATGAGTAATACAGATGATATAAAACAGTCCTGCATCTTTCTCTATTAGATTTGGGTAAATGACTGATCATTCAACCCTTTTCCTGGAACACATATACCATGTTACTGCCATTTCCATGGCATTTAGAATGTATTTGTGCTATCACACAAATACCAAGTTGACCTTTCCAAATGGTATTTAAAGTATGTCTTGGATTTCTCTTACATAGTTTTAGACTTTGTTAGGCACAAATGCCTCACTTATGATTAACCTCCTATTAATTAATTGCATTGGTACATATTGGTCACAGATCCAGCTTGTGTTTTTGTTACTTAGTAAGAGTCCTGGCCCAAGAATATATTGTTACATATGGACAAGACTGGAGGACATGATAGATCTTTTCCTTAAGACTAGACATTTCAAGAATTGCTAGCTTTCAAGATGAGGCTGAAGCAAGATTTCAGATAGGAAGAGTGCTTATTTTTAAGTGTATACAATCATTCAAGAATTTAATTTTCTTTTTTTTTTCTTTTATTTTTTTAAGTTCAGCTGTAGGTCTGAACTTAAAATAGTGGCACTGGGCCACTAGCACCTATGCTGTTTAACATAACAAAACTAACAAGATATAAAATGCCCCAGATAAACTGTTTGTACAGAGTCTTGACATTATAAAAAATAAAAAATTAGAAGCAAGGATTATCAAGAAAATTCTCTAATTTCTTTTATTCCTGAATTATTAGGGAAATTTGAATTTTGGGAGTATTAATGTATATATGTGCATAAATAAATGGTTTCTAAGTCTAATGCTTGACACTATTTTTTTTCCTTTTAATGTAAGCAATGTCAATCTGGAAAAGAAGCAAGTCAACTATTTGGGATATAACACGTATTTGGAAAACTGGCCTAAAATTAATCAATATAATAATTATTTTAAAACCAAATTTCAATTTATAAAACAAAGTTCACATCTCCTTTGACAGGTAGGATAAACAGTTCTAAAGACAAAGAGCAGAATTCCAAATACATGAGCATAGAAAAGATGTGTGTTCATTTTCCTCCAGAAAATTACTTTGAAATATTTTAAAAACTCAAATGACAATATAAAATTTTTATTCAGACAATTGAATGCATTTTAATGCAAAAAAAATCTGAAATATTTCAGTATTAAACCTAGATCCATCTGACTGATTTTCTGGTACTTTCACTCCTGTGTGAAAATAAGCAGGATCAATTCAAAGCAGGTAACTATAGTGCAACTCCAGAAGGATATTAGTTTTGGAAATATATACAATTGCCAATCAGCTGTGTTTTTTTCTTTTCTAATGTAACATAAAAATGTTCCTTAATTTCATAGTGATGTAAGATAGATTTGTCATTTGTTTGTTCTACCTACTATACATTTTCACTGCCCATGGGGCTGTTGATTTCTGTCTAGTATTTATACCTCTAAGGAGGTTTATAAGTATTTCTGTATTCTCCTTGAAGTTTCAGTAAGTGGACTTTTCACTGAATCTGAAAATTCTTTAAAGAGGTTCCTAGTACAAAATAGAAAATGCATCTATAAATAATAGAACTATGTAGGCCATTGATTTACAACAAAATAAATGACAGTACTAGATGTATATTGACTCCTAGATATGAGGTCTATTAATAATAGATATTGATATAAGATTAAAGATGTGTTACATAAATAATGCAAAAGTGTATTAGAAGGAAGTGCAATAAACCAAGAATTTCCACACATGTAGAAGTCATGAATCTGCAGAACTGATGATAAGACTGCTAAGGAACCTGTGAAGTTGCAGAACAAACACAGCTGAAAGCCTGATTTCAGAATCCATGTGTTTTGTGTCTTTCTGCTCACAGCACTTTCTTTTAACTTTGTAATATTTCTACTCTAATTTTCATTTTACCGATTTTTTATTTTCTGTTTGACTAAGTGTATGGTCAATAATATGTGAAAGGGACTTCAAAAGCTCGCTTTGTTTATGTCATGTGGTGTAGGAATCTCTTTGGCTCTTAAAACCTGACCCTTGTGCACAACTTAAAATTCCTTACATGAAGGCTATTATCTGAAACTTTTTTGCCTGGAGTTCAGTTAGGGAGCCCTATCAAATTCTGAACTGTGCTACAAGGATGTTTTTAATAATAGCAATAACAATAATAACGACAATAACGTTTTCACCTGTGTTCCATATCCTGTTGTCTTTACCTTTTGGATCTTTTCTGACTCATGTTAGATTCTTGTCTCTCTCTATGGACATTGTAGATTATTGCTATAGCCCCGGGGTATGTAATCCTCCCTGTGTGGAGGAAATCATGCTCATCTAGGAGTAAGAGGAAAAGGAGTGACTTTCCTTTGATGTTAGTCTCCAGCTCTTTAATCTTTGTCACTAAGGATAAGATGTTGATTCTGACAGGGTTGAGAGGTCTCTGCAAATCTCATGAACATCAGCAAGGCCAAGTAAAACTTCCTGCACCTAAGTAGAGGCAATCCCAAGCACAAGTACAGGCTGGACAGGGAATGGCTGGACACTAGCCTTGGGTAGAAGGAACTGAGGGAGTTTGTGGATGAAAAGATCAAACTGACTCTACAGTGAGTGATTGCAGTCTGAAAACCAACCACATCCTGGGCTGTATCAAAAGAAGTGTGAGCAGCAGGTCAAGGGAGGTGATTCTGTCCCTCTACTTGGCATTAGTGAGACTCTATCTGGAATACTCTGTCCAGGTTTGGGGTCCCCAAAACAAAAAGGACATTTTCCTGTTGGAATGAGTCAATGGAAAGCCTCTAAGTTGATCACAGGGCTAGAGTACTTCTATGAAGACAGGCTGAGAGAGCTAGAGTTGTTCAACCTGGAGAAGAGAAGGCTTCAGGGAGACCTTAGAGCACCTTCCAGGACTAAAAAGAGTCCTGTAAGAGAGATGGAGAGGGAGTTTTCATAAAGGTCTGTACTAGACAGGACAAAGACAAATGTTTTTTTAAGCTGAAGGAGTCTAGGCTTAACTAAATGATAAGAAGAAATTCTTTACTCTAAGTGTGGTGAGGAACAGGAAGAGATTGCACAGAGATATTGTGGATACCCCATCCCTGAAGGTGTTCAAGACCAAGATGGATGGAGCTGTGAGGAGCCTATTTATTCTTGTAAATTTGATTTTTTTCTCCTCAGGTTCTTTTTCCTATTCCTGAAGAGATTCTACTGTGTAATGGAACTTCCTATGAGTTTGCTGCAAAAAAAAAAGAGTTGTCTGTCTTTGGTGATGAAATATGGGAATAAATTTTATACAGTGGGTCTAAAACTCATTTTCCAAAAGTTATATCTTATCCCTCTCACATTATTCTTGTGCTCTAAATATTCATCAATACAGCTGGAGGAACTGTTGAAGTTTCTAGGTAAAATAACTTACATAAATTTGAAGTGGACTTTTTGTACACAGGCTTACAAATATCACATTAGAGTGCATTGTGTCTACGGTAAACCCATAGTCATCAAAAAATAAAGAATTATAGATCACTTGCATATCCACTCTACAAAATTTTGCCTATTTTTTTATTTTTTGTTTTTTATAATTTCAGAGTTCTTGAAACTGTCTAAAGGAAAAGTCAATATGTTTGTGTAGATTTGGTTCCTTTCATTAATTCAAATGCAGAAACTATGTTTCCTCATCTTGTGTTTTCTAGGACATTTCCATTTTGGACAGCTACCTCATTGTTCCCTGTTGAACTTGCCCTTTGCAAAGATTTTTCTTTACTATTTTTCTTTTCTTTGTTGCTTGTATTTCCCCTCCTCACTTCTCTCTTGCCTTGTATATTTCTTCTTCAAGAAAGGGAGCAAAAGATATTAACTCAGTGGTGCCTTTCTGTTACTGAAAATTCATTTACTTTATGAAAACAAAGAACAGGGAGATAATGAAGCAAAAATGAGCCTTTTGAGAGATGTTAAAATCATAGGCTGTAAGGATCAAAACAACAGAACATAATCATATATAATTTGGAACTCTTGTTCATTCCACAACTGCTGTTGTTTAACCTCAGCTGGTAAATAAGCCACATGCAGCCACTCTCTCACTCCCTCATAAGCAGCATAGGAGAGAGAATCAGAAGGGCAAAAGTGAGAAAACTCATGGGTTGAGGTGAACACAATTCCATAGGTAAATTTAATAGGTAAAGCAGAAGCCATGTACAAGCAAACAGAAACAAGGAATTCACTCACAACTTCACATGGTGTTTGGCCATCCCCAGGAAAGCAGGGCTCCATCACATGTAACACTGACTTGTGAAGCCAAATGATGTCTCTCCAAACACAGCAGTCTCCCCACCCTCCTGCATCTCTCTCCAGCTCTATATGCTGAACACGACATCCCATGATATGGGACATCTTTATGGTCAGTTGGGCACAACTCTCCCTGCCCTTTCCACTTTCAATTCCTTGCACACCCACAGCTGTCTCACTGGTGGGGTGGCATGAGAAGCAGCTTTGGTGCTGTGCAAGCACTGCTCACTGAAGTGACATGAGAACCAAAAATTGAATATTCAAAAGGTCTTAAAAGAACTGTAATTGTCAGTTTTTAAAAAAAAAAAACAGTATACCTTAACCAAACAACCCTCCAAGAGAGAAGCAGTGGCAGTGGAAAGGGTAACTGGGATACTAATTGTCAAGAAAATAAACCTGTAGGAGTACAGAGCTCTCAGCAAAAAATGTGAAATACCTGAACCAGTAAAATAAAGTAATTGCATTTAACACCTCATCATCCCCTGATGAGGCATGTGGGCCTGAATGCATGTGCAGAGCAGGTGGCAGAGAAGAGAAAGTGGCCCAGGTGGAGACTCTTCAGCAGGTTGTGCCTGCAAAATACATACCATTCACTGATGCAGAGATACCTGAACTAACTTTGAACAACATAGCTGAGCTACCAGAAAGAGCATTAATTTTCCTCTCAGAATAATTAGCACTGATGAAAAAGAAGGTGCATTCCCCTGTCCAGAATAGCAGATATTGAAATAGTCCCAGGTATCATCTTTAAACATGGACTATATCTTTTCTTCTCCAGTACCTGTGTGAGTTTTTTTGCATACGAGCACTCTCTTCTTTCACTCACTTCCTTTCCTATTCTGACAAGAAACACAACGTAAGTCTTCATTTATACAGAGGGAAAGAAAATCATTTCAATTTGTTTAGCAATGAGAAACCTGCATCCAGAACATTACTTCAGAATCTGTATTTAGGTTGCTAGGGGATGAGGAAAATCAGTCTATTTTCCCTAGTTATTTATATTCCCATATACTATTAGGCTGTTCAAAAATACAAAATAATTACACCAATATGTATTGGAAGGATCAGAATTTAGGAGGATATTCAAATAATATCATTACTATAGAGATTTCTGCCAGGAAAGACAGAAAATTATATCACTCACCAAATGACATTTGCCAAATATTAATGGCATTTTTTGATACTCTGGCATGAATCAGAAGTAGTGTACCTACACCTGCATCCAAGTCCTTAAAATGTAGACTCCATTAAAGGTGCATTGTTTGTCATTTCAGAAGTTCCTTATAGAGTTTTTTAAAATTGTGTGCTCATTCTTAAATATAAGCAGTGCACTTTCAGATTAGCATAACACATGAACTGTGATAGATACTTGCTAAACTTTAGAAATTCAGACTGCTCTCATATTGATGTACTTTGTGAATAATCATTTTTATGAGAGGGAAGAAGACCACATTTTTAATTTTCTTTTCATCCCAATAATTCAGGTGTACAGCTCTCAGATTAGGAGATACATAATTGTTGTTAATGAAACTGCATTAATTCCCGTGCAATTATTTCTGATTTACAACAGAATAAGTGGGATCAAACTCGAATTTTTTGAATATTTATTTTTACTTTGCACAAATGCAACAGAAGCAGCAAGAATCTTCAATGAAAGCTGCAGTGAGACTAGCACTTTGATTAAGATCAATATTCCCATTTCTAATTAGAACATGCTAAGGCTAAAGATGGAGTTTTGCATACTAGAGGAAAACTAGATTAAAATCTGGAGTTAGACATAAACATTATTCCCTAATTGAAGATCAAGTCAAATAGGAACATGAGATTTTTATCATATTTGTTTAGGGGTTTATATTGAGAGCTGTAATAAAGCTTTTGAATGCTTAGGTCTCAGGTGTGAATCATATTCAGCTTTATGTGGTCACACTTATTAAAATGTCATCCAAGGTTTTCAGTAATGTCTGCCAACAGGAAATAGAATATAATGTGAAGGATGTGCAATGAGTACTGATAATAAACTGTATGCAGTGTATCAGATTAATTAAGTGAATATGTATTTTGTGATACTCCCATGTTCACTCAAGTATGATGAGTAAAATTTATATTTTTTACCAAGGATGTGCTTGTTTATAAAACTGTATTCTTGAGGCTATGAGTTACTATGAATAACTCAACTTTTATAATTAGTATAAAACTGATATCTATTTATACTGTGGCAAAGATGCTGATCTCTGAGGAGGGCAACAAATGTGTTGAAGGGTCTGGGATGCAAGTGACTGAGGCAGCCAGGGTTGTTTAACCTGGAGAAAAGGAGGCTCAAGGGTGACCTTATCTCTTTCTACAACTCCCTGAAAAGAAGACATAGTGAGGTTGGAGTCAATCTCTTCTCCCAGGTAACAAGTGGAGAAGCTGAAATGGCCTCAATATGTTGACAGAGGAGGTTTAGATTGGACAGTCGAGCATTGGAACAGACTGCCCAGGGAGTGGGAAGATGACTGAGGTAAAAAGATAATAGTACACAAGTCATGGGAAAAAAACAGGTGCTAATCCCTGAATGGAACATGATCAGCATATCCAACCTCCCACACAAAATACAACCCAAGGGGGACTAAACAGAGGGTGGAGGCAAGACACTGCAGCCAGGCTTTGTCAAAACCCTTGCAGAGAAGTAACTTGGTGGTGCTTTCCAGTTGATAAGCCACACACAACAGCTGATAAACAAGGGTGATGCATTAGGATTTAAGCTTTTATATTTATCAAATCCTGTACTGCTTTAGAATATAACTAAAACTCCATCTTAGAGCGTTAGTTAACTGTCTACACATTTTGGTTAGATGAAACAATTCCTCTGGGCCTGAAGCTCAAGGACACCTTACTGTCTCAGGCCTTGAAACTATAAACAATAGCGAGATAGGGAGAAGCAAACTAGGGGTATATGACTTTATTACCTGAGGCTGTAATTGGAGGATTAACCCATGATATGGGTTACATGATTACATGATATGTAAATGGACCAAATTTATATCTGTCTGAAAAACTCATGACCATTGTCCCTCTTGAGTGCAGCCCATTGGAGGCTTTTGACTGCCCAAGGTGTACCTATTGAAGGTCTTTAATAAATACCTTTTTTATTTTATTAATCTTGTCTAACCTCTGTACTAGGTAGCCACTCCAAGGCATCAAGGGAGATAAAGGAAAACGTCTTGATCTTGAATCAACAACCATGGTGAAATCACTCTCCTTGGACTCATGCCTGTCCTCATCCCAAGGTTATCTCAGGCACTATCAGCATACAACGCACAACCACCACCCGCTAAGATGTATGACTTTAGCTCCAACTAAGCATGAAGAAATAGTATAAAAATGAGTTGAAAATGGGGAGAGGTTAGGGAAGGATCCATTGGAATCTCTGAGATCAGCCAATAGGCTGAATTGTCTTCTCTCCTGTGGGGATGCTTATTGGATAAGAAACATACTCTATATCTGCTGAATAATAGCCTCAAGCTAGCTTTAATTAGAGATTAGAGCTTGTAAGTGTATTGCTTTGAATTAATGTATTGCTTTGAATTTATTATTGAAGTCAGATGATGTGACTGGCAATGTTTTGAACCTTAACTTATCAGAATTTATTAACAAAGAGTGTTATTCTATAAACTGTTAATGTGACGTCTTCAAGAGCATTGCTAGTTGCCAGCAGTGGGTAAAGGTGTGAGACCCAGGAGGGAGTTTCTCTTTTCATTGTGTGAACCTAAAAACGTCAGTCAAACCACCTTCTGATCTAGTGAACTACTCAGTGAAAGGTCACTGTAATGGGACNAGGGTCTGGGATGCAAGTGACTGAGGCAGCCAGGGTTGTTTAACCTGGAGAAAAGGAGGCTCAAGGGTGACCTTATCTCTTTCTACAACTCCCTGAAAAGAAGACATAGTGAGGTTGGAGTCAATCTCTTCTCCCAGGTAACAAGTGGAGAAGCTGAAATGGCCTCAATATGTTGACAGAGGAGGTTTAGATTGGACAGTCGAGCATTGGAACAGACTGCCCAGGGAGTGGGAAGATGACTGAGGTAAAAAGATAATAGTACACAAGTCATGGGAAAAAAACAGGTGCTAATCCCTGAATGGAACATGATCAGCATATCCAACCTCCCACACAAAATACAACCCAAGAGGGACTAAACAGAGGGTGGAGGCAAGACACTGCAGCCAGGCTTTGTCAAAACCCTTGCAGAGAAGTAACTTGGTGGTGCTTTCCAGTTGATAAGCCACACACAACAGCTGATAAACAAGGGTGATGCATTAGGATTTAAGCTTTTATATTTATCAAATCCTGTACTGCTTTAGAATATAACTAAAACTCCATCTTAGAGCGTTAGTTAACTGTCTACACATTTTGGTTAGATGAAACAATTCCTCTGGGCCTGAAGCTCAAGGACACCTTACTGTCTCAGGCCTTGAAACTATAAACAATAGCGAGATAGGGAGAAGCAAACTAGGGGTATATGACTTTATTACCTGAGGCTGTAATTGGAGGATTAACCCATGATATGGGTTACATGATTACATGATATGTAAATGGACCAAATTTATATCTGTCTGAAAAACTCATGACCATTGTCCCTCTTGAGTGCAGCCCATTGGAGGCTTTTGACTGCCCAAGGTGTACCTATTGAAGGTCTTTAATAAATACCTTTTTTATTTTATTAATCTTGTCTAACCTCTGTACTAGGTAGCCACTCCAAGGCATCAAGGGAGATAAAGGAAAACGTCTTGATCTTGAATCAACAACCATGGTGAAATCACTCTCCTTGGACTCATGCCTGTCCTCATCCCAAGGTTATCTCAGGCACTATCAGCATACAACGCACAACCACCACCCGCTAAGATGTATGACTTTAGCTCCAACTAAGCATGAAGAAATAGTATAAAAATGAGTTGAAAATGGGGAGAGGTTAGGGAAGGATCCATTGGAATCTCTGAGATCAGCCAATAGGCTGAATTGTCTTCTCTCCTGTGGGGATGCTTATTGGATAAGAAACATACTCTATATCTGCTGAATAATAGCCTCAAGCTAGCTTTAATTAGAGATTAGAGCTTGTAAGTGTATTGCTTTGAATTAATGTATTGCTTTGAATTTATTTTTGAAGTCAGATGATGTGACTGGCAATGTTTTGAACCTTAACTTATCAGAATTTATTAACAAAGAGTGTTATTCTATAAACTGTTAATGTGACGTCTTCAAGAGCATTGCTAGTTGCCAGCAGTGGGTAAAGGTGTGAGACCCAGGAGGGAGTTTCTCTTTTCATTGTGTGAACCTAAAAACGTCAGTCAAACCACCTTCTGATCTAGTGAACTACTCAGTGAAAGGTCACTGTAATGGGACACTGACAGACTGATCAGATGCAAGGGTCTCAGCTTTTCTGGGGTACTGACAGATTAATCAAACACTAAGGGCTTGAGTAAATCTCCCCTCTTCATGTGACAGGGAAATAGTGGAACCACTGACCCTGGAAGTACTCAAAAGAAAATCGGAGATATACTGCCTAGGACATAATTTAGTCATGGACTTGGTTGTGTTGGGATTAGTTGTTGGACTTTATGATCTTGCAGTNTGGAACAGACTGCCCAGGGAGTGGGAAGATGACTGAGGTAAAAAGATAATAGTACACAAGTCATGGGAAAAAAACAGGTGCTAATCCCTGAATGGAACATGATCAGCATATCCAACCTCCCACACAAAATACAACCCAAGGGGGACTAAACAGAGGGTGGAGGCAAGACACTGCAGCCAGGCTTTGTCAAAACCCTTGCAGAGAAGTAACTTGGTGGTGCTTTCCAGTTGATAAGCCACACACAACAGCTGATAAACAAGGGTGATGCATTAGGATTTAAGCTTTTATATTTATCAAATCCTGTACTGCTTTAGAATATAACTAAAACTCCATCTTAGAGCGTTAGTTAACTGTCTACACATTTTGGTCAGATGAAACAATTCCTCTGGGCCTGAAGCTCAAGGACACCTTACTGTCTCAGGCCTTGAAACTATAAACAATAGTGAGTTAGGGAGAAGCAAACTAGGGGTATATGACTTTATTACCTGAGGCTGTAATTGGAGGATTAACCCATGATATGGGTTACATGATTACATGATATGTAAATGGACCAAATTTATATCTGTCTGAAAAACTCATGACCATTGTCCCTCTTGAGTGCAGCCCANTTTTCCAACATTAATGATTCCATGGTTCTATGAAGGCTGATGACAAGGCCCCAAAATAGGCCTTATGTAGGAGTACCCATTGTGATGTGCTTGCTTCTGTTACTGCTGGATGCACTCTATTCCCTAGATGGTACATACAGTCTCTAAGAGATTGATGTCAGAGTGTCAAGTCTTAACTAATGACACACTTTGACCTCTACTTGTTATGTATTTAGCAAACTGTATAGTCAAAGTGTATGTATATACTATCAAATTTGAGGTACTTTATCTTTCATACTTCAGCTTTCCTCTGACTATATCTTCTATACACCAATTCAGTATCAGGTTACTACTTATTTTAAACTAATATTTTTTAGCTATTTTTGTTGATTTTAATGATGTATTGAGGATTCAGTATTTCATGACTTCTATCAGGACTTCATTGAGGTCTTTGATATGGTACACCACAACATTCTTGCTTCTAAATTCGAGAAATAGTTTTGATGAAAAGGTAGATGGATAAGGAATTGGCTCAATGGCAACATACAAAGAGTTACAACTAACAACTCAATATTCAAGTGGAAATCTGTAAAGAGTGGTCTCTTTCAAGCATCCATACTGGTACCNGCAGGTGACATCAAGCTGAGTGAGGTTTGATATATTAGAGGGAAGAAATGCCATCCAGAGGACCTTGACAGGTTGAAGAATGGGTTCATGAAGTTCCACCAAGATTAGTGCTATGTCCTGTTACCTGGATTGGGGCAATCAGCAATATCAATACAGGTTGGGTGCTGAATTGCTGAGAACATTCCTGTGCAGAAGGACTTGGGGATCCTGGCAGAGGAAAAAATGGATATGAGCTATTATTTTGCATTTGTAACCCAAAAAGCCAATTGTGTCCTGAATTTCAAATCCAAAACCAAAATCAAAACAAAAACAAAAAAAATTGTACACTGTAGACCACAAAGAAGGTGATTCTCCCACTCTACATCATTGTCATAATTCAAACTTGGCCTGGAGTAAGGTATACAACTCTAGGTTTCTCAGCAAAAGCAAAAATGGACTTATTAGAGCAGGTCCAGAGGGAGCCACAAAAGTGATCAGCAAAGCATCTATCCTTTGAAGAAAGGCTGAGAGAGTGTTGCAGTTTTTCAGCCTGAAGAAGAAAAGCCTTCAGGAAGATTTTATTCTGGCCTTTTAATGTATAAAGGGGGTTTCTGAGAAAGAAATAGACAAAGAAATACTTTTTGCTAAGGTCTCTAGTGGAGAAGGGACAATATTTTTTAAGCTGTAAGAGGGTAAATGGGTTAGGATCAGGGAATAAATATTTTATGACAAGGGTACAGAGACATTGAAGAAGGTTTCTCAAAGAAATTGGTGGTGTTCACAGTCTGGCTGGCTGGGGCTTTGACAATCTGTTCTAATGGAAGATGTCCCTGCTCATGGCAGAAGGATTGGACTGATGCCCCCTTCCAACTCAAATGTNGCCCAAGGTGTACCTATTGAAGGTCTTTAATAAATACCTTTTTTATTTTATTAATCTTGTCTAACCTCTGTACTAGGTAGCCACTCCAAGGCATCAAGGGAGATAAAGGAAAACGTCTTGATCTTGAATCAACAACCATGGTGAAATCACTCTCCTTGGACTCATGCCTGTCCTCATCCCAAGGTTATCTCAGGCACTATCAGCATACAACGCACAACCACCACCCGCTAAGATGTATGACTTTAGCTCCAACTAAGCATGAAGAAATAGTATAAAAATGAGTTGAAAATGGGGAGAGGTTAGGGAAGGATCCATTGGAATCTCTGAGATCAGCCAATAGGCTGAATTGTCTTCTCTCCTGTGGGGATGCTTATTGGATAAGAAACATACTCTATATCTGCTGAATAATAGCCTCAAGCTAGCTTTAATTAGAGATTAGAGCTTGTAAGTGTATTGCTTTGAATTAATGTATTGCTTTGAATTTATTTTTGAAGTCAGATGATGTGACTGGCAATGTTTTGAACCTTAACTTATCAGAATTTATTAACAAAGAGTGTTATTCTATAAACTGTTAATGTGACGTCTTCAAGAGCATTGCTAGTTGCCAGCAGTGNTATCAGCATACAACGCACAACCACCACCCGCTAAGATGTATGACTAAAGTCATTCAAGCTCCAACTAAGCATGAAGAAATAGTATAAAAATGAGTTGAAAATGGGGAGAGGTTAGGGAAGGATCCATTGGAATCTCTGAGATCAGCCAATAGGCTGAATTGTCTTCTCTCCTGTGGGGATGCTTATTGGATAAGAAACATACTCTATATCTGCTGAATAATAGCCTCAAGCTAGCTTTAATTAGAGATTAGAGCTTGTAAGTGTATTGCTTTGAATTAATGTATTGCTTTGAATTTATTTTTGAAGTCAGATGATGTGACTGGCAATGTTTTGAACCTTAACTTATCAGAATTTATTAACAAAGAGTGTTATTCTATAAACTGTTAATGTGACGTCTTCAAGAGCATTGCTAGTTGCCAGCAGTGGGTAAAGGTGTGAGACCCAGGAGGGAGTTTCTCTTTTCATTGTGTGAACCTAAAAACGTCAGTTTTTCAACCTGAAGAAGAAAAGCCTTCAGGAAGATTTTATTCTGGCCTTTTAATGTATAAAGGGGGTTTCTGAGAAAGAAATAGACAAAGAAATACTTTTTGCTAAGGTCTCTAGTGGAGAAGGGACAATATTTTTTAAGCTGTAAGAGGGTAAATGGGTTAGGATCAGGGAATAAATACTTTATGACAAGGGTACAGAGACATTGAAGAAGGTTTCTCAAAGAAATTGGTGGTGTTCACAGTCTGGCTGGCTGGGGCTTTGACAATCTGTTCTAATGGAAGATGTCCCTGCTCATGGCAGAAGGATTGGACTGATGCCCCCTTCCAACTCAAATGTTCTATGATTCTCTGATTTTATGAATTTGCCATGTAGCTTTTCACTTGTTTGGAACAATAGTAAATCTTCCTCTCAATGTACATATGTTATAGCAATTTATTAAGGGGACCTCTACAGCTGCCTTGTGTTACCACAATATATCTAAATTCACCGATAAATAATCCTTGAAGTTTCAGAGTAGTCCAAAGGAATTAGACACCTAAATTCTATGTAATTTATTGAGAAATGTGTGCCTAAAATTTTAAAGTCCTTGTCTTAGAAAATGTCTAGGATTCCTTAAAATGGTCTAGCTTAAACACATGGTTTGCTACATTTAGCCTTTGGCAATATCTCAGAGAACTAGACACTGAGCAGTCTAGTTCTCTGAGAAATTCTTCTCTATGAAGAATTTCTGTACTGTGAGCCTCTTATATAATCAAATCCCAAAGGCAGGTCACATTGTCAAGCCTAATGAGGTTCAGGTGTAAAAAACTGAGGAAAAAAAGTTACAAAGCAACAAAACCCAAAGCCAAATTTTGTCTGTCTAAAGTAACAGAGAAACAGAACCAGAACCGATGAGTTTCACTCCAGTGTTATGAATGACAGGACTACCAACTATGAACTCAAGCCTTTTCTGCAAGACATATAAAAATATGCAGCTACAAAACATTTTTTAATTATTAAAATTAAATTATGTATGATATTCCTGTTGAATTAAATGGTAGTTACAGACCGACTACAGCAAGGATGTACTCCTACTTTTGTATGATATAGCTTGAATATGTACACACACATAAAGCACATATATTAGCAGGAAAGCTAATATTAAGCTAATATTCAGTATTGCCAATGAAATAAATTTAATACCCCAATGAATCAAAAATGTGAATGAACTGAAAAGTGTAAGTTCAGAGATGTTTAAAGTCTTTGGTCCATAGTTGAGAATGCCAAGATTTGATCACATTTTCAGTTTAAAAAAGGAAAGTGAGAGTGTTAAGCTTATCATCATTGCAGTCAACATTGCCCTTGTTGATTTCAGCTAGAACTCTCTTCTGCTGTCAGAATCAGTTTATACTCAAGTGTGTCATAGTATTCAATGACAAATATGGACAGCATTGAGATATGGGCAGTATAATGGCAGTGACCTTGGTTAAAGATTTGTCTATGTACTAATTTTCTACTAAATATTTTTTTACTTATTAATTTCCTTCTCTAATATAATTTCAAGATAAAATAGAATCAAGAGTAGTTAATCCAACCAGTAACATTTTTATAAGTAAATATATGTCCTCAGTATAGACTGATTTTAATTTAAGTGTTACTATGAATTTCTCTGCCAAATCAGTAGCAAAATAGCCTGGAGTGAACACTTCAGGTCTTCCCTACAGCCTTCTCTTTTAAGTACCCTGTGTATTTATAAAATATGCAGGATTGACACAACTGTGAAATTAAATCTGCAATTTATTTTTCAGCTACAGAAAATACAAGTTGGGAACTGACATTCAAGTTCTCTGTGCATAAGGTAGGCTCTGTCTTAATTTTCTCTCCACAGGTCTGGCTTTATGAGCATATGTGTTTGCTTTCTAAGTCAGTTAATCTTTAGATCTTTCTGTAGAAACTGCTAGCTAGGTTGTTGGCATTGTTGTCACTGCAATGTTGACACCTCCCCATCAAATAAGGCATGGTTGATTCATTTAGCTGGTTAATTTACAAGTATCATTTGTCTGATCTACAACACATTCTGTTATGCCTTATATGTTGATAATAAAAGAGTTCTAGTGTCTTTATTAAATTTGCATTCTCTTTTGTATATAAATGCATATACATAATTGTACATAATGCATATATACATACATCCATAATATAAATGCGTGCGTGTATATATACATCTATCTAAAATATACAGCCAAGAAGTGTTAAAAATTAATGCTGTTTGTTTCTATAGAACATATCTTTTGTAGAGCTGGGAATAAACAAAATTATTCATGCAACACTCATCGTACTTTCACTGTGGTTTATAGTGTCTTGTATAGAGTATACAGTGTCTTGTATAGGATGTATTACTTGTGAATTAGTTCATTTGCAGGATAATGCAGAGCAAGCAAATAGATAAGGATATAGTCCTTGTTATGTATCACATTACATTTGAACTGCAAAGTATTGCTGCTCCCTGTGTTGTATTTTAAAACAGAAATTTACCACACAAACAAATGTTAGTCAAAGTTCACAAATATTTGGTCAGATCCTAAGATGTATAAATCAGTGAAGCTCTAACAAATATGAGCCAGCAGTGCTCTGGCAGCCAGGAGGGCCAACCCTGTCCTGGGAGCATCAGACCCAGCAATGCCAGCTGGGCAAGGAAGGGGATTGTCCCTCTCTGATCCGAGCCGGGGCAGCCTCACCTCTGCTCTATGGTGACAGTGACAGGACACGAGGGAATGACCAGAAGTTGTACCAGGGGAGATTTAGGTTGGATATCAGGAAAAGGTTCTGCACCCAGAGGGAGGCTGGGCACTGGTGCAGGCTCCCCAGAGCAGTGGTCACAGCACCAGCCTGACAGAGCTCAAGAAGTGTTTGGAGAATTCTCTCAGGCGTGTGGTGTGACTCTTGGTCTTTGCAGGGCCAGGAATAGGACTTAATTATCCTTATGGGTCTCTCCCAACTCAGTATATTCTGTGTTTTTTGTGATTCTGTGGTTAGTCCAACTATTAATTATACCAGCTAACTTACTTACACCAACTTACAACTTACTAAATCTAAAAACTGGAATGATTGTGCTGTATCAATCAGTTTAAATATATGTGGTTCAGCTAATAATGTAATACATTTTAGTGTCACACTTTCATTTTACACCACTTAACTGACTAAAATAGATAAAAATATTATTACAGAGAAAGTTGCTCGGCCAAATGACTCTCAGATGTTATGAAGTATGATTAAGTGCCTAATTAAAAAAATTCATTAAAAGGAATGAGAAAAATAAAGGTTCCACATAGAATGTTTGGTGAAATATGATATTGTGTATTAATTCTTTAGCAAATTCTACGTTCCAAACAAGAAGCCAAAATCACATTAGACAGACATTAGATTAAGAATGCAGAGGGGAGGAGAAATTAAGAGTTAGATGCAAAGAAAGAAATATTTTTACTCTGGATTTTCAAAAAGGTGAGCTGCTGGTAAGATTGACAGTTGAAGACATGCTCATAAAAGTGAGAAACTATTTGACATAACTGAAAGGGAGCAAAGGTCTAACATATCATGCAACAAAGGTGTATTGTCACTGCAAAGGCACACATCTAGATTGTTTCATAATTCATGGCCCTTGCCTAAAGTAAGATGGAATTTCTTACTCCTTTCCTACTAAAGCAGTTAACACTGGAGATACCAGTGAATTATTTAGATAACTCATATCAATGTTTTGTTCAACAAGTTCTGTAGAGTTCATAGCATAATTTGAAGGACAGTAGTAAGAGATAACAAAAATATTATTGGATCTGATCATCAAACTCTATGAAAACAGTAATTGTGGGCTCCATTTTCTTCAGGATTCCCCACTCAAATTTCTCTTCTAAATGTCAAATTGTTAATTCATCACCTCCAAACTGGCTGTTATCTCCAGTTAATTACACATGATGTAGAACCCACATATATAGGAGGATAGTCTGAAATTTAGAGGATGTTAGGAACTGAACCATCCTCATCCACACTCTAGTCTTCTCAGACAGTCACGCAGCCTATATTCAGGGCTGTCTTGATGATATTTTTTGTAGTAGAGCTATGTAGTAGCAGCCAGTGCAACTTTGTAGAAATAATCTCCTTTATCATTCAGACTACTTGACTTCAGCTGGATACTTTGTGAATAAAAAAGATGGTGGTTGATAAATTCCAGCACAAACAAGCTGTCGCAGAGACCCAAACTCTAACTAAGATCTTACTGAAATAGTCTCTGAAAATTGTTCTGTTCATTAATATGATAGAGACTCTCCCTTTAGGTAATCCCAGTAACAGGCTTTTTGGCAATAAGTAATTATTAGAAATATCTTTAAGTGAGAAATTGTGGCTTCCAGATTTCCAGTTTAATATGCTCAGTTTCCTTACCACTTAAACAGCCAACAAATATCATGGAATATATAAATTAAAATTCACTAAAATATAATCTATAAAAGTGCCTAAGTTAAAATTCTGCCCTTCACTTTGTAAAGGCACTAGATGTACATGGCTTGGTGTCTTATTTCAGAATTTGTATTTCACTGTGGTTTTGTTCATTACTTAAATTACTGTGTTCACAGAAGCCATTATCTTTTCAGGGAAAGATGGAGTGAATCCTGCATGATGTATGACTGTATCACTTTCATTTTATTTTGATGGGCTCTACAGAGATTCAGGATATTGTCTATAATGGATATATCCAAAGAAATGATTGTTAGCTGTGGTAGTGCATGAGAGTTCATGATTCAGGACAAAAACTAAAACCTAAGTGGTTTACTACCTCGGATAAAGTCCTGTAAAAAGAAAGAAAATTCCAGGTCTAAAAAATGACAAATTCTGTTACTTCTTTAAACAATGTGAGTGTGGAATGTGATATTTATTGGCATTACTTTCTTTAAAATTTTACTAATACTGACTACTGTTGTGTCATATGGAGTTACAAAGAAAGTCTTCCGTGTAAAATTGAAAATTGTATTTTTTCATTTTTTTCTTTAGATATTAAAAAATATAGCTTTATATGGATATTTTTGTATATTTAAATTCTTTTTAAGCAATATAGTTAATGATTGGATATTTTTTCTCTTGCGTTAGTACCAATTAAAATGAAGAAAACAGTCTTTCACTCTTCCTGATAATTTAGAGTTTCCAAGCCCAAGGTCTCCCTTTCCAATGAGAGACTCTTTATTTTGTCTAATTCTTATACATAAGCAAAGTTCAATGAATATTCAAAGGAGTTTTTGTAGAGAATATTGTAGTATTCCTATAAGCACTCATTTCTGAGCCTTGCAAGACATGCTTGGGAGAATGAAACCATACAGGCAGCTCCAAACATCATGGTGTTAGGAAAAGGACTCAAATGAAGATTATGGATTTTGGATACAAAGCATGCTAAAGCAGATAAGGCTCAACCTGGCTACTACAAAAAGTAGTCACACTGTAATATGTTAAAAATTAGTCGTTCAGGTTGCTTAAGGAATCACTGGGACAGCTATCAGTAAAAACAGATTTAACACAAAAGCATGACAAAGTTTATTGGCAAGGTTCACTCTACTATGGTTAAGGCTCATCAAGAAAAACCAACAACAATCCAGTCAATCAAACCAAACTAAAACAAACCGAGAATTATCTGTGTGCGTGTGTGTATGTGTGTGCGTGTGTGAGAAAAGAACAGGAGAGTATGAAATGGAATATGGCCTAAAAGCTTTACAACACTAAAACTTAAAATTTTTTAACTTATAATTTAAATTGAACTTAATACTTTAGCAAAAGATTCATATAGGATTTACTATATCACAACAGTAACTTGTTTACAGGCCTATCTTACTTAGATACCTAATGTGCTTAAACATTTAGGAGAGCAGCATTTCTTCCATATTTGATACAGGATATGCACACAGACATAAAGAGTCAGTGCGAGGCATCTGTGAAAAATTCCCCTAAAAATAGTGGAATGCTCACTTCAGATGCCTGTGCATTGAAGCCAAAGGGTTGAGCCCTGAGAAGTGGGGGTATTGGCCCAGGATTCAGCATCATTTGGCAATCCGAGCATGGCAAAACTGAGACTGTGTTGGCTCTGGGATGGGTTCCACTCACAGGGAAGTTGCTGGTCACAGCCTGCTGTGGTGCAGGAGAACTTAAAGAGTCTTGTTTTGGACTGCTGGTTGTAGGGCTGCGAGAGAGGGGGCTTTAGTTACAGCAGTTGTTTCATCCTTGCCACATTTTGGATCAACAATTTTATATGAAATTGTGAGAGCAAGGATGGTGTGACATTAAGGAAAAAATATCCTTTCTTGAGCTTATTAGGTAGCATGACTTCCTGGGAGCAGAGTGTTTCTGAGATGCTCAAGAGGAACCGAGACCAGGTGCTGTTCATCAAGGCCAAAGCCTAATAAGCATTTCTTAGATCACAGTGTGGCCTGAAACAGGCAGGAGAGTAGGAATGTACCACCACATAACTCCAACCAATTCTCAGATTAACATTTTTTGCACTGCTCTGGGAGCCCAGGTTTTCAAAACCCTCTAAGGGGCTGAGCTGCCTGTGCTCATGGCCTACCTTGACATGGTGCTAACACCTGCTCAGCTCCTAAAGCATGTCACTATTGGACCAAGATCCCACTGATAGTTATCTCTCCTTGCTGTGCCTTTCAGATTTTTTTTTTTGTTTCATTTGAAAGGATTTAGAGTGGCAAAGATATTTGATGAAATTATCATCATTATGTAATTTTTCTTTTCAGATGTCTGAAATCTTTGTTGGGCAGCTGCCCAGATGCAAACAAACAAACAAACATCTTCATTATGTTGACAATAAAAGTTTTGTAATATAATAGTAATTCCCAAAAGGCAGAGCTATATGAATGGAGTGAATTATTTACTTACTATAATGCCTTATTTCCAATGATTCAGCAAAGTCTTTTAATAGAGTGGCCTGAGCAGATTGTACTAAATATTAACCTTGGCAAATAGCGTCTGCAGCTGGATCAACAACAGCTTTTACTCTACTTTTTTTTCTCAGAAGCGATATCTGAAGTTATATTGCAGAAATAACATTTGTCATGTCTTGTCATATTTGTTTAGATTGTATCAGCTAGAACTCAAGGGGTAAAGAGTCATTACATGGGCATTTTTCTGGATTTTTAAAAAAAAAATTTTTCTCTTCAGGCTGAATTGATTCTTTTGCTACATGTAGGTCTCTGCCTGTCCCTGCAGTGACTGAGGAGTTTCTCAAAGACAACCCTCCCACCTCTCCAGGTCACTGAAGCTCAGCTTCAGCTCCATGCACACACACACAAAAAACCCAAAAACCCCCATTGTACTTCAGTCAGTATTGTGACTTTGTATGATCAGATCAACCCCTTCAAAATGTAATGCAAATGTAGGGTAGGGTGGCATTAATCTGATGCAGTAATATAAAGCTGAAATAACTCTCCATTAGATCTGTATAAGTAGTGTCTGGAACTTCCAAAATATTGGTAATATTCTTGCAGCAAAAGCTTTTTAAGGTAAATTCACAGTTTCATAAATATATAATCTAATAGTTATTTCAAACTATTCCAAGTAACTTGTTGTTTTTTTTTCTTATTCTGGTGCTCAGAGAGAATTCCATTAAAATGAACTGAGTATATGAAAATGGAATACCTTATTCAGTAGCAAAAGGATTATTCAATATCATCAGTACTTTGATATGAAACTTTTGGGCAGATCTTTTGAAACTGGATCCCTTAGTCTTTCTCACTGCAAAACACACCTCTGAAAACTTCAAAGGTGATTTTGGTTTAGTGAGAAAGATTTTCTTTCTTGAAAAGAAAACATAAACTCTATATAATTTAATCTGCAATTTTTTTTCTTTTTAAGATTCAGAAAATAGAAATAGCATTGGCACTACCAGTGTTATAGGCTAAGTCCCATTTCTGTTACCTAGGCAATACAGGGAAGCAGAGGAAATAATTTTTACACTAAAATTCTCAGGGAATATCTGCAATGTCTTGCAAGTTTAATTACCATCATGCTAATATTTATGCATGTATTTAAGGGGGCAACAGATAAAGTAAGAATATTTCAGTTTAACAAATTCAAGTCTTATATTCTGTTTGTAATGATTTCTGCAGAGAATTTAGTTTGTAAAGACCTTAGGTAGGTTTGAAACCATGTGAAGAAAGACATACGAGCTATACTATGAATAAGTGGTTTTAAAAAAAATTAAAATATACTTCTAATAATTGGCTTTCTACAGAATCAGGTACATTATGCTTTTCCACACTGAAAAAAAAAAAAAAGAAAGATAGATATGTGAGGGAAAGAGAACATTATTTTTAAATACTGTATGACCAGATCTCTAAAACATTTCATTAGAACTATGTAGAGGTCATTGTAAACACATTTGTCAAAGAGTCAGCTTATACTTAATGAAATAAGTTTAAATACCAATATTGGCAGACAGTCAGTCATTGTTTGTCTGCTTTTCTGAGAACAGCTCTTGAAAAATCTCCTTAATTCCCATTGCTTCTGACTACACTTATAAGATGCACTCACGCTTGCAGATATTTAGTGGTTTAAGAGGAAAAGTGGGAGACAAGCCTGAATCTTATTTCTTATTTAATTTGAAGAAGGAGCTGACAGCAATCTTTTACATATATCCTTGTGAGAAGCAAGCAGTGAAGCCTGAAGCACTTTTGGCTTCCAGTGACAGCTTTTCTGGTATGCCTTCACAATGCCCCTCATGCTGAGTTAACACACAGCTCGGCAACAGATCTACAGCTTGAATGTGATGTTTTTAGTCTTGTTGGTACCGTTTTCTATTTGTCAACTGAATAGTGGAGCATTTGCTGAAATTTATTATTCTATTGTCCAGAACTGCTACAGACTAGTTCAAATGCTGATATTTCCTTTGACATGCTAACAGAATGGTGGTAGTTTTCATTACTGTCCTGAAAGAAAATAGAAGTGGTACAGGCACGTAAATCAATTAAGATTTTCTTTCTGATTAGTTGTAATTATAAGCTGTAAACCTTTCTTTACTGTAGTAATTTAGAGACATGAAAGAAACTGGAAACACAGAGAAAATGGAATTGCAGAATTGCAGACACGCACAAAAAACACTTAAATTTGTATTTTTTTTTGTATGTGTGATTACCACAGGCAAAATATAGGTTTCTTCAGATTAAAAAAAAAAGTTATATTGTTCAGCCAAAAAAATTATAAATAAAATATCTAATTATTACTAAATAAATCAGATACAGTGCTTTTACATTCTGTCCAATTATTTTACCTTTCTAATAGCTTTTTCAATTTTTCCCCTTTTTCTAAAAGAACAAACTTTAACCCCCTCTTTTTTTATGCTATTCTGTTCTGCATTCTTCATTGCCTGATCTTTTAACAATAGACAATGAATAGAATATTGTTGTCTTAGGTTACAATGTAAGATTGTAACCAAAAATATGTATTCTCTCATCACCTGTCAAAAACAGGTGGGTCAGTGTTCTTTATCTCTTCCATGATCCGTCCCTCATAACTCCCTCCAGGGAGGTATCTTCTATTAATGGACAATCAAGCCTCACTGCATGACTCATAAAATCACAGAATTTCATTGTGAAATGCGCTGCCCAGGGGGAGAAACCAAGCATTCCTACCCGGATATAATCTGAGGTTTGGAACACCACAAGTGGCCTTATGCACTGGATTCCCAGAGGACAAGAGCTACATAACCATCACTGGACCTTCAGGGGAAGACCAGACCCTTCTACAGCATCACTGCTGCAACAGGACCACATCTATCACTTCAACAGGACTGCAGCTAGCATTTAATTGGAGAGCTACCACCACCCTGGCCAGCACAGTGTCAAGCTGGATTCTGATTCTGTCAGTGTTTCTGAGTTATTGCATTTATTTTATCTATTAAATTGTATTTCTGACTTGGGATCTCCCACTGGTTTACTTCCAAACTGGTACAATTGTGAATCATTAGAAAAATAGAGAAACATCTTTAATACCTTACAAGAGTACGTAGGTTTGGAAATTGCATCAGTATATAATATATACTTGAATAATCTGCTCCAAAAATTCACTGTTGTTCCAAAAGTGTTTCTGTTTAAACGACATTCTCTGTGCTGAAACCAACGATAAAATCAAAGCAAACAAAAAATTTATGATCTTCAGCAATTCTAAGGACATGTGGGCTGGTAAGCATCCTTCCCCCACATTTGAAAGTAAGACCAAGTTGGCACAAGTAAGACCAAGATGTCTGAAATGCTTAGAAAGGGCAGACACACACAGGTGCCCCAAAAGCCTGGAGAAATGGAGCAACAAGATCCCAGTGTACTTCAGCAAAGACAAATATGCATTCCTACACCTCAGACTGGAATCAGGCTGATTAAGCAGCAGCCCTGTAAAAAGGGTCCTGATGAAGAATAAGCTGTGAAAAGAAAGCACATAAATTTATTAAGATTGGAAGAATCATTCAATCAGCTGAGTGCTTGTTCATATATTTTGTAGTCAAGAACATTTACAGTCACAGTACCAATAACTAGTCCTCAACTAAAGAATATTTTGTACTTTGCACTAGTAAATCTTTGTAGTAAATACAACAGAGGCATTTCAGGGAAAAAGCACTGTCAATTGAAACACAGGAAGATTTGGTAAATTCTGTAGCATTGTAGAAAACTGAAGCCATTATTTTGCTTTTGATCTTTTATTTTCAATTTTTTTTATCATTTTACCTTCTATATTTGCTAAAAAAGCAAAAAAAATGTATTGCCCGTAATCTAAATGAGTAAATCATTGGAAAAAGGGATAATTAAAATATGTAGACTACAATGTGTACAATATGTAACATCTGTGTTCTGTAATTCATTATATGTTCTATAATCAATCTGTGTTTCCATATATGTTGTGATGACATCAATTCCATATCTTTATAATTATTGTACAGTTTTCTTATATTTTATGTCAAAGTGTACATGATTTTTTTTTAAAGGAAAATATTACTTCCCAAACTCTCTCTTGCTTTCCTACTAATGTCTGCAAACCATACTGTAGATATACACTGATTTTTATATATACTTTTTGAACATTGCATCATCTTTTACTCTCTTTCAAAAAATTTTGAATAATATTCTCTGTAGAAATCAGTACTACTAATAATATTAGTAATACTAATACAAATTATTATTACCATGTTTGCTGGATATGAATCTAAGGGATAAACAGGACTGATACCACTTAATAAAAACTTTAGAAAACATATAATGAATTGCAACATATAAGCAAGAGTAGATCAATTCTGTTATATCATCAACTTCACCAAAGGATAAAATCATATTTGAAAGGAAAAGATGAAGGAAAAGGCAGAACATGAAGCAAAATAGAAAAGTAATTTAATTTCTGGGTTTCCTGACACTAGGCAGTTTATGTTTAAAAATCTATGTTCCGTAAACAATCTTTTGCACAGTAATGTCTTATTCTGTTTTATGGTTATGAGAAAGAGAGAAAAGAATGACAGAATGAGCACAGCCAAATTTGTCCTATATGGCCGTATTTCTTCTTTGACAGCATTACTTTTCTTCATTAATTCTAGCAGCTTAAACTGTATTTGAACCCTTGAGGGTGGGCAAGTATGGAAATGGGTTGTTTAATTTAGGGTTTACATCAAAAGCTACAAAATATATACATTTTAAATGAACTAAAGATGTAAGCACAATTAAACAAAATCTCCTGAGCTAGTATGTGAAGTCTAAATCAAAGGGAGTGTTTGAACTGAATGATTTATACTGGAGGTATGGTTGTCCTTGTTTGACTTATTATTGGTAATTAGTGAGAGGAAGTCATTAGTGGCTGGAAGAGGCAAAGGGGTTTTATGGTATATGGTTGGAATATTTCTTGCCTATTCTGTTTTCATCTTTCATTCTAAAAAGCAATTTTGAATTGCTTTTTATGGACATGTTTTATTTCTAATTATAAAATTATACTAAAATGCTAGAAAATACTACACCAATTGATGGGAGAGTCTCACTCTGCTGCTATGGTTGCACATACATGCTTTTATTCACAACAAGTTTAGGTCCTATTTTGATGAATTTCCACTGCATTAAAGCATCAATTAAAATATCGATTAAGTGCACAGTGGGAAGTCTTGGCTTGACTTTAGGCATAAGCAAGCACAGTTCTTTATGGCTAACTCCCAGTCTTTATCTGTTATGAAAAACTAAACCCATAGTAATAGGTCAGCAAAGAGCAACTTATAGCATAAGTTACAGGACAAAATGGTGTTGCTCTTTTTCTACAGCTCAGGAAAGATGTAGGTTGCCAAGAAGAGTAGGTTCTTGGCAACTATCAGAGATGTTAAAGTACAGAGGCAAAGGATCTGTAATCCAGGCTTAGATTCTTACAGTGTGAGATATCAAGAAAACTATCTTGTTCCAGTATATAATTTAATTTGACACATGTGATGTGTTTGTTGCACAGTAGTCTGTTCATGGTTGATTGGATCCAGTTTGTATGTTCATCAATGAAAATATTATTTACATAATTCACTTCAATTATTCATGATGTATCTCCCATATTAAGTCATAACTGTATTTTTGACCAGTGTTAATGAGAAAGAAACAGAGGAAGTTAACAGCTTTCCTGCTGTTATCATCAGTTGGCAGACATCTAACAGACGTACTCATTTCATAAGAGGCTGATTTAAAATAAATTAACCTTGAAAGACTTTCCTCACAGAAAATATAAGGAAAACCCCCAAAACTCCTGGATCAGGATACCCTCTTTTGCTTCCTCTCTCACATATGGCTAGAAAATTATGACTTTTCAGGAGCAGCTGGAGCCAGCTGTGGCAGAGAAAAGAAGATATTGAGTTCAGAGTAGAAAAAATCAGATGATTTAGCAAAAAAAAGACAAATTTCTAATAAAACTCTACATGACAGCTGTTCAGAAGTTATCAATATATTCATAATTTTTGAAGAAGAAAAATGACAATTAGATGAAATGTAGCCATGTTCCATGGATGTACAAGGTAAGTTTGTGCCCATACAGACAATTTTCTTCATGGACATTGGCCTTAACCAACTGCATTGGTTAAAGAAGTAATTAAGATCTGATATCAGGGAATATTTACTAAATTAACAAAGTTATTATTAAAGCCCGATTAAAGTATTTTCCTCTATATTATCTCTCTTTTCATATATCCAGAAAGTTGCATACTATATAGTGAGACTGGCAATTAAGCTATATTTATATCTTGAATTTATATTATTACAGTCTGTTTAAAATTACCAGAACAATACCCGGATTTTTTTTCAGTGAAAATATATGTATATCCATATGCTCTTACAGATATGTATACATATTTGCCTACCTTTAAGAGTTTAGGCATAACTGTTTTGTATTCTCATCATGTTGTACAAAACTGCTATTACAAGCTATTTACATTGTTTACAGCTTTTAGATACAGAGTAACAGCTTTTTAATATATATTACATATATTCTTATAAATTTGATTCTTTCTTATTCCTAGTACAAATTCAGGCATACAAGTCATAATCTTGTGAAGAAAATAAAAATGGAACTATGAATTTCATATAAACTCTTGTTTATTTGCTCTTTGCTTTGATTGCTTCTGATAACTTCAATAATTTGTTTTTCAACAAACAGGATGGAAATTGTTAGTGTGCTTTTATCTAGGAATAACAACGTAGAGTGAACAGGACAGTAAGAATCATCCAATTCATTTTCTCCCATCTTCCCAGGCCCTCTCATCTGTTAACCTTACAAGAATTGTATTTGCTTTTCTTGTTCAGGCATGCGTTTAAACCTTCCTTGTGAATATTTAGATTCTTCTTTGAGAAATAAGTGAGATTTTAAAGTCATAGTTAGAATTACTTTCCCCTTTAGAAAGCTTCTTAATTTGACTATTGGGTCATCATTGCATTCAACTCTTAAGTCTGCCAGCTTTTATGATTTTATGATTTTATGCCAGCTCTGCCAGATATTATGATTTACTGTTTGCTGTCATTTTGTATTCACTCCCATTGATTGTCTTGTTTCATTTAGCTGATATTATTATTGTTGTTGTTGTTGTTGTTTGTTATTATTATTATTATTCTTTTTTGGCACACATTAGAACTTTAAAAGTTTCTGCTCAGGTTAGGCAGAATCCCACTGCTTACTGCTGAATTTTTCTTTACTAATATGTGTGCTTACTACCACAACATGGTTTGTTCTTTCATCACCTAATTTGATACTGCCTTATGATTTGACATGTGCTGCCAATAATATGAGTCCAAGTCTGCATTCCAATTGCTGACCATGGGTACCAGTAGACCAGCTGGGTGGACGACTTTGTTGATTTTACATAAATGGGAGTACAAGATATTTCATATTCCACTCACACTAGGTGGGAATCCATAGTTGATTTAGAAGGTGAAGGAAATATCTAGAAATAAAATTTTACTTGACAGCTGTTCTAAAGCTATCAAGGAATCTTACACTACAGGAAGAGGAAATATTCTCTGAAGCAGAAACATGAGAACTAGATGAAATGCAGCTATGCCACATGAAGTTTCCATATGAGTTTGCCTTCACTGCCACAAAAAATGTAATTACAGAAAGACTCTAGGGTCCAAATAGACAAAGGTAGACTGTCTGTGCAAATGCATGGTGTGATTATGGAATCCAAGCCACTTAAAAAGAAAGGTGCTACTACTTCCATAGTTCTTCAATACATTGCAGATGTTTCAGTTTAAATTTGTTTTAAATGCAAGCCAAACACCTTATCTTTTCATAAGTAATTGTGTAGCAGTTATGTACTGTGTTACAGCCTCAAGAAGATATAATATCAACAGCAAATATATTTTATCCTACAGATTTTGAGACCATACACAGATACTAGTTTACAGTATAACATACATTTGCTTTGAGTTCATTACCTTCCTTTCTCTCTCTCCCTTTCTCTGTTCCTTCATACTTGAAAGTCATTCTATTTATTCTGGTGTCCATAGACTTGACAAGATTTCATTTGTTTCTCTAATAATGAGAAGAAATCTTATCTTGAGTGTTGTTCTGGTGAATTAATTTGAACTTTCAGATTTAAAAATGATGTGTGTTCCAATGAAATAATGAAAATTCTTACACACAATACCATTAACTGTTGGCAAGTAATGCCATGGTTCTCAAAACATTTCTTTTTTTTAAATTTGATTCATGAATTTGAAGTAAAACCTATTTCAGTATATTTAATACTAGCTGTACTACAGTACACATAGTTCTGATAAAACATATAGCACGCATGTTTGTACTCAACAATGATGAAAATAATGCTTTGATATAATAAGATGCATTACACACAGAGGACATAATTTTTGACATCTGGAGCATTAATTAAATTTGCAAATATTTTTATTAATTTGAATAGCTATTAATCCACATTTTATTCTTTTGCTTAATTCTTTCACTAAAACTGTTTATTTTTGATTTTTGCTCATGCCTGTATGTCTAAAACATGTGGAGCAATTCTACAGCTTCTTCAGCCTCCTCTCGTTGAGGAGAGAATCTGAAGTTTTCCATGAGAGTCTAGCGATACATTTCAAATTGCAGTTGATTTGTAACATAAACGTATAGGTTAGCCTTCTCACTTTAGAATCACTTTATTCTTTGCAGTACTCCTGAGAGACTGTTCAGTCTCAGAAGAATTTAGTAGAACAGTACCTGAATGACAGAACCAAATGGAAGATAGCAGTAAGATAAACAGCATTTTATTTTTTATCAGGCTGAAATCAAATTGTCAATTTGTTGCATTTCAAAATTTATGGTCACAACCACACTTGAAAACAGGATTTTATAATATGCTCTGCAGAATTCAGCTTAAAAAATGCTATCTCATTATTATTTCTAGTGAATTTAATTACAAGAATGAAACTGCTGTGTATTGATTTTTAATGTCATAAGCCTCTAATAGCTCAAAAAGTATTTTGTGAAGTTGTTGTTTATTTTTAGTATTAATCTCTGGCAGAGACAATTACATGTTTTGGCACAAGGAAAAATTCTCTTTTGATGGCTTAGATAAATACAGGTATTAATCAGTGTAAGAGAATAATTTGCAAAGGTATGCCAGTACTGCTCTTTTTTTTAATGGAAACTAGGAAAGAATGAGAATTTTGGAGTGGAAATCAAAAAAAGAATTAAGGTGCTGGAGCATGTCCAGAAAAGGACAAAAGAGTAGGTGAAGGGTCTAGAGCACAAATCTGATGAGTAGCAGCTGAGAGAGCTGCAGTTATTTATTCTGGAGAAAAGGAGGCTCAGGGGAGATCTTATCTCTCTGCAACTACCTGAAAGGAGATTGCAGCTAGGTGGAAGTCGGTCCTTTCTTCCAAGCAACTTGCCCAGAAAGCTGAACAACACACAGTTGATTAAAAAATAGAAAGTTTAGAATAGATGGAGAAGGAAAAAGGGTCTCAGTTAGTTGCAATTTCTATGTTCAGTCTTAAGAATCTAGATTTTTGTCCTATCCCTCTCTCAAAAATTACTGCACATGTACAAGTACATGAAGTTATACCTCTTCTCTTGCCACAAAGAGTAAATAATATGAATTTTCAGTGTGAGCATTTCTTTAAAGCAAGAAAAGATTAGAATGCTAATAAAGCTGTCGCTTTTGCAGGTGGCTTTTAAATCACATATTTTTAATTCAGAATGTAGTTTCTGACTCACTAGTAAACAGAGAAAAGATTAAAAGCAATTTTAAAGGGATTATAAAATGCTGAAAAAATTATTTTTCAAATCTTAAATTCAAGCTATTATTGGAATTAACTTATTTCCCTTGAATATACGGAAGCAATCTACATTTATTTCTTCTCTTGAAAGCTTTCATTAAAATTCTTAGTTATGCTTCATTAGCTCTATAATATTAAAGAAATTATGCAGGATTTTCTTTGTTCTTAAGCTGAAAGGAAAAGATTTAATGAAAAAGAAGCTGCACAACATGGCCAAATAACTAACAAATTTAGCCCAGAGGAACATACACATACATATATATATCTACACCTATATATCTAATGCTCATTTGTGTTTCCATATCATATAAACTACCAAGCAAGTTTTGATCATTTGTGAGTGCTGAAGTTAACGCATTTAGTTAAGGCTAAGAACTGAGTTCCATGTCAGAATGTGACTATTCAGCTGCATCATTTTTATTTCATTTTGTATTTGTTTTAGTGTAACTGAAGTTTTTAATATAGCTTCTGCAAGTTGGTTTGTCTGGTCTGCATTATAGAATGGAGAGCAATTGATTAATAAGAGGCAAGGGAAAACAAAATAGAAATTATTTAAATGACGATCTGAATTTTGTTAAACTCCATTCCACCATTCTGGTGGATTACATAAATTGGTTCTTAACTGCTGAGTTTGAGGGTAAAATGGGTTTCACAAACTGCATGAAGATCTACTGAGTGACGTTTTTTTCCCCAAGACTCAGTAGCTCAACTTTTCTGTCAGAACAGGAAGCACAGAGGCTGGAAAGCACAAGTTTCTTAAAACAACAGTAAAGTTTCTTTCCAGAATTCGACAAAAGGAATAATTGAATGAATGTATCATGCTATTGATATTTATTATATCAATTATCTATTAACAAATATAATTAAATTTTGTATCATGTTTTGAAGAGGTAAATTTCAGTGCCAGGTATTGTGACTGCCTTTGCTAAAAATGTTCTTTGGTGAAATTTTTTTATATCACCTTTCATTATTACTGAGGTGATAACTCTCCTGACTAGAATTCAGAACACTGGGTTCTGATCTCTGCTAGAACTGAAATGATACCTTAAGTTTTATCTTTTATAGTTTTTAGATTCTGTGCTGTTTTAGTGGGTAGCTTTAGGTTTCATATTAAGTGCTACTAAGTTCTCTTTACAGAGTAATTAGACAAAACAATTTCTTCTCTGGCTCAATACCAAGGACATCTTTCTGGCCCAAGAACGAAAACAGTGGTGAAGTGAGAAGAAAAAACCAGGAGGATGGAGCTTCATAACCTGAAGCTATGGTTGAACAATTGATTCTAATATGCTGATTGACGAGAACGTGTAAAATATGGCACCTTGTGATCAGATGTCTGTTTTCTGTGGCCATTTTGATGCATCTTGGGTGTGGTCTTGCTGGACTCTTGTGCTCCCAGGTGCACCCATTGAGGCCTTTTCATAAATATCTACTTTATCCTTTTGCTTTTTCTAGTCTCTGTTCTAGGTCAGCCTCCAGAAGGCATCCTAGTCACCCTTTTGAAAGCAACCGAAGTGAAACTTTCCCATGGCGTGTTAGGAAGAAACCCACATCCTTGTCTATCCTACAATGATCTACAGCCTTTCATTGTCATGCTCCACATTCACAGTTTTAAAGGTAGCATTAGTGGGATGAATTAGATTCACAGGCTGGTGTAAAAATGATGTCTAGTCAATAATAATGCAAGCTAACCGTAAACAATACAAACTTTACAGTGAATAATCACAATCTAGTGTCATTTGAAAGCTCTTGCTAGTTTACTTTCTACAAACTAGGTTTTTTGTTGACAAAATAAAATGAGAAAGTTACACATGTAACACAAATTACATTTTATTTCTTGATCATAATTGATCAAGAAATAAAAAAGAAACCTCTAATTCTCTAACGTCCTGTTCTAACACACTTATTCATGTTGAACACTTCCTTAAATTGTAAATAACCTCAGTAGAGAAACTTAAGTCCCCATTTTATTTTAAAATCAATATCAATGTACGTTTTAAGAGAAATTAGGGAGCAGCTGTTATGATTGATTGATTGAAGGTAAGGCAAAATAAAGTAGAAAGTAATTCTTTAAATGAGTATCTGAATTTTATTAAACTCCAATAATCAATCATTACAAGAATTCCTTCCTGACACAGAGAAAAAGAAAGACACTAAACTGCTGCTCCTTTGCTGTCTTGAAGAACTAGAAATCTAGAGAAACTGGATAATTAAGATAAACATAAGGAAAAAAAAAAAAGGTAAGAAGGAAAGAGAAAAAGAGAAAAAGAAGGAAAGAAGGTAAGAAGGAAAAAGAATTCAAGTTTTAAGTAATGTAATTAATTTATTACTTGTACAAATGAAAAAATAATTGCTAATGTATTTGTATACCATATAAACCACCAATTTGAGTAGGGGATTAAGACTAACAAGTCATAAGTTTCTGAACTATGTACAGACCCTATGAACAGACCACACTTCCATCTCCAAATTAAGCTGACCTCTTTGGTGAAAATCATTTTCTTTGCAGAAAACCTGAACACTTGACCTGAATAGGAATAGGCTCTGCAGACATTTAGAAATAAAAACCTTTTCTAATTCTCTATGTATTTGCAACTTTAATTTATAACTGAAAGTGGTGTGTTACAGCCACTCTCTTCCTAACCCCTTCTGTGTTGGTCTTTCCTTCTTGTCTGTGTAAGATCATCAGCATTATCTTTCTTGTAACTAACTGGAGTACTTGCACATCTCAAAACTACTACACCACTTTTTCACATTGTGTATAGGTAAATCCCAGCAAATATAGGAGTTCTTTTTTATTATTTTTTCTCCATTTGTGAAGCAGATGTGACAGCTCTTGAAAATTTACCACACACTGATAATGCAAGCATATAAAACAGGATCCAGAGGGTCTAAAAATAAAATAAATCAACTTTCCTTTTTTCCTGTCTTTATAGCTTAAGGACTTCAGCTTTTACTTTCTCAGTATGGCTACTCTATCTTTGAAATACCACTAGACGTACAACCACCTTTAATTCCTTCACTTTTTATTACATATTATCCTCCTCTTGCCTTCTATTATTTGCCTTCAAAATCATGAAAGTTTGGATGTTAGGGCTCTGAGTTCAGCAATGGTCTTTGTCACCTCTTCCTTCACTTCTCAGGGGTTTGTGCTGGGCTCAAGGTTATCTTGATGAGACATATCAATGTAACCTGGGGTCAGAATGTGACGGATACAGACAGCTGTGTGAGAAAACTGTGATGAAACATGTCTAGAGTATCCTTACCACCCCTGGGAGGTGTAGTTAAACCCAGTCACCCTTATTCTGTCTCTGAACTGTGGTCTGAGTGTCCCTATATGTTTGTGCATGTACCTTGCTGATTTTGTAATTTTGGCTTGCTGATGTGACTCACAGCTTGATCTTAGACCTGCCTTGACACTATGAACTTGCCTGACTATTACTGGACTGTGTCTGATACAGGTTCCTGTCTCCAGACATGTTATCTTTGCTCAAACCCTGTGGGACTGCATCTTTTGGTAGTGAGAACCCTGCTCCTGCCTGACTCATTGTGACCCTTGGCTCCCAGTTGCCCTTCCTTGGAGAAGTCTGTCCTGGGTGCACCCTGACTTGACCATGCCTATATTTCTGCTGCATGATGCCTTAATTCTCCACTGTTATAAATTTCAACAGCACCTTGCTTCTTCACTCCTGCCACCATTTTGTTGTTATTTTGTTGCCATCTTTTTCTCTTAATCTAACACTTTTCCCCCAGGCTAATGCAGCCCTGTTTTTCATTGCCCAGTTTGAGATTTACCTATGGCAAGAAGGACATAGACATGTTTCACTTCTTTTAGCTGTAGAGCAGTACTCACTCAGTTGATTCCAGATCCAAAAATTTGTTTAAAGACAGAAAATAAAATGTGTTAGTGTATGATTTTATTAATTTTGACTTCTTAATGTGAAATTTCAGTAAGCTACATGAAACAGCGCGGCAAGATTCTTGACAATATTAACAGAATGATATATGATATCTTCTAAGAAGCAAGCTATAGTAATCAAGATTTACACTACTATGAATAGATTTGCAAAATAATAGCTAGCAGAAAATGCTTACAGAAAGCTTGGGCTCATAGCCTTGTAGAAGATTACTTTGTTATGTAATTAATTTCCAAAAATACTTGTAGTGTGAAAAGTTGAGAACAGCTTGCAATTGATAATTGAAAGGGTAGTTTCTTCTTTTTTCCATTTAATGATATTTGTTATAAAATTTTGAAGAATCAAGCATTTTTACAGGAAGTAGAAGAATGAAAGGAAGCGCTTTGTAAAAGACAAGACAGATATTTGTATAGCTAGTAGGAATTTTAGGATAATGTATAACTAGATACTGCCAAGTATCCTAAGAAGAAACTTAGCTATATACGTGCTAAAATCCTCAGTGTTTTCTATACACATCCCAAAATAAAGCATTTCAGTCATGAAGGCAGACACTCCAAATTCAATACCTTAATAAAATGTCTAAACTGCATGGGAGAAACTGGTTGCCTCAGAACTGTTTACAGTGACAGGAGCCTGAACAGGTAAAGGTGTACATCTTGCCTTTTTGATGTTCATTTAGTCACTCATGATTTTTTGTGATTCAAACTGAAGAAAACTCTCTAAGTAGGAACTCAGTCTGTTTTGTATAGCTGTGTTAAGATATCTTTAAACTTTTTTATAAAGATAAATTTTAAGCAATAAATTAGTAGATAGGAAACTTAGCTGTTATGTAAAAGATTTTTTGATAATTCTACCTTACCGTGGGACTGAAGAAATCACAGTTCAGTCTCATTTTCATGAAAGCTTTTTCATATTTTAGCTATGGATTACAAAAAGGATTTAGATTTTGATTGAACTTGTTTTGCTTTGCACAAAAAGCTGAAAACTAATTTGGCCGGAGAAGGTGAACAAAGCTGAGCATAATATCTAGCAGCTACAGTAATACTCTAAAGATGGGGACAAGACTGTCCAATATTTGTTCCACATCTTGATTACAAAAGCACTTGTCAGGGAGCAACCTTGGATGCATGGGTAGATTGGGGAATAAGATACTGGAAAGCAGTGCCACAGAAAGTGACATGGGGATCCCGGTCAATGGCAAGTTTAGTATGATTGAGAATGAACTTAGTTACATAAAAAAATAAAATTACCTTATTGGTTCAAATTAAACCTCTATTCAACTTAATAGTTATATCATTTAATAAGCATGTGTCAACATATACATCAGTAAATAACTAAAATGTAGGAAAGAACATAAGAATAGAATACAAATAGAGCACACCTTTCTCTGGTTTGGTAGAACCAGAGATTGCACCTAGACCATGCTATCAATGAATATTTTCTATTCGGACTTTTGTAAGAACTTTGACATCTTTTCCCACAGTGTCCTTCTGGAGAAACAGGCAGCTTAGGCCTTGGATGGACTTCATTCTTTCTGGCTAAAATCTGGCTGGTTCGTCAGACCACAGAGTGTTGGTGAATGGAGTAAAATCCAGCTGGTGGCCAGTCAATGTTCCCCAGGAATAATGGGGCCAGTCATGTTTAATATATTTTTTAATGATCTGGAAAAAGTCATCACAGGTCAATTCACAGGTGACCCCAAATCAGGCAGGAGTATTTATCTGCTGGAAGGTAGGAAAGCTCTACAGAGAGATCTTGATAGGCTGGATTGATGGGCTGAGGACAACAGAATGAGGCTGAACAAGGCCAAGTGCTAGATCCTGCACTTGGATCACAACCACTCCAGAGCTACAGACTAGGGGAAGAGTGGCTGGAAATCCTCTCAGCAGAAAAGGACCTGGTGGTGATGACAGTGGCTGAACATGAGCCAGTGTGTGCCCAGGTGGCCAAGAATGCAAAGACACCCTGGCCTGTATCAGAAACTGTATGGCAGAGAAGTTGTTACTTGCTTTTAAATTTCTTTCCCACTCATTTCACTGGACAGCACATAGATTTTATAGGCAACTGTCATATTTCCCCTCACATCTTTACCATTCAGGGATTAATAACTCTATATTTGCACCATTTCTGACATTTCTGAAATTCTTAGGTCCTATATTTAATTTGTGTTTTCCTTTCGCAGGTTGAAAACTGAACTACACCAAATACTGTATGAGTGAGTACATTAAGATGCACTATTTTGATGCTGTTTTCTGTTGACCAGACCAAGAAAGTATTTTGATCCCAATACGCCTCTTACAACAGCTGTGTTTTAAGAAAATTAACAGGTATCTCAGTGGCAACACAAATAAGTGAACTGGCATTTGACAATTTATTTAATGTATGCTATAAATTAGTTAGATGAAGTCCACAGTTGTGTGTCGGTATATTAGATAGCTGTAACTATTTTGGCAGTAAATATGAATAACAGCAGACTCAGTGACAAGTTACAGTGCAGCTACTGAACTTCTAGGAGAAAATGGTTAAACTTCTCTTGAACTTGTGTATTCATTTTTGTGGAGGAAAGGTCTTTATAATATTTTTTTTTGGTGTACTTTGTACTTTTATTCTTTAGTTTTAGTCCTAATATAGAGTGTATGTATATCACACAATGTTCTGTATACAGTTAATACTATATATATTTATGTATATGCTTATATATATTATATATGCTGTCATATTAATATGATATTATATATAGAGAGAGATATTCTTATATATGTATAGCTATATATTTATTTTTATACACTTTTTATAATAAAACAGAATCTAGATCTGTCAGTTTTTCAGAGCTACAGTAGCTTTGTTTAATCAAGGGGTCTGTACTAAGCACCAGTTACTATGGAAACCTGGAAAGATTGGAACTCAAATAAATGTATTGCCTAACAGTATGATGCTGAAGACTGATATTCACAGTGACAAACCTGGCATGTAGTAATCAAGAAAACCATCTAAATTAAAGAAAAATCAATCAGGAAAAAATAATCTTCTTTTCCTCCTGTATCTCCACCCCCAGCTCACTCCAAAAATCAGAATGACTAAAGGATTGAATGAAAAGCAGTCTAATAGGGAGGAATAATATTTTACTCTCTATAAAGAAAAGTGAATTGCTAACAATATCCCGTACTGTATTTGTCAATAGGTAGCTGTGAGAAAAAAAATATTTAGAGTGTAAGATATGAATAGATTTCCTGGAGAAGAGTTGCTGTGACAGTGTAGTATGAAGGGAGAAAAACTTGATGTTTCTATATGTTCACTAACAGAGATACTGAAATTGTTTGTCTTTTAGTGCCAGATGTTCACTAATGGCACTTGACTCTATGGCTCTGTTTCAGTTGACATTGAGTGTGCAGCTGCTTGATGTCTTCAGTGATTAGCTAAGGCTGAGGTTTAAAAAGGGCTATCTGCCTGAAACACCATCCCGATAGGAAGAAATAGTGATGGCATGTTGCAGTGAATGCACAAGGCAATTTGAAGAAGTGACTGAAAGTGCTCAGTTGACTGAGAGAGCAGAATGATTTATTACCTGTGCATGTCATGTAGGACTCTTATTCCTTTCACTACTTTGCGTATCTGAACACTCTGTTGCAGTATGTGAAAAGGTGTATTTTGGAAACAAAACAAAGTAAAACAAAAACAACTTGATATATTTTCCTTTGTCTATTGTGATTCTGAAGTTCTGAGCTTTCTAAATATGTTTTTTTATAGAATCATAAGATCAAATCAGTAAGGTTGGAAAAGGCCTCTGAGATCATCAAGTCCAACCTTTGATGAAACACCTTGATGTAAATTAAAGCATAGCAGTAAGTATAATATCCAGCCATTTCTCGAGTACTTAAGGGATGGTGACTCTCCCACTCTGGACAGCCTGTTCCAAAGCTTTACAGCCTTTTCATTGAAGAAATTCTTCCTGATATTTGACCTGAATCTCCTTTGGCACAGCTCGAGACTGTGTCCTCTTGTCCTTGTTGCTGATTGCCTTCCTCCTCTATGGAGATGCAGGAGCAATGAGGTCCCCCTCAGCTTCCTTTTCTCCAGACTAAACAACCACAACCTCAGCTGCCTCAGCTGTTGCTCATAAGACTCATGGTCCAGCCCATTCACCATCTCCATTGCCCTTCTCTGGAGTCACCTCAGTATCTCCATGTCTTTTTTATAGTGTAGGACCCAGAACTGAGTACAAACACTTTAAATGTGACCCAACCAGTGCTGAGTACAGAGGCATAATCACTTCCCTAGTCCTGCTGGCAACATTTTTTTGTTTTTCTTGCTTCTTTAGAAAGAAATAATTTTGCCTTTAGAAAGAAACAATTTTACATTTTATTCTGTGTAGAACAGACTTTTGTTGAAAAGAAAAAAAAAAAAAGGGAAACAACTTTAATTTTTCTAGCACTAAATGAAAGTTTTGTGGCTTCTGCTTTCCTAAGCCATAGATGTCAGAAACATCCTATCATGTATAAAAAGCTGGGAGAAATTAAACCCACACAAACACATTGAGAGAGACTACAGGTCAGAATTTATTGTCATTGCATTACAATAAATGCAATGATACAGAAAAACTGTCTTATACCCACAAAGTCAGAGTACAGTCTGGCCACTGTTGGTCATGGTCATGGTCACAGTTCAGTTAAGTGGTTGTCACAGTCTTGTTGAAGTGATGACTGCAGCTGTGTCTGAAACAGTGGTCCTGTAGAAGGTCTGTGTCCTCCCTGGGTCTGTCCAGCAGTGGCAGTGTCCCAAGTCCACAAATCTCAGGATTACACTCAGTCAGGTTCAGGTGATACCTCTACCAGGGCAGGGAGTTTCACAATGGAATGATGTCCTGTGATTTTTGGAGTCCTTGATGAACACTGGAGCTGCCTATTCTTTCAGTTCATGATGGTCCATTAGCAGAGATGACTCCTAAAAATGAAGGGGAAGAGACACAACCACACCTTGTGGGATTTAGCTATTCTCATTCAACATCCAGTTTGTGGCCTGAAGGGTTGTTCCCGCACTGGGCAGCTACTGGGAATTAGCAGTTTATCATTACAGAGAGGGAAGTAGAATAGCAGTCACATAGTGCCAAACTTCCGTAACCAAGATAACTTCATAAAGAGATTAACCCTTAGGATACCAAGTACAAGATGTTATTTCAGAATTATTTTATTTATAACTTGATGTAGATTTTCAGCATTCTTTGGCACTTGAATTCTTTTTTTTCTGTTGATATTCTTGTTACTTTTCAATGACATATTCTTTTTGCCTTGAACTGATGGATTTCTGCCGAGGGCATTGTTTTAATTATTTAGGATCAAAATATTAACTGATAATTGTTTTATTCTGATACTCAACCAGCAATTCTCTCTCTTTTTGTCTTCTCTTTTTCATTATGAAAAATTTTTCCAGTTGAGAAGACAAAAGCTTTTCCAAAGGTAAAACACCCATTCAGAAAAGCAATGAGGAAAATAAAGTTTTATGATATCCATAATAACTAATATTTTTTTAAAGATAACCTAGAAAGGTGCTATTTGTTTTGTGGATAATAGAGTGAGGAATGTTAAAAAGAGGAAATCTACCCACTGATCTTAATATGACATTTTACATCTACAAATAAAGGTGACTCCTTAAAGACTGTCTTCTTTGACAGATGAGGGATATATTTTAAGAAAATTTCACTTCTCAGTTTTGTATGAAATTAAATTTACATTCAAATTAATTTGCATAGGTACTGTATCTATTATCCATACAGACTTCTTATAGCTTTGATGTAAAAACAGTCCTACTTTGTAATTTATCATTTTTGGGACAAAATCTGAAGCTGTGTTTTCTTTCTGTTTTAAACTTGAAAGCTGAAGATATAATGCTTTAGGGTCATTTTGCCTTATTTTGTACTTTCTTTATTTTTAAATTGTCATTTTCATTTCACCAAACAAGCTAGTTTTTAAGATGGTAATATGACAAAAATTCACATCAGAAACTGATTTATATACACTGTGGACCTCATATAGTATATCTAATGTTTATTATTCTCTCTTACTGTGATAAAAACAGCATATGTTTTATTGTATCTTGTAATGAACCTTCAATGATTCACCATCCATTCACTATTAAACTTCCTATCACATTTTCTATTATAAGTAGCAAGCAGGAGGGAAAATACATGAGTTTGAGAAGAAAAAAAAGGACTTATACTTCTTTTAAAACTGATCCATCAGCATCTCACACAGCATTTTCAGTTATATGTCTGGTTCATGACAACATAAACCAAATTATTGAAAAAAACAACAGCGAGATACATTCCCATTGCTTTCAATTTATTAATCTAGCTAAATATGCCAGTTTTTCTGCTTCTACATTTTCTGACCCACTGTCTTGGTTATAAAGTATCCATGTATCATAGCAAGAAAAAACACTCCACCAACCCACAAAATTTCAATAAATTTGGAAAAGAAATATACAAAAGTTTTAAGTAGTAAAGCATTGTGAAAGAGAGAGTCAGGAACAGCCAGGAGGAGCAGGGGATGGTACCAGCACACACACACACATGACCAAGGGATGAAGACCAAGCAGAAATGGGGCTCCAGAGACCATGGGCAAGGGAAAGAGGGAGGCCCCAGGGGGGTTGGTAGGGGGCACCTCAGTTTATTAGTGCCCTCAAAAGGACTAGTGGAGTCTCAGATGGACCCTCCTGGCTGTGGCTGTGCCCATGTACACAAAGACACCAGGACTTGATAGGCTACCAATGAAGGCATGGCTCTGGAAGCTTAAGACATTCCTTGGAGGAAGAGAGAACTAAATATTACTTCTAGAACAGCTCAGGAGAAAAAAAAAAAAAAAAATCATGCAAAATTGAAACTGCTTTAGAATGGACAGAGATTCCAGAAGGCAGGCAACTCTCCTTTTACTCCAAGTTGATGGATCTGGTTCTAATGCATGCAGCCAAAAAGAACATTCTACTTTTCACATAGTTAAGGAAAATAACAAAGGAATAACAACTAACTATGAAGAGATTGATATGTTTCACATGTTAATACAAGGTGTTGTCAACATTATTTTGTGTATATAATTATTTTTATTTTGAAGATAAGAATGCAGCAATGCATAAAGGTTAGGGCAAACTTTTCAAGCT
>VZTB01006122.1:0-18029 GCA_013397245.1 Thryothorus ludovicianus | reverse complement strand
TTGAAGATCACATGATCACTGACAGAACTAGGAGTAATGCCTGAGTTTCCTAAATTCCAGTGGAGCCCTCCAGTCAATAGTTCATAATTTGTTTTCTGGGTTTTTGTTTTGTTTGTTTGTAATAGGTAAATAATCATGTAAGCTAGTTTGGTATTTCTGCTCATTCTCTTTCATTTTACTCTTCTCTCACATGGACATAGAAATTTTTAAAATCACAAAGTATTTATTTATATATATATCTTTATATATATATACATATATATATAAATGAGCTTGAGTACATATATTTAAAGTTTTTCCCTATATTATCAGAAAAGCAAGTTGAAAAAAGCTTTTATTGCAAGCAATATTTAAGTACTATAGAGATGAGTCTTGCTTCACACTGAGAAGATAAATTTCCTGAATTTAATTTCACTAGCAGAATGAGCACAAAACATATAGGCATTTAGACTTAGATATTATCATGCTCAGTATGAAGACAGGTCATTCATGTAGAACCGCAAAAATGGTAGGAATGACAAACTAATATAAATAGGTTTTTAAATTTAACAATGAACACAATTGTGGTGCTGAAAATAATGCAACATGTGAGCATAGAATAAAAAGCATTGGCACCTAAATACTAAAATATTTGAGATCTCAGAGATCATGTTCAAATGGCAAGGAAGGAATATAATAAGATTAAATATAGTTGGGTTTTTTTTTTAATCTTTCTCTCTAAAGAATGTAAAAGGATAGTGAAGAAGAAATGTGAACAAAAATAGCTCAAATGAAATATGACATGAATATTTTCTTCCTGAATGAAACATGACAGGATAATGGAGCTAGAATATCATCACCCTAGATTCACTGTCAAGTAGAACTCAGTGTAACTTACAAAATTGCACTTTTCTGTAACTGTAGGGAATAAGTTTTCCTGCTCTTGTAAGAACACAGAGAACTTTGCAGACAGCATGGTAAAAAAATACCTCTTTTACTGTAAATATAGGAAAATACAGATAGAGAAAAAATAAACTGAATTTTGACTTCTTTATTATTCATGAGGGGCTAGATCTTCAAAAGAAAACAGTATTTACTGTGATTTTTTAAATTTTCACAACAACTGGATATATTTAATGTCCAACTGCCTTTAAAGACAATTCTAAGAAAATTTAAAGGTAATTTTTCAATTTTGATAATTTAATTTTGAATTTTCAAATTTCTGGATTGCTTGATAATACCAGAGTGAACCAATTCACACATGAGTGGGCAATCATATCTGAAAAGAGCACCAGTAAAGAAGAGGACCCCACTAGAACTTTGATTTCTGACGATGACACCATAAACACAGTCTTGTATTCCAGATTCCATGACTCTTGGGCCTGTGCTTGCTAAGTCTGTGTACTGGGAAGTGACAGGCTTGTAAAAGTACTGTTGTTTTTTCATACATCTGTCGAGGAAGACCAGTCCATGTATTTGAGGTTAGCCCCTTCTGCAGGGAACAGACAAAAACAGCCATGAGTCACCGTTGTCCATGGCATCATTCATATCTCAGAACTGTAAGAGAAATTTATTATTTTCATTTTCCTTCTGTTTATCAACAGTTACAGTGGTATCAGATACAATGGCACAGGTATAGCTGACCTATATTTAATAAAATAAAACATTTTCACTCAGTATATACAGTAGTGGCAAGCCTACACAGACATAGAGTCAAAAAAAGGCTTTTTTTGGTGTGCTCATTCTTGTCATGATTGTGCTGAATAGCCAGGCATGGTATGGAAGTTCTGCTGACTTGCTGTAGAACTTAAATGTTCCAACAATGTACAGATGAGGGAGTAGAGAATTAGGGAGGCAATACTGATTGAGACACTAGGAGAAATATCAAAGTGCAAAAGGTGAGTCACAAGTAACACTGAGATGCAGGTACATAGAAAACCCAATAATTTTAATTCAGAGATGTTGGTTAGTTCAGGACTGAAAAGAAGAGAAATTACCTTAAAAATTATCTTAACATTGTGCTTTCCTCTTGATGGTGTTAAAAACAGCTCATGCACACTATGTCTTTGTTAAAAAAAAACTAAACATTCAAGGGCTCCTCTCTTGCCTTGAGATGACCAGGCATGGCTTGTGTGCACACAGCTGAACACCCTCATTGTGTAGCACAGGGAGTCTGTTCCACAATTGCAGTTGGTACCTGGCACATGTTTTGTCCTATGACGTGCTTGGAAAATTAGCTGGCCCAATCCAAAAAATCCCCAAGTGCTAACACTTTCACAGTATAAATGGTCATAGGCCACCACTCAGATGCATGTCCTGTTCTGTTTCATTGAGTAGCACAGCCATAGCAATGAAAATAGAATATAGTTTGGTATTAGTTTTCAGTAGGAATTTGATCTGACAGAATCAAACACATTTAGACATTATAATTTATCTAAAATTCAAACAAACATGGCTTAATGAACTGGTAAGCCCATTTCTTTAAGAGGAATGTTATATTCATTTCTGGTAGTTATCAAAAACTATGCAATTTTCAATTATCTTCAGTGTCCACTAGGAAACGTAGTATTAATTTATAGTGAAATGTTGTTGTCTGTTTTGTAAATAAAACATACAACTGTCATGATGTTCGGGCAAATCCCAGTCTTTCTCCCTGACCAAGGAGAACTATGGCTCACTCTGCAGTAACAAATGAGTTTTCCAACAATTTTTAAAAACTAATTTTCTTGTACTCAGCGTTGGTGGGACAAACTCTTGAGTGTTCAGTTTTGGGACCCACTTAAAAAAGAATATTGAGGTGCTGGAGTGTGTCCAGAGAAGGGCAATAAAGCTTATGAAGGGCCTAGAAAACATTTCTTGCAAGGAATGGCTGAGGTAGCTTGGGTTATTTAGCCTGGAGAAAAGGATGTTCAGCAGGGACCTCATTGCTATCTACAATCACATGAATGAATGCTGTATTGAGGTGGGGGCTGGTCTCTTCTAAGGTGCCTGCAGTGAAAAGACCAGAGAAAATGGCCTTAAACTGAGCTGGGTGAGATTCAGATTAGATATTAGATTAAAAATTTTCACCTTTTGTGTGTTCAGGCTTTGGAATAAGTCACCCAGGGTGGTGGTGGATTCACCATCCCTAGGGGTATTTAGGAGGCATCTAGATCTGGCCCTGGGGGTTGATTTAGTGGTTTGGGGGTCACAGTGGTGGTCTGGATGGTTGGATGCATCAGCTAATAATTTTTCTATGTACAGCTCACAATTGGGCCGGAGCTGAAGGGAAGATATGTCTCAAGCTATTTTATTTACTCTGGATTCTCATTACATGATTGAAACAGTAGGAAGACAACAAAAGATCACATCTCCCACAATGACCAAAAAGTTCCTTGTTACAATAACCTTTAAAAACTTTTAAGCCAATAGCAGAAAGCAGAAGCTTTACAGACAGTTGCTATAACCAACCACTAAAAGTACATGTATGCCTGCTTAGAAAAATACCTGCTTGTAAGCCTCTGAGTACAATACACAGTACTTCATTATTAAGCTTGTATAATTCTAGTATCTTGCTAGATATATTTTCTACAGTTCTAAAGTTTGCGCTAGCCAAGCTCCAAACACTAACTATTGTTTTCCTGTCCTTGCTCTCTATACCTAAAGTAACTTTTCCTACTAACAAGTATTGCAGCCTTAGCTCAATTCTAAATTGTCTTTTCTCTTCTGTTTCTGAGCCCCTTTACAGTTTCTCTAAAATCCTTTACTTTTAATAATTCCCACAGTTGGACCATGATCTTAAAGGTCTCTTCCAAACTTTGTGATTTTATTATTTCAGTACAATATTCCATGATTCCAGCCCAACTTAACAAATCACGCTCTTGATATGACTGTTAATACTCAGACAAGCAACCACTCAGTGCAGTGGAAATCCTCTGATTTTTTTGCTTCATTTCTAAAAGGCATCATCTGTAGCAAATCTGACTAGTTCTATGTATTCCCAGGGAGGGCAATTAAGCAATTCATCATGAAGGTTTGACTACTTTGGAATCAGATTCAGTGGGACAATACTAAGCTCCCAAATTTTCTTGAAAGAGTTTCATGGCATATGGAACATAAATTTGTTATATTTGGCTGTTTGCTGCTTAGCAGCTGCAGCCGTTTGCTGTGGTGTTCATTACTGTCAGTTCTGATTTCTCTTTTCATGTTTGTCACATTGTCTCTGAGTGCCCACCAAATTTGGCCTGGAAGAGAATGTATTAGTATTCTGGTAGTCTAAGCTATTCTGGTGATGAATACTAAAATACTGATTCTGTAGATCTCACAAGCCTTTTCCAGAGTGACCCTCCAGACTACAAGATTGAAAGGACAGCATGATTTAGAACAGTACACTTTTGTATACAAGAATAGTACAAATGATGAAGAGCATGGATTGTAACCATGCCTCAGGTGATGCAGTATCTTCTTTCACATTGTTACTGCTAGCTGTAAATATCAGTAATAGAGTACTTGCTGTTTCCACCTAAAATTGTGCTACATCGTTTTTATAAATGAGAGAAAAACTAATAACTCCAGGTCACAAAATCTGTCTTGGATCTGAAACACTAAAGCAGCTTCAATAAGCACCATATTTTAATAATATACAGGCAGGATGTAGGCTTTTTATATGATAGTAGTGTGCTAAAGGAAAAGCTTTCACAATAGCGTGTCCCTGGGGGAGTCATTATCAGTTATTAAAAAACAACAGCAACTACAAAACTACAGTTTCTGTTCTTTAAGATTTCTTGAAAAATGAAGTAAATGTTTAAAGTGAAAGATTACTTGGCAGGTGTGAAAGGTAAGAGCATAACTTTGATGAGTAATTTTTGTTCAAAGGTTACAAAGACATACAGTGTTTGTGCATATCCAAGGAAAGTTATTGAGATGACACAGGTTCAGGTGAGAGTCATGGTATAAGTCGATGAGAACACCTCAAAATTGTCCAAATAATTTATATTTTGCTGACAGTTAAGCACTGCTATCCACTCTAAACAGCTCAAGGGAATGTAAAAAATGAGACTAACGCTCTCTAACTTGTTGACCATGTTGAAAATTGTCTTAGTTTGAAAGACAGGTGTCTGCTAGGGAAGGCAGGAGTGTCCCTTGGAATGGAGAATGCAAACCTCCTCCCTCTGAGTTGTTATAATTTTGAAATTAAGGAGTTCTCAGGCAAGGATATGAAGACAGTTCTTTACTAGTGTGTATAATAAAGTAAGCAAAACAACAACAATGACGATGCCATTGACAATAAAGAGAGCCAGGGACACAGTCAGTCTTCTCGGCCACAGGCACTTTTCCCTTTGGTGCAGATACCATCACAGGCGGCAGGAGTGAGCCAGAGTCCCGGGGTGCTGGATGAGATGTATCTGAAGCTCCGTGGCAGCAGCTGGAGCTGTGGAAATGTCCCAGCAGGCAGGGACAGAGGGACACAGTGTGGAGAAACCCAGAGGAGAGCTGAAGGCAGCAGCAGCCCAGCTCCCAGCAGGACAGCGAGAGCCGAGGTTCAGGATTCCCAGGGTACACAAGCAGATGGTGCTACGTCCCTCAGGGCCGAGCTCCAGGAGTGCTGGTTAATTCTCCTTGCAGTAAAAACGAAAGCCTGGCTGTTCCCTTCGATGCCAGAAAACGAGAGAGCCCAGCTGGGCCAGCCCCGTCCTTCTCTGGGCCAGCTCCATCCCAACCTGCCTCTCTTCTCATACCACTGTCCAAGAGAAAACCCGAGAGAAAAAGTGTAGCCAGGTGCCACACTCTTCCCCGACTTCAGCTACTTCTTTTGTCTTTCTTAAGTACCCATAAGTGCCGTAAGTATGTAAGTATGGTAATTAATTAGTAATTAGTTCTAGAAGAAATAAACCCCACCCCCAACAAAAACAAAGAACTGTGACAGTGGCTGTGTGCCTAGTATGGGAGGAGATTTCCAGAGGCAAATATGAGATGGTGGACCAGTATATAACAGCAATGATTTCAAAATTTAGCAGTTCATTTCAAATATGAGCAGACATATTTTAAATAATAACTCCAAATTTCAGTTAAGGAGAACTTGCTGCGATGCATATGAAAAAAATGCTATGTGACGTGATTTAAAGAGAGTTCTGAATGTTAACAGGTAGGAGTTTGATTGTGTCTGCAGAACTTTTTATCATGGAGCATCTTAACTCTAGAAGTTATAAGAATGTCTATATGACCAATATATATCAGAAAAAAGAAGTGTATTTTGAATGTATCTTGCCACCAAAAGTGGCTAATAGAAGGCACTTATTGATGCTCAGTATTTCACATATTTCACAAACAATATGCACAAGATTTCTGCTTCACTCATCTTGTTTCGCTGCATCTCGTGTTTTTTTTACCATCCACTAAAGCTTCAGTTAAGAAACTTCACAGTCACTTGATAGAGTCAGGATCTCTCTTTGACTCTTTTGGATCTTGATTCATACTAACTGTTGGGAGGAAAGGGTTACAAATAAACTATTTTGAGAGGATGTTAGAGGATGTTAGATTCATTCAAAGTGACCTTGCAGCTGAGAGGGCTAAGAATATCTATGTGTGCGACCTCACATATTCACTGCTGATTGTCCTCTGTCTTTCTCTAGAAGAGGAATTTCTGCAGAAGATAATAGAATGTTGTCAAAGACAGAAAAGACATTCTTCACACTGGGAGAAAGAGAGGGAAGAAACTCGGAGGCTACTAGGAGAAAGCCCAGCATTGTGAAGTATTGCACATGTGCCAGGTGCATTGAGATGTGAGATCAGACTGGCAACAGCCCACGCTAAGATGGAATAAGCTTAGCAATGTGTCCCCACTTCTTTTCAAAATCCTCCAGCCAGGGCGGCGATCGAAGAATTTTATTCTTCTTTGCTATGGGTTTTGGTTGCCTTGGTAACTTGCATCTATCAGTCACAAACTATCTTTGTCTGAGGCCTGATAGGTCTCATATAAAATAATGGGCAAAGAGTCCTAAACTGTCTTCATTTAACTCATGATTTGGTACACTCCTGCCATATCTTTCATATTTTCACTAACATATAATAAATATACTTTCTATCACATTTCTACAAAATATATACCTTTTGCTAGTTTCCAAGAAAGACCAGTTTTACCCTTTGTGGTAGTAATATTTGAAGGAAAAATTCCATGCCTTTGATTCTCTCCATTACCTGGCCATGAATCTATTTGGGTTCTTTCCTTATTCAACCACTTGTTTTGCTGCTTAGTAAGAGTTCTTAGACTAGCACTGTACGTCTAAAGTACTGGTCTCAGTGCAAATTAAATTCTCAGTAGAGTTCCTTCAGTAAAGCTCTTTGCTTAAATGAATGAGGTTGATAAAGACTTTGAAATGTTTGGAGAAGGAAATTAGTTTCTATTAATTAAGAAAAAAACATGGAGAATAGAACCATTTTTTTTTTTTGTCCATTCGGAATGTCTGCCTAATTCTGTTGTATAAAAAGATACATAAAAAGACTAAGAAAAAAATAATTGATCTTATTTAAACATTAAAAAAGTGTTTATTTAATTTATATCTTTTAGGTCAAAGTTTAAAAATTAATAATATTTCTGTCATAGAATTAATTTTGATCCAATGAGTGCAGGATCAAACTTGATATTAAATACAAATCATATATGATTCTAAATATTAAATGAAGCATTTTCTATATAGAAATTAAAGCCAAATAGTACTAGAGTTCATGCTCAGGTAAATACTAGGGGTATTTCGTTTATGAGCATAACCAGAATTTTCCTTCTCACTTCCTTTGTTATAAGGAACACCCCATATTTCATCTGTGTTTTACAAGAGTGAGGTTGGAAGCTTACAACATGAACACAAAGATTATTCTAGGAAATGAAATCTTGCTGAAGAAAACCAACTTTTGGCTCTGACAGCTTTCTTAGGCACAAATTTCATATTTCCCCATTCTATGAGAGAAAACAATGGTGGTGGTCAATTCAAACCACTTCATCACTTTGATTCACCATGGGATGAATAATTTTATCAAAATGGAGAAAATGGTGTAGAGGTATTAATGGGCACTTAAAGTATCCAGAATGAATTGAAAACAGTCAATTGGAAAAGCTAACAGTAAGTTAGCTTTCTAAATGGGAGAAATACATGCAAAATGACAGGCCTGGGAGTTAACCAGAAGGGTTTATGAGGCTTGAAAATATTTTATAGGGCTTGGAAATACTCTGTAGATAAGAAATCTGGAAACATGAAAAAACTAGACTGCAAGAGAAGCATCAAGTTACTATGATTGCATTATCCATAGTTATTCACACAGATCACTTGATTATAACAGCAGTTCAAGTAACAAACCCAGGAAACAGAATTCAATCTCAGCTGAAGTGAAACCTCTTGGTAACACTAAATCTTCATGTGTCACCAACAGCTTATCACCTTTTCTTTTAACTGGAGAGACAAGACTTAACTGAAAAAGGACATGTTTTTCTCTATGCCACTAATACTTGAAAACACAGAATTTTCAAAATATTTCAAAGTCAATTATTACTGCATAGTCACAGAAGAATAACCCATTATCTGCCTGTTTGTCTTAAAAAAAATTGTTGCAGAGACAACTGAGAAATTTAAAAAAATTCAAAACCAAATTATATGAAATTTATTTTATAGCAGTTTCGGAAGATAATGCTGTGCTTAGTAGTGATTTTCCTCTAGCTAATTTAGCATCTTTTTGTTGTCTGTATCAGACTAAATTGCACTGCTGATGGTTGAAGACCTTATCTTGAAGACTGGGTAAAAAAATTTAGAAATCATCAAACCCATCTTTTAAAAGTATTTATATTTATGCATTATTAAATTTTTTCATCTTTTAGTTTAAAGCATTACTGAATGATATTCCTGTTAAAACATCTGAAACTGTGGATTTCAGCAATAATGTGTTGTTTTTGAATATCAGATGAGGAATATATAACTAAATATTTTGTATTTCTTTGACAATATCAAATGATGGCAACAACTACAAGACTGAATGATGCAAATATTGCAAATATTTTTAAGTCCTTTTCAGTAGACTCAAAATGGCTTTTTTTTCTTGTTTTCTTCATGTCTTTAATTTTTTATATATAGAATTAGAAGTTGAATATAGAAGAGTCAGAGAGTTTCATGTGCACAAGACTGTATAAAATAATTTCCCCTGGAGTATATATTGGAATAATGAATTGTTGTTCAAACTTTCTAGTAAGAAATGTACTTCTGCCTTTCAATATATACTAAGAAAGAGGAAAAAAAATTTAAAAAGTGATCTCAATAAGTATTATGATTTACTTTTCAAAAAGTATTATATCTCATTTTTATTTCAGTAAATAAAAAAATATAAAGACATAATTCAGCCACTTTGAAGAAAATGTCATTGGTTTAAATACTCTAATATCAATAATCCTAAAATAAATACTCAATTATTAAGTGAATTCTTGAAACAGGAAAAAGATGCATAATAATGTGCTTGTATAAGGAATGCTGTGAACTTGGCAATGTATTCATGTTTCCATAGTCTCCTAGAAGAAATAAAAAGTTCTACCTTCAGAACCCCATTATTGATAATAGCGGCATTTATTACTTCTGGTGTAGTAGTGGAAAGAGTATTTTCACTGAAAGATTAAGATGCTTGCTAATTATTGTTTCTACTACCTAAAAGTTTGAGATTAATCCGGAGTCACATGAATAGCTTAAGAAATACTGCTATTTAATTGCATCAAAAAACTGACAATAAACAGATTTTAAACCAATTTATTCATTCATATATATGAATATAATTTTAACATCAGAAATTTAAAGGAAAAAATAGTACATGAAACAGAGCAGAGAGATGTTTTCTTAAAATACACTTAAATTGCAGAATTTTCCTTATTTTACTGGTTTTATTTTAAGTAAGCTTGCCTTTAGCTAAGGGAAATCAAAAAATTGGATATATATATATATAAATACTAAAGCTGTCTAAAACAGGAGATAAACAGGAGTCCAGTGTTATGGACTGAAAGACTGATTGAAAAATGTAGATATGTCATCTATAAGGACTCATCGCATGTTTGATTCTTGGGATAAAGAGGAGTAGGGTCACTACAGAAGTTGTCCATCAGTACAGCACTTTCTCTTGTGTACTGTGTGGAAATCAAAGAACTGACAGACAAGTGAGAATATGCTAACTTCTGAAAGTGTTAAGCATAAAAAAGATTTTTTCTTTAGTGTTTAATAAAAAGTAGCAGGAAGAAACTTGGCCCTGACACTAGAATCTATTTGACATAAGTTAATGAACTGTAGGTGTTGTTGATACAAGAAATTTAGCATAACTCTCATAGTTTCATATATTTTTATTCTATCTGTTGAAAATTTACTGAAATAGAATTCCTTTGAGCTATTTGCTAGCAATATTTTCAGTGACTAAGTTCAAGGTTAAACTGCAATAACAATAACCTGAATAATAAAACCATGAGTAGTGATATAGAACTGATAAAAATGTGTTTCAGATATTCTATAAGAGTATTTTCTATAAGAAAAAAGTAGTATTTTATTCATTAGTACTACAGTCTTTCCTGCAGACAGCTGCAACACTTTTCTTAGCTTATATCCCCATTTCTGTTTAGTAAAACTGTGTCTGTGTGGTAATAATTTCAGACTAGCTAGTTATAGATGAACCAGCAAAGTCACAAATGTTCAGTTAGGTCTCCTTCAGCTTACAGTCATCTAGGGAAATAACTCAGCATGCCAAGCATCCTGAATTTAATGCTGTGCTACCTCTGTTACTCATTCCAAAGAGATCAGAGGCACTCTATTAACTTGAAAGAAGAGGAGAGCTACACAGTAAAATTTAAAGTCTGCACCTGTAAGAAAATATAAAACTAAAATTAATAAATTAAAAAAAACCAAACAACTTTTTACAGAATCACAGAACTGCTTGTGTTGGAAGGAACCTTCAGATGTCCTCTGGTCCAAATTAGTTAATTAAACAGGGTCACCTAGAGTAGGTTGTTGAGAATTGTGTCCAGTCATGTTTTGAAACTCTGCAAGAAGAGACGCCTCTCTGGGCAACCTGATTCCGCTGTTATTTTTTGTTTTCAGGTGGATTGTCATGCTTTATTTTGTATTCATTGCCTCTTGTCCTGTCAGTGGGGACTACTGAGAGGAATCTGGCTCCTCTCACCAGTTATTTATACAAATTGATAAACCCCCCTAGGTCTTCTTTTCTCCAGGCTAAAGAGTCCCAGCTCTCTAGCCTCTATTATGATCAATGCCTTAGTCCCTTAGTCACCATTGTGATCCTCTGCTGGATTTGTTTCATCATGTCCCTATCTTTTTCAGACTTTCCTTCCCCTCTTGTATCTTGGCTTAATTCCTGTACCAAAACTTTGCTGCCTGGTTCTCCTGAATTCTCAGAAAGATTGGTTCCTAATTCTAGGCAGCAGACACAGTGGAAAATGCTAAGTCAGGAAAATTATCTGAATAGCCATGGCCAACACTTTGCTGGAGTGCTCTGAGATCAGTGATTAAGTTTCCTGAGCCCTACAGAGACACTCAGAGGACACAGAGCCATTGCAGAGACTGTAAATGAATTCTCTGAGTTGTTCATTGTAAAGAAATCATTGAGGTTCTCAAGCATGACATTTTTGGGAGGTAGTGGGGACACAAGGGTGCGGCTCAGCTGAAGATCTGTCTGAAATAGGAGCTGTTGTGGAAGTGTTGTAGAAAAAACCTGAAGAAACAGTAAGAATTCATTTGACCTGAATATAGTTTTGAACCTCTCACTGAAAATTCCATATATGTCTGAAAATGGAGGATGGCAAGTGTGACACAAATCTTAAGAAAAGCCTGAGGTGTACAGCAAAGTAACGAGAAGCTTCTAAAGATTAATAGACACATGGGAAATTTTAATTTGTATTTAGGACAGGCCAAAGTGGCTTCTGTGAACTTCTTCAGAAAATCCTTGAAGTTCTTTGAAACACTCAATAAATACCTGTATATGAATGATCTGGCTAATAATAGTCTCTCACCAGATGCTTTGAAAAAATTAAACACTTACAGTAAAGGAGAAATGTTGTTATAGCATAGCTTCTGCCTTCGCAGGAATGCTTATAACACCACTGGTTTTTTTTTTCTACTTTCTCTAGTTGAAAGGAACTATCCCTCAACATGTCTTTTGTCCGTGTTTCAGAGGTACTGAAGTTTCTATAATTTAAAAAGGAATTTCAAGAGTTAGATGAGATCCATGCAGAAATCAGTGAAACACAAAATATAAATTTATTCAGGAACATTAGTTTTTAAGAAGAGGAAAAAAGATTGACTAAGCAGGAAAAAATGCATAAAGCAAGAATCACATAAACGGTAATTTCCAGCCAAAAAGTACTTTTTAATCTTCTATTTCAGGAGCATAGTGGGGCATTTTTATTCCAGGGAAAAGAGTAATGTGAAGATAACTACTATGGTAGTGACAAATATTCTGGGCACATGGGCTATTCAAAGCTCTGAGGTGATCAAAAAGTGATCAAAATATTGGGACTGCACAGCTTTTAAAAAGTAGTTGCATCATTACAATGCAAATCCTTGCAAATTTGTCACTTAGTTGAGCCATTCAGCCAATTAGAGTGTGAAGAAATATATCAATATTGAGGAACAGCTACATTGTAGTTTTGCAAATAACAGGAATACAGCATAGAGGCTAACATACACAAAAAAACCAGTGATGTTAGAATCTGTATCAAAACATTAAAAGATATAATAATGTTTCTTTACAGGAAATTTAAAAATAATAATTGGTATCATATCTTTATACGCAATAATTAAGTAGTATAATAAAACCCTCTCTTTACTGTTTGGTGTTTTTTTCTTAAAAATGAAAATATTTTTTGACTAGAGAACAGTAAAGAGTTCAAATAAATCAAATAAATAAATCCTTGCACATTTATAATGTACAGTTGGCCTGGAAAAATTCTTTTATTGGAATCGAATTATTTGAAGACTTCTAGCTAAGCTAGAGCAATATTAAAACATTTTGAAATTCAAATATATATTTAAATGTGTATTTCCAATAATGTGTAGCAGGGTCGAGCCTCTATGCTTTCTGGAGAAAGGATACCCTAATACATTATTTTATGTAAGTTAAAGAAATGAGATAATAAAAGTAATTAAGAAAAACCCTTCTTTACAACCTCCTTTCTGCTTTTGGTGGTCCAAAATTATGACTTTCTGATTTATGTTACTAAAATTATCAAATAGAAATTACAGATATGTTGCAAAATATGTTTGATCATCCATATTTGTGAAATGCCATCTGTGTTTGGTTCTACTGATGCAAATGATGAGAATTCCAGACAGAAAGCAGCAGCAGATTTACAGAAATAGGTATACGCAATGTGGTATAATAGTCCTCAGAGAAATTTGTGTTTACACCAAAAATTTGTGTAAAAGTTAATCTAAATAAATTTAAAAATTTGATAGAAATATGTATTCTGTAAAAAAGCTTCCCATTTATCTTGTATCGTGAATTCTGCAAGAACATATGTGACAGAAGAGTTGTCTTCTTTAGTCTCTTAGATTATTGCAGCCTAGTAAACATGTAATCATGATTTAGACACCTGTATAGTGCAGACTGTTGGAAGTACAAGCTTGAGTAGTGTTTGAGCACTACGTGCATGGACTTAAACACCGCAATGTATCTGTGGTGAAATTCATCTCACTTACCTGCAGACACCTGCAATGTAGACAGTTACACCTGAGGTGTTGACACCCTCCTCATAGTCCGTAAACAGAAATGGCCACTTTTGAGGCATCTTATCTGACCTAGTTTAGCCATCCACATTAAGGTGGGATGAACTGTCTTTTTGAGGGGACTGTTTAATTTCACAGATTATGAAGGGTTTTCTGGTGAATGCACACTACATCCTTAAGCACACCCCATTTGAAGATGTTGCAGCCACTGGACCCCTCAAGAGCTAGCACCAAACACAGCCTAGTTGACACTGTTAGCTGAGATATAGATGGCTATATTGTAAATATTCATAAGGAAAAGTTTAATTAATCTCCTTATTTACTTTGGGATATTATTTACTTATTACTTAGGGATGTTAGTGATGTTATGAGTACTGTTAGGGATGTTAAGAGCATGGTCACCACCTCCAGTGAACATGCCACAGTACTGCTTCCTACCCAGCCTCTGGAGTCAGAGAATAGGGGAGAGAAAATGTAATGAGGGGTTCATGAGTTGAGATAAGGACAGAGAGATCAATCATCAAATATAGTCATGGGCAAAACAGACTCACACATATTAATTGAATTTTTTACTAAAAAATAAGAGCAGGATAATAAGAAGACTTTAAAACAGCTTCTCCCCAGCCTTCCTTCCTTCCTACCTCCCCTCTCTCTTCTTCCTCCCACCAGCAAAGAGAGATGGGAATGGGGGTTATGATCAGTTCACCACAGGCTGTTTCTGCTGCTGTTCAGGGAGAGGGGTCCTTCCCCTACTCCAGTGTGGGTCCCTCTTACAGGAGATAGTTCTCCATGAACTTCTCCAACATGAGTCCATCCCACAGGTAAAAGTTCTCCACTGCAAGATGCAGTCCTTCAGGCACAGGCTGCACAAGGGTCACCTACAGGGTCATNCCTCCAGGGGCCGTGGGTTGATCTCTGCATCCCTGTGGTTCTCCATGGGCTGCAGGGCCATGATGCCTTCTGGAGGCTGACCTGGAACAGAGACTAGACAAAGCAAGAGGATAAAGTAGATATTTATTAAAAGGCCTTAATGCGTACACTTAGGCTGCACAAGAGTCCAACCAAACTATGTCCAAGATGTCCCAAAATGGTCACAAAATGGACACCTCATCATGAGGTCTCATGCTTTTACAAGTTCTAGTCCATTAACTTATTAGAATCAATTGTTCAACCATAGCTTCACGTTATGAAGCTCCATCCCCCTGATTTTTTCTTCTCACTTCATCGCTGCTTTCATTCTTGGGCCTGAAAGTTGTCCTTGGTATCGATCTAGAGAAGGAATTGTTTTGTCTATCTACTCAGTGAAGAGAAGGTAGGAGCACTTAATATGAAACTTAAAACTGCCCACTAAAACAGCACAGGATCTAAAAAATATAAAAGCTAAAACCTAAGGCATCAGGCATAGCTGCCTCACCACGGGCTGCATCATGAGCTGCAGGGGAATCTCAGCTCCAGCATCTGGAGCACCTCCTGCCCCTCCTTCTGCACTGACCTTGGTGTCTGCAGAGCTGTTCCTCTCACGTGTTCTCACTCCAGCTCTTCTCTGGCTGCAATTATATCAGTGCAATAACTTTTTTCTTTTCCTCTGTTCTCTTAACTGTGTTGTCACAGAGGCATTACCACAACTTCTAATTGGCCCAGCCTTGACCATCAGCACATCCTTCTTGGACCCAGCTGGCATTGGCTCTGCTGGACATGGAGGAAGGTTTTGGCAGTTTCCTACAGAAAGCACACTTGCACCCTCCCCTCTTCCACTACCGAAACCCAAGCATGAAAACCCAGTACATTGCCCCACTCCACTGGTGCAGAGCTCCTCACATGCCACTCATGTCCCTCACTCCCAGAAGCTGTTTTTTGGGACACATACCATTCCCCCACTGTGGCTGAAGGTTAGAGACTCCCACCCATTCCAGTCGTTGGCATTGGTATCCCACTTACTTCTGTAGCTGACTCCAATGATTGGCACCCACGCTAATTCTCCCAGAAATTGCCACTCTGTTCCTGCAAAAACATACACATGGGACAGAGTGTGAGATGATACAAAGATAACAAGGAAGAATTTAATAAGAAGACAGAACAGATTGTGATCAAGCACAGGGCTCAGTTAGACAAGCATACTGATCTCCATTTTAAATACAATAAATCCCTTTTATATCTTATTCTTTGTGGTCTTGTCTTTGGTCCCTGACCTGCAGATTGGCTTTTCCTCTGCAGTGTTACCAACCCTATCTCCAACATTCTGCACTTAAAGCACTTGATGGCAACATGTCTTGCATGATTTTACCATATAAAACTAGAAAAAAATCAAATAGCTTACTAGCATATTACTACACAGTGTTGAAATTAGAAAAGCATTGCATTTCACATCATGCTCATTGCATCAAACTTGACATGGATTCCCATTTTTGCAGTGTTTTTTCCTCCATGGCAAGAAGGAATAGACTTAAATATTTTGGGCACATGGTTTAGATAGAATTATCCTTTTCTTGGGTTTGCATACCATTCAGCCCTAGTTAAAAACTTGAAGTAAGCAACTAGAAATGTGACTTGCAAAAATGTGATTATATCTGTTCTACAACTCCTTGAAAGGATGTTGTTACCAGGAATAGTGAACCATATGCATTTATGCATAAGGAGATCTCTTCAAAAACAGTATACTCATTTTGCCACAGTGGGAATGTAAAAACCCCTAAAACATATACATTTTCAAGAAAATAGTGTCATACAGAGAAATGTGTAGGCGTAGAGCATAGTAATGTATGCATAGATTTTTATGTCTGGAAATTTTAATGATGGAGGCAAAAATTGATACTCTTATAGAAAGATGAGTATACAACATTTCATGGACAATTGCATAAGATTTTAAAGAAAATATGAAGTCCAGGAAACACTTATTTCCCTTATTTACATGAATGTACTTGTCTTTCTGTTTAACCCTTTCTTTGTTTTAAAATGATATTTTGTGATTATTACATATGAAGGCTGATTAAAGCTCTTAATGATAAGAGAAAATGACCTGCAATACATTTCAATTTCCTCAACCATATTCCCTCATTTTGTATTAGCAGTGTTTAGAGATCTTCTAAGTATGTGGATATGTGCAATTACAGGGTTTAATAATGAAAAAAAAATTTCAAAGGCAATATACAAAATGTCAGCCAAAGACTCTAAAATACCAAAGTGTTATTTCTTACTTTTTCAGCAACTATAATTTGCATTGGGCTAGCAGATTTTTACTTCATAAAAAATCTCTTGTGAATGCAGGTCAAAAAACTTCTGAAATAGTTCAGGGCTTGCAGATACTTCTAGAAACAAAAAGGTATCTTAGAGAAGGAATAAAGGGAAATACGCAGTGGACCTTACACAATTTGTAAGAGAAAAATGCTGCTGGAAAATCATTGAAATGGGCAAACCCTGTGGGAGATAACAAAAAAACAAGGCAAACAAATAAAAACAAGTAAACAAGCAAACAAAACCAAATTAGGAAATCCCCACTCAATATTTTATTACTAAATATTTTAAGAGAAAAATATTTCTGCAAAGCTTGTATTTCAAATTCATTAGACAACTTAGTTGATACGGACCTGTTTAGAACTGGCAAAGATCTGAAGGAGCATAAGAATTTCAGGGAAGCTGATCTAGTTGTTTATTCTCTTACTAATGCTTGAACATGAGTGCAGAATCCTATATTTGTGCAAACATCACTGATATACATGAAGTGAGCTTTCTGGAGAAACAATTTTTCATATTAATAAGTTACATTTATCCCTGTCTTATAGTTATCAGTTCTGTGAAAACACATTATTTAAATAATGAAAACCATGATCTGACTTGGAGCCCAGTTAGCTTCTGAGAGATGTGTAACATTGCTTCACTGAACTTGGTATAAACAATATGAGCATCAGTGTCTTTGCCTCTAGAGGTACACTCACAATTTGTGATATTCTTTGCTTTTATCCTATGCTTTAAGTTTTCATTTGGCATTTTGTGAAATTTTAGATCTCACAGTTTGGGCACCCCACTGAGTTCCAACCTCCTCCCTGTCTCTCTCTTGGGTGAGTGATATGGAAGAGTGATATTAATGAAGCAACTTGTATTGTTTCGAAGGCAGTTTCCAGTCTAATGAAACTCCCTTTTAAATAGTTTCCTTTAAGTGCACTAACAGGTGTTATCGATGAATCATTTGTCAGTCTTGTCCAGGAAACCATGCTTTCTTCAAAATAAAGTCTGTAATGATCAACACAGAATTCTATGTTTCAAAGTCAGAACAAAATATGTAGACAAAAATGCTTATCCTAATTTTTAAAATTTAAAATTTGT